>JBBCBC010000016.1:16467320-16864803 GCA_037126765.1 Stenogyne calaminthoides | reverse complement strand
TGGTGATTGAAGATCACATGGCAGCGATGAGTGGAGATGAAATGGCCCTGCATGGTATCTTGGCGGTGGATGTTCAAGACATATATTGGGGATTCAAGCAAATACTCGATAGCTATGCTTAAGCGAAAGGGCCCTCGGATCACATTTGGAACAACTCGAGGACGGTGAAGGATATGGAACTCTTGAAATTGATTCGGTTCATATCCATGGTGTTTCAATATGTATCTAGATTGAAGCATAATTTACTTTCAATAAAGCCAGATACAAAGGGATTTAATGTTGAGTTCTCAAAAACTTATGTTATGTGAAAAGATGATACCTCCACGAAAATACTGCTAATTTGGTACTAGAAAAGGAAATGTATCTTCAATATTGGAGTTCAACTCCTAAAGATACATGTTTGGTTGCAAAAAGTTCCACAGATACCCGTTGGTTTGTGGCACAAAAGGATGAATCACCTGAATTTCAAAACCACAACAAACTTGCAAGATTAGCACTTGTGAGGGGTTACTAAATGAAGTGTTCAAGAAAAGAACATGTTTGTGATGCATGCGAAAACAAGTTAAAGCATCATTTAAAAAGCAAAGTAGATGTTTCTCTTGAGAGAATACTTCAATTATTTGCATATGGATCTTTTTGGTCCAAAACAATAATTGAGAGCACAAATGGTAGGAAATATACACTAGTGGTAGTTGATGACTACTCAAGATATACTTGGGTCATATTCTTACTCGATGAAAGAGACTCGAGATAAAAGCGCTGAACTCTTGAAAAAACGATCTTGAAAAAGAATCTGAGTGTGGTCAAAAATCGGATCCAGATAAAGGAACTTAATTTATAAACCATATTATATTCGATTGTTGTGCAAAGCAAATGGAATAACTCATGAAACATCACCGCAAGGACCCCTCAACAAAATGGTGTTCTTGAAAAGAAGGAACAAGACTCTAAAAAGAAGTTGCCGAGGACAATGATAGTATGAAGTTGATATTCCTAAAAGATTTTAGGTTGAAGCCGTCAACATCGCATGCTATTCACAAAAACAGGATCCATGCCGACCAAGAGTCAAGGCAAAAAACACCATCTGAGCTTTGGAATGAAAGGAAGCCTCTTGTTTCTTTCTTTTGGTGTGTTTTGGTTGCAAGTGTTTCATACACATAATGGTAAAGATCGGTTTGAAAACATTTGATAGCAAAGGCGATGAAGGAATATTCTTAGGATATTTTGAAGTCGATAAAAGCCTTGAGTTTACAAATTGTAGGGACTCTTATTGTGGAAGAAACACCTCATGTTATTTTTATGAATCTATTTGTGTTCAAAAAGCAGGAACATGATCTTGAGGAGAAATGACCAAGAGAATCACCAGACTAAGCTTTGAAAAGAATGACAAAACATCCTCTACGAACACGAAAAGAAGAAGTCGGTTACTTTCTATGAATGGGTGACTCGGACTCGACTCGTACAAAAGAAGTTCACAGATGGAACTTCGAGGATGGTGAGACTTCGGGATGGAAATTCTCCATCAAGGAGAAAACCAACACAACAAAAGCCAACCAATGCGAGCAGACACACGTTCGGGACTCGGTATGTGATGCCAATGAAGATGTGGTCACAATGAGGCAATTTTGAATCTATCAACAAAGGGAACAAATGTCTCGACAATGTTCGAATGGAATTTCCACCCAGGAAGATGATTCTCTTTTCTCTTTTTGTTGTTCGAGTTTAATGAATACTTTGAACCTAACATTTCAAATGTTGAGATACTATTGAAGGGGAACATCTAGAAGAAGTTGGTTAGATAGTCATCCTACAAGTCGATTGTGGGTGATCTAACTGATGGTGTTAAGACAAGAAGGTTCCATGGTGAAAGTGCACTATTCTCATTTTCCTTATCGAGAAAGAGCTCTATCGAGATTGAATAAGCTCTACAAGATTCTTATTGGATTCTTTGCTATGCAAGAAGAAATGAATCAATTCTCAAGGAATGAAGTATGAGAGTTAGTGGATAGGCACCCAAGGCACAATGTTATTGGAACCAAGTGGGTATTCAAGAATAAAAGAGATGAGAACAACAACATTGTAAAGAAACAAGGCAAGGAGTTAGACAAGGTTATTCCCAAGAAGTTGGATTATGATGAAACCTTTTGCACTGTTGAAGACAAGGAAAGCCATGATTGTTTCTTGCATATCTTTTACATAAAATTCACGATCTATCGATGGATGTGAAAAAGTGCATTTTAGCGGTGTGTTAAGGGAAGAGGTTTATGTGGAACAACCTCCTGTTTTGAACAGAATGACCAAGTTTGCTGTGCTCGAGAAAAGCCTTGTATGGTCTTAAGCAAGCACCCAGAGCATGGTATGATACTTCTTTCTCGGTTTCATCGGTTGGTTTTATCAAAGGGAATTGTTGATAGAACTTTTCAGTTAGAATAGAGGGAAGATATCTTACTTGTTCGAGATCTATGTAGATGATATCATATTTAGATCTCCAAATCATCACCGTGAAAAGTTTTCTGGCACGATGAAAGGAAAGTTTGAGATGTCTCTATGATGGGGAGATGAATTTTTTTCTTGGACTTCAAGTGAAACAATCAAAGGAAGAATCTTCATCAACCAAGCAAAGTACACCAGAGATCCGATTGCCAAATATGGTGTATGACCAAATTGCAATGCGATTAGAATTCTATGAATACTAACTACAAGATGGATCCTGATCACAAGGCAAATCGATGAAAAGTCACAATCGATTATAGAGGATCATTGGATCATTACTCATCTCACGTGAAAGAGGGGTGGATATAACATTTCTTTGTTGGGATATATGCAGATGCAAAGCTAATCCTAAGGCTAGTCACACGGAGGTTGCGCCAAAAGATTGAAGTATCTTAAGGCACACGATGAATAGGAGGATTATGGTATCGGTGATGATAACCTTAATTAACCGGTTATTCGGATCTTTGATTATGGAGGATGTAGAATTGACAGAAGTCCACTACAGAACTTGTCAATTTCTTGAAGTAAGTGATATCCCGATTTTTAAAAGAATGACCTCGATGCTTATAACCAAGATTCTCAAGTTGAATACATGGCTGCAAGAAGTTTGTTGTGCCTGATTCTTTTGGCTTAGACAACAATTAAGGGATTATAAGATTGTAGCCAATGAAGTACCAATATTTTGTGATAATAATAGTCTTATTGATATTTCACAAAAATCCGCTATTAGACACCTCGATGCAAGTGTGGATATCGGACATCACTTCATCGAGATCATATAGAGAAAAAGGACATCGGGATGGAGAAGATTCATCTTGATAAACATAGAGATGATATCTTGACTAAACCTTTAGGTGAATCAAGATTTGAGAACTATCGATTGAATTAGGGATGTTGGATCCGGTGTATAGAGTAAATCAAAAAAAAATTGAAGGTTTTCGGATGCATGAAGTTTTCTCGATTCTCTTGCGAGAAACTCGGGATAAAATTGGGAATCTTTGAATGAGTCTCGAAACTCGAGTATCTTGAAGGTCGAGATTTCGATATTATCTTGATCCGCTCAAGATTTTCGATATCATCTTGAACCCATTTAGTACTTTCGATATCATCTTGACATTTATCAGAGTCAATACTCAATAAGACGATAGGGAAATTAGTCTGAAGAAGTAAAAACTCATGCAACTCATTTATTGCTTAAGTAAATCTCAGTAATCATTTGCAATAAATACTAAACACCTGAAGGGAATGTTTTGGGCGGGACCTTTGAAATGCCGAAGAAGGTCAACAGTCATTAATTGCTCTGATTCAATTAATCACCAATAAAGGTTAAAATGGCGGTGTATTTTTTCATTGTAGATCGCCCTTTCAAGATATTAATCGGTGATCTATCTCAACCGTTGATTTTCATCAATCGATACGATTTCCCACGAATCGATCTATATATCCATTTGAAATCCATTCAAGCCCCATTTCATAAAACCTTCGTCTCCAAAAAAAAACACTGTGCAAAATTTCAAAACCCTTTTTGCCCAGAAATCAAACCCTACACTTCAAAATCCTCAAAATGACTTCAAAATCCTCAAAATGACTTTCTCAATCTTTGATAAACTGGCTATTTCAAACAAGCCATGGTACGAGTATGTGGTGTCGCTTGAAAGTTCATCCAACGCTACCCATGAAGAAGAAGCACTACATATGATCCGGAATCGCAAAACTCACAAATCTAAATGCATAAGCCAACCTAGGAAGCGGAATACTCTAAGGAGGTAATAGAGTTTATTTGAATGCGAAATTAGATGATGAGGATGGTATCGAATCTCGATTCATTGTTTCCCATCTAGACATAACTCGAAATCGTAGATTTTTATGCGGGAGGTGTATATAGTCCCTAAAAATTTGAATGATGTTTTTGAGTTGTGTGATAGAGGAGAGGATCCCACGACTTATATGTTGGGTCGGGAGCAGGAATACCTTGATAGGATAACAGAGCATCCTATTAAGTTTGAGGCGACTCTAAATAAATGGCATTTGAAGCCGAAATCGTAGTCTTGCTAGATATTGTTAAAGTGTATAATGAGTCGATCGGGGAGTTTTGAAGCGGATAAGCAAGACTCCCAAGCTTAGATTGATGGTCTGCTATCAAGGATTCACCCACCACTGCATTTCAATTGGTTGAAGTATTTGATTAGAGTAGTGAGTGACCGGTAAGCGGATCAAGAAGGAGGTGGATCGATTTCAATCAAAGGCAAAATTCTCCATGCAACCAAAATAGCTTTTATTTTGGAGATGTCACCCGTGAAGAGGAGGATATTTTGCCAACTCCTCACCTTTCCCAAAGTCTAAGGTCATGTTCAAGCCTACAACAACTAGAAAGACTTTGAAAGGGAAGAAAGAAGAAAGTGGAATCACTAACTAGCTTTGGCGAAGAAGCCCATCAAGCCGGGGAAGGCTTTGATGGAGGTGAAGAGGGAGAAGGGAAGCAATGAAGAAGAAAACCCTTGCTCCTAAAGCGTGAAGGATCTTGATTTCCACTTAGAGGAGGTGAGTGAACTCGGAGGTCTGAACCGAGGGGTCAAAAGTTCGAAATTGCCTTTACAAGTGTTAGCACGGGTTGTATCCACACAGGGAGAGCAAACGGAGAGCAAGTCTTCTCTGAGGTTCTTGAGATGTCATTTTGAGCTCGAGACAAATTTTCTCAAGAAATTTTCAAAAGGACCTCGGGACCTCGGAGGTTGCTCGATTCCCTCTTTGAGAAGTGTCACTCAATCCTCGGAGCAAGCTCGAATTCAAACCGGCGAGTTGCACCGCCTATCCTCGGATGTAGGCCGAGCATCGAGAGTTGAGAATCTTGATGAGCTCTGAGTGATCCATTCCTTGATGCCTCGAAGAACTTCCCTCTGAACACTCGAGCCCGGCTTTGAAGAAGGGCGGCGGAAGAGATCGAAAGTGGCGAAAAGGGTACGGTTCATCTTAGACAGTACCGAAGGCTAAGCACATATCGACCTCCAGATCTCTTCTTGGTAAGGTCAGCAATCTATATTCTCAACGGACTCTACAGGAAATGCTCAACATTGCTTCATTAGGAGGTGAAGATCAAAGGAATGAGGAGACAAACAATTCTAACCCCAGGTTCTCAGGGTTGAGAAAAAACCAAGCTCGGGATGAAAATGTCGATTTTGATGAAATTTGGTTAAGAGGAAGCTTCTTTGAGAAGGAAAAAAAAATTTGGGTTGGTGCCCGAGCTCCAATGACAAAAACCAAGATGGGGACCAACAGGGAATGACGAGAGTCAATCTCGGATGGAGAAAGATAATCTTGATCTTTGGAGTTCGATGTCACACATCCTCGGTGAAGTTAGTTCTCTTCGGGTAACTTTTTGGCACTACTAAAAATTATGCCAAGATTATTGAAGTTTCTATCTTTAATTTTTGAAATGTCCGATATGCGGACCGAGGCTCGGTGGAAACCCAAGCTCGGTGGAAACCCTGCTCGAGCCGACATGAGGCTCGAGTTGAGACCGAAGCTCGGATAGAGATCAAACTTCGGTGCGGAACAACATTTCGGGACAAACAACAAATTCTCTATGCTCCGTAGATTGATCTCACTCCCATTGTGGAGAAAAGCCGGACAAGGTTGTGCCAATCATGGACAAATGACTCAGATTGAAGAGTTGCATTGGCGGCCAGATCAAGAAGATGGAAAGTCTGAAGTTCTACTTTAGACTGATCGACTTGAGACTACTCGGTCGAAAAAGATGACCATGGAAGGAAAGATGGATGGAGTCAAGGTTTGAATTAAAATCTGAGTTTGAAGCAAAAGTATCGTGAGAGGACTGAATTTCTAAAAACAAAAGTGGTGGAGAAGAATGATTTCGATCAAAGAATACTTTGTTGAGAAATGGGCTCCATGCTCATGACCAAAAATGACAGAGATGTTTAAGAGGCTCTCTCCAAACTGGTTTACGCAGATGTCTCAAGAGTTCTCGATGGGTGAAGAACCACTTTGAGAGGCTAGAAAGAAGAGCAGATCAGTCAAGGGAGAGGTGGAAGTGTCGACAGCGAACAATATCATATGGACATCAAGACTATCCAAACTTACGCCAAGGTATGGTGCCAAGAAGGAAAGGCCGAGTCACACGAGAGTATTATGTACACACACTGGAGAAAAAAATGCATACAAAAATTTGAAGAAAAGCATTCTTTGAAGCCTTTGAAAAGAAGTTGAAAACCTCTTGAGAAGTTTGGGGAATTAAAAAGGTGAGAAGTTCATCTACACTCAAGTTTCGAGAAACCATGCAAGATGTTATTCTTAAAAAAGCGAAAAGTGCTAGAAGAAAGGTTGGAACAAGCAATGGGAGAGCCGACCCTATCAAGAAGGAAAGGTGTGGCATTTGTTGAACTCGAGAGGAAAAGGGCTAAATTTCAGCTTAAACTCGGAGAAAGAATAATGGATATTGAAGAGTCTCGAGAGAGCCGCACAAGGAAGTCTTCAATACCAAGGAGCTCGAGATCACTTCAAGTCGAATAAGCCAAAAAACTAACTGCTGGGTCTCGGGAGTGCCTTTAATAAGAAAAAAAAAAAAAGAAAAAGAGGCGTAGGGTTGGTTTCAAAGTTCGTGAAAGCGAGGAGAGGACGCTAAAAGCCGCGAAGTGGCCTCACATTGATAAGTTGATGTCAATCCAGTTCAATGATGCTTGGGAAGAGATTAAAAGAACCTTCTGGTTTTACTACGAAGTGCTAAGAGAATGGAGAGGGGAGAGCTCAGATTCAAATGAAGCTTTCATTGACTATCTGCTGACCTTCTATCCAAAGTACTTACAAAGTTGGATCAATCTTGCGGATGAAGGAAAAGTTCAGATCACTGCCCCTGGTCCATACTCATACCCTTCTCCTAGGCTAGAGAATGGCTTGGTAAATGAAATATCATTTCTCGGGAGATTGCTCAATATGCCATCCGGTTAGGGTCTCGACGGTAACAACCCCGATATCATCAAGGAGAGATGAAACGAGTTTGAAGAAGAGGTATTATGGGATGTTTAACCTTGAACTGTCTGTGGATGAGGTAGAAGAGAACTGAAGAGCTAGAGCTGAAGATCAAAGAAGACTGAAGATCAAGACTGGAGACTCTTGTAATTTCTTTATCTTTTTGTCTTTATTTTTTTGATAAGTTCATTGTAAACTGTAACATTCTATCATACATCAATGGAACTTTATCTTTTATGCTCAAAGATAATATCTCATTATCTTTTACATGTCTTTATATTTTGATATGCCTTATGATTTGTTTCGAGGAAATTGTTGGGAGATTTATTATGAAATTGTTTGAGATTTGTCATTCTTGTAATAGGAAAAAACCTGAAACACGAGTATAGGTTAAGTGTTTTTGTAACAAGATGGTTTTGGCATCATCAAAAAGGGAAATTGTTGGGAGATGAATTTAATAAAGAAGATTTTGATTAGATCCCAAAAGCCCCGAGTATGACATGTTCAGATAATCTTGATAGTTGAGTCAGATTCGGTTTTAGAGGTGTTAGGGATGTTGATGTTATAGTCAAGCAGACATAGATGTAGATTCAAGACTTCAGAAAGTTTACGAAGAAACCTAAGTTTCGATTTAAACTGAGAAACAGACTTTATGGCCGGAGAAAACCAAGACTCAAGCAAAACTAAGAACTCAAGACTAGGTGTGAAACTTAGAAATCAAGACTAAAGATGAAGAATCGAAGATATCCAAGACTCGGGAAAGACTCGAGACATCAAGACCTTTCAAGACTCAAGACCAAATGGCCCGAAGACTTCAAGACAAGACAAAGAATATGAAGGCCAAGAATTATCAAGACTCGTGTAAGCTCTCGATAACCTTTGAATATTCCGAAAATCAAAATATCTATCACGAAGGATACAATCTTTGAAAGAACACGATTACTTAGAAAAATAGATATTGCCCAAGACATTCGGGATGCGCACAAATGAACTAAAACAAAGTGTTGTTAAGGTTATATCACTTTCGAGAGATATTGACCAAAAAGAGCCCGTTATGTTTGTCTACACATTTATCAAGATAACAACCAATCGAGGAAGAAGACAACAATATTTTTTCTTTCTTGACCTTTGAAAGCGACAGTCACAAGCATGTCAAGAGTACTATCGTTCCCATTGCAAAAAAAGATCGATCGTTGCATGAAAAGCATTTTTGCCTAAAACATGCTGGGGAGTGTCAAACCAAAATATAATGGCTCATCACACACACCATAAGAGGAAACTCATGGAGCTATCTCTTCCAACGGATAGTTTTTTCAAGAGTGACCTTGGTGTATGCTTTATAAATACTTGTGACCCTCTACATTGAAGGTTACGGGAAATTTGTAAGCAACTCAAGAGCTCAAACTTATTATTCTGCAAGTTGAAGCACTCGAAAACCAAGAATTTCCCAAGTGCTTTATATCGAAGAGAGCCTCATTCACTAAGCTGGTTTTGATAAGATATATCCAAAGCTTAGTAGAGATATCCTAGCCTTTGCATTGTTCTTAATTGTAAAGGATATCTCATCCTGATTTAAACCAAAAAGAAAAACCCCAAACCCTTTGTAAGGTAGTTTGAGTGTGATTGTTGGTGAGTTGGAGTTGTAAAGAGTTAATAAACTACATTGAGGTAGTCAGAAAACTCTAGAGAAGAAGTGAGTAAACTATCTTGGATAGTCAGAAAGCTTATGTGTGTTTTGAGTAAGTAAACTATAAGGGTAGTCGAAAGCTCAAAATAGAAAAGGTTAGTACACTACAATGGTAGTCGAAAAACCTTAGGAGGTGATTAAGGAATTTCTCTGAAAGAGATCGAAGAGAGGGACGTAGGAGCTTAGTCTAACCACTATAAACTTCACGCAAGTATTTGCTTTACTTACTGCATTAATTATCTGTTGCATATATTTAACTGAAAGCATATTTTCACTAATATTCAGTTGGAATCAATCCACTGAATTTGCATCTAACTGAATCACAGCCTAATCACTATTCCATTAAAAGGAAGGTTTTCAGCAAAGCATAAAACGCAGTATAAACTTAAAGACAACCATTCCGCTTTGCTCCGGTAGCTTTTCAAGCGAGCTCGAGATCTCGATAACTCTTCAGGCTCACTTGAGATTATCCGAGGTTTACAAAGCATTTCAGGATCAGATGTCTCGGTAGACTTTGACTCGAGAGCGATGTGTCTTCTCGGGCGAAATCTTGAGGACAACCCGACCCCAAGTCGACCTCGAGAAGAAAAGTTTTAAAATCATCGAACGCAGTATTTCCCCCCATTGCGTGTAAGACTTCGTTTTTCTTGGCCGGGACCAACAAGTAGTTAATATTACATACCATTTTATGAGTAGTTCTTACTTCTTAAATACTACACTTTTTAAGTGTTACTCTTAGGTCCAAAAAAAAGGTTTTAAAGACTTAAATAACCTTATGATACAAAAACCAAATTTGTGCAATTTTGAATTCATTTGGAATGTCTTGACCGAAATTTAAACATTTATTCCCCAAAAAATCAAGACACCCCAATTTTTTAATCTTCTATTTAATTAATTTTTAAAAAATTATATATTCGTATATATATTAAATTATAAATTCTTAACCATTCTGCAAATTATAAAAAATTTCTGAACATCCCCAATTTTTTTTTAATTATTTGTCCTTTTATTTAATTAATTTTTAAAATTCTAAATACTCGTAAAATTTACGCTTTTTTTTTTTTTATTATCTGTCCGTTTATTTAATTAATTTTTTTATATCTGCACACACCACAAAATTTCTGCACACTCGTAAATAAATTTGCACTCTCCAATTTTTTTTAAAAAAAAATTATCTGCCCTTTTATTTATTTTTTTAATTCTGCACACACCACAATTTTGCACACCCGTTAAAAATTCTCCACACCACAATTTTTTTAATCATCCTATTATTCTATTTAAAATTAAATGCACACCCACCCTTTGACATAAACAATAAACAATGCACAAACAAGCAATATAAATTGCACGCGCATTAGAAAATTGCAAATCCAGATAAAATATAAAAAAATTACATCAGATAAATTAAAATATAAAATTCCACTCCTGTACAAATTCAGCTCCTTTTTGAGATCATCGGCCGCCTCCGGCCTCCTCTGTTCACGAAGTAACAAAACTATCTCTTCTCAAACTCATCCCCAAATGAATTTTCATTGTTTCCTTACATCGGCCTTCTGCCCATTTCAGAAAACATAATTCTTCACAAAAGCCCCAATAATTTACTGTTCACAAAACTAAAAATAGAAGACACCAGTTGAGTAACCTGTGAAATAGAAGTACCGCCCAAAGGTGTACACTAAGCCGAGTAATTAATGCACATATTGGAGGGTGCCTCATTCCTCCAAAAATCATTAGCATGAAATACATGGGCAACATTTCCAGTGAATTCTGGTGACCCCTCTGCACCTTAATAATAGCTCTTAATTCATAATTTTGGCCACTTATTAACTTTTAGCACCATTAATTACATTACATGTACAAAAGAAAAGATAAACCCCGAATCAAATTATGCAGTAAATAACAAAGGGGTTAAGCCCTAATTCAAACTGGAACAGATCATAGAGGCTAGAGCAGCATTTACACCAACAAAATCCCAATAAGTGCAACAAAACTATGCAATCAACAAAGCGCATAATTGTTAGTGTTAGTGTCCTAGAGATAATATATTATAAAGACATAATACTCGATGATATTCAGTTTGATTTAATATTATAGTTCACTTAATATTAATGTATGACAATACACTTGTTTAAATATTATGTTTGATTGTTTGCATTTATTCATACAAGTGTTTCCATGAGTCATTGCTGTCATTGTAGTTGTGAGAACTCGGATGACTTATGCATGATTCTCAAATGACCCTGATCAAAGATCATCAAGAATGAAATATTGATGATGCAATGGAGATTGGTGTGCGATCTGCATCATACTCTTAGAGAGTGTAGTAAGATCTCACTTACTACGAGATACTAGGTATCTCATGATGGATCTTATGAATACCTTAGAGGGTATTGGTATACCCATCCAGAAACTGTTTGATGTATTTCCACTAAATGTGTCTCTGGTATCTCGGTTGGTGGAAGCGATCTTTTTTCTTTTCTTGGTCAATATGCACGACATGTGTGGAGTGATGAACATTGACTATGACCGACGTTTGCACCCCGTCTATGGGTAGATATGACTTGGATTGGGTTCATCACAAAGTGCATGTGCGTGGTAGTTGAGCCAAGAATATGATTTATTCCTCAATGTGGATTTAGAGAGAATACTCATCTACTCATCATAATTGGATCTAAGTCATCGGTAGATGCCGCGTCAACGAACTTTGTGGCTAAGTGTGACATACATTATCAATTAGTGATTATAGATAATATAATTAAGTTATTTGAATAAACAACTTCATCATTTTCAAGACTTATCGGTATTCATATATGAAATGAGAAATAAACTAACCATGTTTAATTCAACCCTGGTTGCACATTTTCTGCAACATACCTCATATTGAGAATATGTGATTTATTAACTAGGTTCAAATAAAAACCGAGTTAGTTTGACTAATCACTTTCATATATGAGGCATATAGACAGTTTCACAACATGACAAGTAATTGTCTATTGTTTAACTTAATCATATTATGGTTAATTTATAATTCAATATTTAGAATTACATTAATATTTAATTAAAAAAAGCCCTGAATATTATTATTATAGGATTTGATATACATGGAATCAAATTCGTAGAGATTTGATAGACATGGAATTAAATCCGTAGAAATTTTATATATGGGAAATAAATCTAAGAGATTTGTTTTATTAGGATTTTTCTAACAAAGGTTAGCTTAAGATATAAACTAGGTCTCTCCTATATATATGAGCTCTTTAATTCATTAATTGAGTTAATATTTTCCAAAAATCTAAGTTAAATTTTCCTAGCAAATTCATCTCGGGCCGGATTCAACGTTGGCAGATCTGTGCAAATTAGTAAACGACTGTTACGTGGATACCATAGTTGAGAATCCATGTATGAATTCTTTGTAAGAATTTTTCACGTTCTTCGTATTTAATTATGCAATTAATTGTTAGTTGTTGGTGAACTATTTATTTCGCTTTACGACGTATTACGTGTTTACGTCTATAAATTCCAACAGCCAGTATCGAGTTTTTAATTCTTTATTAATTGCTTGATTGAATTAATTGATTTATAAGATTTTATAAATTGGAGTGAGATTAAATCTTATTCTGACCGCACCGGTTGAACAATTTTTGGGGGAGTGTACCATCGTCCTGTTATTATTAACTGGTGTAATTTTTTAGTTTATTAATTACCACACTCCTTGTTTTGGTTCATCATCTGCCCTGTCCACTATTAGGGTTTTCTAGAAGTTCCTTCCGCCGTTACCTTCCCGAACTAGTGCCGCTCCTTCATCCGTGCGAGACATCTGAGACATCGCTCGAGTCGGCGGCTTAACGCTGCGACTCGCGATGGTCGCCTGATGTCGCGATGGCATGAGCGATGCAGATTGGATCTGCGGTGATGCAACCATACCTTGATGATTTCGTGGCGGCGTTCACGGTGCATCCACATTTTGGGCAGCGACGTCCTCGATTCGTGACCGGTTGGTTGAGATCCGCCCTAGATAGGTGCGATTCACGGCGGCGTGCCAACCTTCATCTTCGGTGGTGCATTGTCGAATCGATCCTAGTCGTGGCGTTGTGTCCTGTTTTGTTTCGTGTTGTGTGCGACGCGCCGCCATCTGGATTTTGACCCATGACCGTCGGTTTTGATATATTTCGAGACGATACGTCACGGGTCCCTTACATACGCTCTTATGTATAGGCAGCAGCGGCGAGTCGCCCACACGCGCCTAGCGGCGGCGGCGACTCGCCTGCACGCCCCACATGCCTGTTTCGTTTTGGGACTGTTCTGCACAGTTTGCTGCTGCTGAAATTTGGGTGTTTTTACAATGGTTATTTAAGATCAAAGTCTTTTGCTCAAATCTATATTCAACAGGACTTTTATAAATGACACGAATGCCGCCGGATGGTTAGAATCATCTTAACTTTGTTTCACCAAGCAAAACAAAGAAAACGAAGTTAGAAGTCATCCGATTGAACCGGGTTCAATCAACTAGAGTTCAATTTTCGGGTTTTGTAGACTCTTTTATTATTCTAAGAATCGAAAGCATATGGTAATAAGAATGTGGATCCTAAATCATTACAATTTATATTCGATATAAATGCATCTCCGATGGCGCGTTGAGTATGTGAATAATGGAGATAAAATAAACACAAAAGAAAAGCGTGTTTTATTTTGATTCTTTGAATATGATCATAGGAATTATGTGTTTAATTCCCATTTTATTTTATTTTCTTGCGTTGGTTGAAATTTATTTTTCTTCTTTAATATTGATCATATAGATTATGTGTTTAATTCCCATTTTATTTTATTTCTTGATTGAAATGTATAACTTTAATTGAGATATGATTTGGAAACAAATAAATTGGATTTAATTTTTCCGGACTGAAATATGTGTTTGGTGCTAAGAAAAATATTGACGTGTTAAAGACAAAGCCAATCTCGATTCTCTTATGTGGTTCCCGAATTTAGCCACGTTTTAATTTTAAGAAGCATCAAAAGGATGCTTCCCGGACTCGATGTGTGATGTTGTTCTAAGATGACTCGACGAGATATTTTTATGAGAAAATAGGTCCCTTGTAGATGCTCGAAATCTGAAGGATCTCTTTGAACTTGAATCTCATTCGAGATTTATGGTTGATGAGAGATTTGTTTCTTAATTAAAAAAGAAGGAAAATTTTATCTCACGTGCTAATGATGATAAGCGTTGTTGGGAGATGAATTTAATAAAGATTTTGATTAGATCTCAAAACCGAAGATGACATATATCGTGACATCTTGGTAGTATATGATCGTTTCAATAAATATTAAAGACTTCGTAAGTATCTTTATAGTAACAAGAAATATAGATCGTAGAAATAAGTTTATTGTGATTTCATCCGGGACTCGGATGTTCCCGTAAAATATTCAAGATCGTCCTCGAAGAAAAAGAGTCCTCAAGACTAAAAGATCCTGGAAGACCAAAAGATCCTCTTGTTTTTCTTGACCCAAAATGATGGTCCCAATTGAAAGTCGAAAAAAACCCATTTTGCGCGTCGGGGTTTAAACAATTGATTCAGATGCATATAAAAAAAGTCGGCGAGGATGTTTCCAATTTTTTTATGTTTTAAGCTCATGTGTTGTGTTTGCTTATAATTGAATCGTATTTGACAATATAAGAAAATAAAGCAACAACAATGAATATATAGTGGTTCTCAACCGGTCCTACATCCACATCCTCTCTCTAGAAATTCCTTCAACGGAGGACTTATCACCCTCCACGGATTGCCTAATGTTTAACGAGTTCACATCTCCAATCCAGACTTATCACCCCACGGGATTTTGCCTAACAACTACCTTCACTTCACCATGGGGTTTGGATTTGGTGTTGTCTCCAACTATGGTGAGATTTTCCTTATAATGGTTTAAATCAATGCTTAAGGTTGAGAAAATCTCTTAAGCTTAGATACATCGTGGGTAGGCTTAGGTTGTAGTTCTAACACCTTTTGAATATATTTGTATATCTATGAATTTGTGTTCTAGGGTGGGAAAGCTTAACTCTCTTTGGCTCTTGAAGATCGCCTTTATCTTCTCATTTCGATTTTCACTTCCACATCGATAATGAAGGAAGAACTTGTATTTATAGTGTGGATTTGAATGTTACCGCTTGAGAGAATCACATTCAAATCCATACTATTCTCTCGTGAAGTTCTCAAGTATATTTCCAAAAATGGTTGCCTTCCTCTCATTGGTCCACGCCACCGATTCAACTATATATTCCTCGATTCCTCCTTGGAACCATAGGGATCTCCCCTCGGTGTCTTGAAATCTTTGGTCTTATTTTTCATCTGAACCTTTCTATGAAAGGACTCGAGCCTTCATTTGTTCTCTTGGCCGGACCTTCGTCGAGGAGAATCACGAAAGTTGATTCTCTGAAAGACATCGACCTTGAGTTAAAAAGGTATCTGATTTCTTCTTTGCTGATCGTCGGCTCGAAGGATCAGCATATCTTCGAGATCAACAACTTCGAGGATAGCATCGAAGGTTCATTAGGTTTTATCTTTACTTTACCCTCTCAATCGCGTCGATCTGAACAAATCTTTATATCGATCTGAGTTGAATATGTTTTGTTCAACCTTCTCTTACGATCTTTTGGTGACAAAAAATGTTATCGGTGATCTTCGATCGTTAAAAGCTTTTCTTCTCTTGATTTTACGGTGTGGTTGACTAAAACTCATCTTTACTCATTTGATCTGTCATTCAATGTTCAAAGGAAGAGTTCCCCTCGGCTCTCGTTTCCCCCTCAACAACATGCATCTTAATATCTGAGTTGATAATGTTTTAAGATAATTCATCAAAACTAAAATATCCCAACACAAAAGACCCTGAACAAGTTACTTTGAGTTGAATAGTGTTTTGTTCATTCTTAGTACAAACAAATAGAATGTTATACATTCGTGAACATTAAGGAACATATCAGTTCAGTGTGGTTGACTAAAATAGAGCCGTTTTGTTTGTCTCTGTTCAAAGGAAGATTTCAACCAATGAGGAGACGACAACAACGTACTATACTGACACTGAAAGCGACATATCTCTAAAGAAATGTCGTTTGATATCTCCCGGGCGAAGTTGGTGATTGACTACGTGTCGTGATATTTCCTAATACATGCAAGAGTGTTCAAACCCTGCAATAAATGGCTTCAATAACCAAAAGAGGAAACCCTTGAAACTGTCTTTCCAACGGATAGTTTTTCAAGAGTAGACTCTTAGAGAGTTGTCTATAAATACCAAGGCCTTGTTCACAACCAAGGTTGCGGGGAATCAAAGCAACTCCAGAGCTCATTCGTATTCGAAGCATACATTGTGAAGCACTCTATTGTAGCCATAATAATCGGCAACGACCATATGAGGAATATTGATGACATGGCAACCATGGTATAGCAGTAAGGTATAAGGAGCCGAGGTCGGCCCCGTAGGGCTACCTGGTAGCGATCAATGAAGGAGATGAGTCGAGCTCACCAGGTAGCAAACCTCCCCGAGGTCACCAATGAAGGATTTAAGACGAGTCGAGTCAGCCTAAATCCAAGCGACCTCCTCAAGGTCTTTCCGTAGGTGAGGTCGGCAGGTGTGTCAAAACGAAGACAAGCAAGGAAAGTGGATCAACGTAGATATTCCCGATATTTATTATGAAAACAGAAGATCTTGCATATCTGTTGTAGATTCGGACGAAGATTTAATATATCTTGTATTCCACTAATTATTTAGAAGGGTTTGGGTTTTCATCTTTATTCTCAGAATTGTTATAAATAGGGGACAACCCCAAAAAAAAAGGACACGAAAATAGATAGGAAAAAGATAGTAAAGATCCTACCGAAACAGATATCTTGCACGTAGTCATTCCGGGACCGACCGAAAAAACAAATTCGTTTGTTTTTTATGTTTTTCATTGATTGTTCATTCATCCTTCAATAATTACTTGCTCTCCTGCGTAGGCGTAAAATCTACATATTCAAAACAATTGGACATTGCTCATGGAAAAACATCTAACGATAATTTAATGGAAATTCGTTAGGACCCAAAAAATAAAAAATTCAATTCGGATGGAACACTAACTGTTCATCAAAAACCAAACCCAGATTTCAAAGAAGGGTCGTGTTCGTACAAGCTGTTCATCTAAAAAAAAAAAAAAATGGTACAAAAATTCCTATCCTACATCCTGCAAAGTTCAACATTCATACAACCATGAATACAAAATTCCCTCACCCGCAACATGGTACACCAAAAAACAGCCCATAAATTGTGTCATATTGTACAAAAGGAGGCAATTGGTCCGTTACTGATGCTGCGTACTAGCAGCCTAAGCGCCGGCCTCGCCAATCTCACCACAACCGGCTCACCGGATTCCCATCGAGAAATCAGCACAGCCCTCTTCTCCAATCAACGCCGCTCTGCCAAGAAGGGCCGCCTCGACTTCGATCCTCCGTCAGTGGCCTCAATACGGAATCAAGTAAGGTTGCTTGAACCACAGTTCCTAATTTGCTCCGCTGCCATCTGCTTCTACCCGAAAACCAATCGTTTATACCGGATCAAGAACGTCCGCCGTCAAAACTGCACGAATCGTTTCACTCTGAGGGGCGCCGCACGGTCACGACCTACGGCGGTCCTAGCCCCGAAATCAGACAAATCCGCCACATTACAATTTCCTGTAGATCGCCCCAACCACGACAACGATACTAGCCCATTCAAACCGCCAGAGCCGACGCCGAAGCCCGAAGCCGCGCTGCGATCCACGGCGCAATTTCATCGCTGCGATCCACGGCACAATTTCGTCGCCAATGGCCGGCGGGTGAATTAGGGATTCTGGGCGTTTGCGCGTTTTCAGAGGGGAAGAAGCATCGATTGGGGGCACAAGGTGCGCGATGTCATCTAAATTGAGAAGGATGCGGCCAGATTCGGGGACGAAAGAGGCGGTGATAGCGTGATTTCTGGTCCACTTGCAGAATCAGTCAATATGGGCGAAAATTCCAGAGGAGGAAGAAGGAAAGTGAACGACTTCACCGGTGGACTTGGGCTTCATTTGGTAAGGAAATAGTCTTTGGGCCGGGATTTTGTTTATTAATACATTCGGCCCAGCTGAATTTAAGATGAGCAGTTAACTTAAAATGGGCCCAGGTCTGATAAATGCATAAGCCCAGTTCTGACTTAATTAAATTGGTAAGCCCAATTTCTGGATTGATTAAATTATTGGACTTCATGCCAATTGCTTATTGATTAAAACGTCTTGGACTTTTTTGCTTCGGGTTAACACAAAACAGACCCAATCCTTTTTATTTAAAAAAAAAAAAAAAAAAGAAAACATAAAATTATTTTATATACTTTTATGTGAATAACTTGATATTTAAAGGGATATCTATTTTTGTGAGGAAAAAATACTTCACGATTCTCAAGAAAAGAAATGTAAAGACATCTGATACGTCTCTAAACTCAAGAATCTACTTTAAGAATTTTTTCAAATTTTAAAACAAACCAAGGTTTCTCTCCATTTACTTCATTTTAATATATGTTACGGTGTTCATACTTTTACATATATAAAAAGGCGGGGGAATATGTGCTCATATCTCGAGCTATTCAAGTTAACTTCAGAACACTAGTTGACGTTAGAAACTCAAACTAGCATGTCTAAATTTGGAGGGTTATTTAAGACGAACTCCAAATCCTTACTAATAACATAAACCCTCAAAAAGGGACTATCACAAAATTCATCTACGAGCACTCAAAAGTCTCATACAGATGAAACGAACATATAATCCGACTTCGAACCTACATCGCGTCAAACGATTAAGAAAAATACTCAAATTCATAAAGTCGCGGTCTCAAACTAGAAGACCCGACAATGTCAAAATCACGAAGTCGCGGTCTTAAACGAACAAGACCCGACGATCTCAAATTAAAAAGGTCAAGGCCTCCAAAAAATGGCCGATGGAAACCCAAGCACGATAATGGTCAAACTAGAAGGCAATCAAGTCGCAATTGAAGTAAGATGACAAATAAGTTCTTCAAATCACAAGTTAAAGAGAACCTCAATAAAACGACCTCGAAAGATGACCTTTTCATATCAAACGAATATCTCAATCCAAACTGACACCGAGTTAAAACACTTTTTTAAGTCACATTTCGGTATATCCTCCAGCTCACATCGTAGCCATGACTTTCGAATCCCAAGGTCGATGAGGTTGCGGCTTAAATGGCTCGATTCTTGTCACGACTTCATAAGACGACAAAGAACAAGTTCATTTAAATCGCAGTGTCAATAAGACGATAAGAACATAGCTCGATTCATAGTCGTAGAAGTTATTCAAGTCACTGGCAAATAGTCCGAAAATAACTATAAACCTATGGGCCAACCCTCTTTCACATTCTTGAAACAACAAAACGCTCTGGTACAGACGAACGAGAATTGAATCTCCGTCCGGGTCAAGACCCTAAGGATCCCAAACCTTTGCATATCCATGAAAGATATTTTCTAACAGATATCAAAACCCGATCTTGGGGGAAAAACCCCATAAATTTTAAGATTGATTTATACAAAAATTCAAGTCTCCTTTCCAACTCTGATAAAAGCCAGTTTTACCAAAAATACCATAAACATTTTCTGACCTCCTACTAATATCTTTACAAAATTTTCAAAAGTCTTTAAACCTAAATCTCTCTCTCCCAAAGAATTTCCGCAAATGGTCGAACAAACCATGGCATTTTCGCCTTCGTGGCGATGATTTTATCCGCCTCCCAACATCGACCGGCCCCCTCAAGGCCCGCATTCCATATGCGTGGCGATGATTTTGTCCTCCTCTGGCGTCGACCATCCAGCTGCTAAGTTGACATTCGTAGCCGTGGCGATGATTTGGTCCACCTCGAAAATCGACCGGCCCGTATCCGGCTCCCGGCATTCCGCCCCGTGGCGATGATTTATCACTTTATAAAGCGTCGACGATCCACCTACTCGGCGTTGGCATTCCGTAAGCCGTTGCGATGATTTTAGTCGCCTCAAAGGCGTCGACCCGGCCCATACTCATTGGTCGCGGCATTCCACCTTGATGGCGATGATTTGTTAAACCAAAAGCGTCGACGACCCGCCTTCTACCGACTTCGGTATTACGCGCCGTGGCGATGATTTTGTCGCCTCAAGGCATCGACCGCGCCCGCTTCAGCGTGGCGGCATTCGTAACCGTGTTGATGATTATGTCCGCCTCAAAGGCGTCGACCAGCCCGCCTTCTCGGCGGCCTTCTCGGCGCTGACATTCCGCCTGTTTGGAAAAAATATGGGTGCCCGGATCTATTCGAGATGATTTTAAATACATATTTAAATTAATCAATTAATTACTAACATGAATTAATCCTAAATCAATTCAACATAATAATTAATAAGCAAATAAACAATCATGCGTACACATAATCCATGTAAATCCTAAGCATGCGGAATGTAGGAGTTACGAGATTACGTACCTCTTGTAGAGACAACCGTTGAGACGTTGGATCAACCCAAAGAGCCTTCCAAATATGTCCCAAAGTCCACGAATGTAATCTGGTGGGAGGATGCACACGAACGATTTTAACAAGAGAGAAAAATAAAATATTTTGCCACCACCTTTGTGGATTTCTAATATTTCCAACAAATGGAATTGCACTTGGGAATGAAAAAATCATCCTCTATAAATAGGACTAGGGTGGCCGATTTTTTTCAAGGAAAAAATAAGGAAGAAAATCTCTTTCTTGGTCTCCAAGAAATCTTGAATGTATCTTCTATATTCTTTTCTCCTTAATTAAATTTTTCCATAAAAATCTCCTCCTTTTTTTTTTCATTATTTTCGAAAAATACAAGGCAAAAAGAATCAAGATTTGATTTCTTGAATTTATGGGATAATTATGTATTATAAGAATACTTATCTCTTTCCATAAAATCTCTTCAAGAAAATCAAGAAAAATCTTTTCTTCTTTTTCCTACAATATATTAGGCAAAATTATTTTCTTCTCTTTTTCATTAATTGTACTTTAATTTTGGGCTATTTGAGGGACCTTTAGGAGAATTAAGATTGGACCTCCAATGGACTATGAAGCTATAATATTGGGCCAAATATTATTCAAGTCCATTAATATTAATTTACTCCACTATAAAATTAATATTGAACTATCCATCTTAAACCATATTACGACTTTACTATAATATGGCTCCCGGTCATTATTTCCCGTGTTTAAGATTATCTTAGTCCATTAATTAATTAAGCCACTGAACAAGCTTTATATTAATTAATATCTTTGTCCTTGGAGTAAAGACAACTCAACGTTAATATCCATACCGAAAATAAATTTCCACTTGCAAGATTTGGTATGATAAAGATTCGGCGAAATAATTACCGAGGAGACAAATCAAGCAAGACGATTTCGCTTACACGATTCTCCTCAGATTAAATGTCAAGAATCGTCATGTAATTAATAATCATGCCCAAGATATAAGGTATTGAATCACATTGACTCTCTTCCTATCATAAGTCAAAGCAATAATTATTAATTCCACACGATCCTATTTAAGGGACTTTAGATTAAAAAATAACACACCACCGAGGTCTAATTCTTGTATATTCAAGATCAAGAATTTATCCTTCAGAGGTCCTTATTCAAAGGCATCTAAATGCACTAAGATAATCTCTTGGTCAAGACAAGCCAATCCCGAGCCTTATACTTCAACCTTTCATGATGGTTTGTTCATTTCCATCTGGGTTGTGAATTTGTACTTAATTACGAGGAGCTGTTAATTTTAAATTAACTACAACGTAATACGTATTTAACTTATTGAACGGGTTTGCAATAAATATATATAACATTCATTCATATTTAATGCAACAGTGATTAATAGATTATTTCAGTAAATAAATAAGAAAATCCAGTTTGGTTATACAAAGTAAAAGCATAATTTTCAGTATAACCCCAACAATCTCCCACTTATACTCAAAGTCTGCTTTTAAGTATACTACAACATGTCTCATGTTATATGTGACATCTAGTCACCTACACGAACCTAATAATATTTCTCCCACTTATACTCAAAGCAGATTGACAACGCTCTTGACACCCATTCCTTCCACATGTCTCTCGAATGTACTCTGAGGTAGACCCTTTGTGAATGGATCTGCTAGGTTGTCTTTCCGATGCAATCTTTGCCACCTCAATGTCTCCTCTCTTAACGATTTCTCGATAAGATGGTATTTTCTTTCAATGTGTTTGTTGGCCTTGTGTGCTCTCGCCTTCCCTCGAATTACGCCCTCGGGCATTATCACAATAAACTATGATCGTCTTTGGCAACCGGACAACGCCCAAGTCCACTAGAAGTTCTTGAGCCAAACTGGCTTCCTTCATTTCCTTCACAAAGCGCCTATGTATTCGGCTTTCATGGTAGAATCGACGATGCATTTCTGTTTTACGCTTCTCCATGTCATGGCTCCTCCCCCCATGCAAAACACACTACCCGAGGTAGACTTTCTGGAGTCCATGTCTGATTGGAAATCCGAGTCCGTGTAACCGATGTGGATTAGAATGTCTGACTGATAAACCAACATTCTGTCATGTGTCCTCTTCAGATACTTCAGAATGTTCTTTACTGCAGTCCAATGCTCTTTCCCAAGGTTGCTTTGATATCTTGCTACCATGCCTACGGAAAAGCAAATATCCGGTCTCGTGCACAACATTGCATACATTAGGCTTCCCACAGCCGAAGCATAAGGGATCCCCTTCATGTCATCTATCTCCTTCTGTGTTTTAGGACACATCTCTTTGGATAGATGGATTCCGTGTCTGTAGGGCACAAAGCCTTTCTTGGAATCTTGCATCTTTGAATCGCTTCAAAAACAAAGGTTCTATGTATGAGGCGTCTGAAAAGCTCGATCATTCTTTTTCTGCGATCTCGAAAGTGATCTTGATCCTCTAGGATGTGACCGGCTTCCCTAAATCCATCATATCAAACTATTTTGACAAACATGGCCCCTTCGTCCGATAACACCTTTACATCATTTCCGATGAGCAAGATATGTCGCCTCGATAGTACCAAAAATACCAAGGCAGTTCCGTCACGCTTTTTGTAAACACAACTTTCAAAGTTGTTCTGATCAAAATCGTAGGATTTTATAAATTGATCAAAACACTGATTCCAAGCATGGGATGCCTGTTTCAGCCCATAAATGGACTTCTTAAGCTTGCAAACCAGATGCTCTTGGCCTTTTTCAATGAAGCCTTCGGGTTGTTGCATATAGATTTCTTCGTCAAGACTTCCATTGAGGAAAGCGGTCTTGACATCCATTTGCAAGATCTCAAAATCTAAGTGCGCAACAATCGATAAGAGAATGTAGATGGACTTGAGCATGGCTACGGGTGAAAAGGTTTCATCATAATCGATCCCTTCTTTCTGAGTGTACCCTTTCGCCACTAATCTTGCTTTAAAGGTTTCAACCTTTCCGTACGGTCCTCTATTTCTCTTGTATACCCACTTTCATCCAATGGGTTTTACCCCATTAAGTGGTTCGACTAGCTCCCACACTTTATTGTGATCCATTGAACCCATCTCGACTTCCATTGCTGTTTGCCAAGATTTTGCATCCTTGTCTTGGATCGCCTTGTTGTAGGACCATGGATCTGATTCTTCTCCTGAGATCAAGTCCGAAGACTCTCCAATTCCTAAGAATCGCTCGGGTTGTTTGACAACCCTCCCACTACGACGAGGTTCCGGTTGTGTAGGTGTGACGATTGGTATATCATTTTGTATAGTTGGCAATGGAGTTAGCCCCTTAAGTTCTTCTAAGGTAATCTTACTTCTAGGCTTTTTATCGTTCATATAGTCTTCTTCCAAAAATATAAAGTGTGTACTGATTACCACCTTTTGATCTTCGGGACCATAGAACATGCATCCTTTTGTTCCTTCAGGATACCCAATGAACAACCTTAATTCTGAACGTGCATTCAATTTACAAGCTTCCTTGTCCAACACGTATGCCGGACACCCCCAGATCCTGATGTGTCCTAAACTGGGCTTGCGCCCTGTCCACAATTCTCTCGGGGTTTTAGGAACTGATTTGGATGGCACTAAGTTTAGAATATAAGCCGCTGTTTCCAAAGCGTAACCCCAGAACGATTTTGGTAAATCTGCATAACTCATCATTGACCTTACCATTTCTAAAAGTGTTCTATTTCTTCGTTGTGCAACTCCGTTTTGTTGAGGGGTACCGGGTGCAGTCAACTGGGATGCAATCCCCTCTTCCGACAGGTAGTTCAAAAATTCATCGCTGAGGTATTCGCCTCCACGATCAGATTGTAGAAACTTGATAGTCTTTTCCTTATGATTCTCTGCTTGAGCCTTAAATTCTTTGAATTTATCAAAGGTCTCAGATTTATGCTTCATTAGGAAAATGTATCCGTAGCGTGAGTAATCATCGATAAACGTAATGAAATAATCGTAGCCACCTCTAGCTTTGATTTGCATTGGACCACACACGTCGGTGTGAACGATTTGTAACACTTCCTTAGCTCTAAGCCCCTTGGCTCCAAATGCCCTCTTGATCATTTTACCCTCTAAGCACTATTTTCAAGTTGGAAATGGTTCAATCTGGAGAGTCCCCAATGAACCATCTTGAACCAACATTTGAATCCTTTTTGGGTTATTATGACCTAATCTTAGGTGCCAAAGAAGTGTTTCGTTCACGTCAGTCGACCGCTTTCTTTTACATGAAATAGTAGATGTGTTATACGATGCATTATGTGAGTGATGTGCACAATTAATAATATAGAGATTGTTCTGTAAAGTTCCATGACAGATAATCACATCGTTATGCAAAACAGTAACATGCTTATTAAACCGAACAGAATATCCATCGACAAATAGTTTAGAAATTGAAATAAAGTTTTTCCGAAAAACAGGAACATAAAGAACATCTCTTAAAATTAAAATCTTGTCTTCAAAAGACAGGTGCACTTCTCCCACTGCTTCAGCTGCAACTCTCATAGCATCGCTTAGCGTGATGAAGATCTCACTTCCACTAAGTTGCCGGGTCCGCTTGAACCCCTATAACGTGAAACCAACATGATCAGTGGATCCCGTATCCACTACCCACGAATGGGTAGCATACTCCGCCAAACAAGTTTCAACAACTAGTGAGTGAGAATTACCTTTCTTTTCATTCCTTTTGGGTTTGGAACAGGCTGACCTCCAATGTCCTTTTTCACCGCAGTTGAAGGTTCCTCACTCCACCCTCCTTCTTCACCTTTCCTTTGCCCTTGGCAACACTTGAGTTAGCTTGGCTTTCACGTTTGGTTTTCTTCTTCTTCTTGCCTCCTTTTGGCCTAGAAGAGGAAGATGGACCAATTGCCACTAAAGCTTGGCTGCTCTCTCCTAATATCCCTTCAACCGAGACAAGAGCTTGCAGCAGATCAGGCAAGGTGAATTTCTGATTGTTCATTTGATAATTCAACCTGAACTGCTCAAAGCTTTTGGGCAGGGAATGGAGTATGAAATCGATCTGGGTCTCGATGTCATATTCAGCTCCAAGCACCTCAAGTTTGTTAAGGTGAGCCATCATTTGGAGAACATGATCCCTTATGGGTGTTCCCTCCACCATTTTCATTGAGAGCATGTCCCTCATGGTGATCTGGCGAGCCACACGGTTCTGATGTTGAAACATCGCTTTAAGATTGATCATGATGTCTGCAGCGGTTGCAACGTTTTGGTGTTGGTGTTGCAACACATCTGACATTGAAGCCAAGATGGTACACTTTGCCATTTCGTTAGAATGCTCCCAATCAGCATATTCTTTCTTAACCATTTTAGTTGACTCATCAGATGGCTTCTCTGGTTTGGGTGTAGTAAGAACCCAATTATGGCTTTGTGCGAAGAGGAGGATAATAGTAAGTTTTTTCGATACCAATCAACAAAGTTTTCTCCAAAGAAGTGATTTTCTTTTAGTATATTGAATAAAGAGATTAAAAAGGTTGCGACATGATGAAACTGAAAATAAGCATACATCTTGTGTCAATATCCGGATCAACACAAAGAAAATCACACAATTCGATCACATGATTCATATTAAAATCTCAAAAAAATATGAACACGCATCGCCCAACATCTCAAAAACAGATTTAAATGAGCCTCTTTGGGAGGGTCATCATTTAAATCACATTCAAGCGAGTTACAAACAAACGAATTTACAAAACCTTTAATTTTAAAAAATTAATAATAGTCATCCCCCACTTGACCAATATAAAATTGACAGGACTTCGTGAAATATATGCATATCAATTTTATACCTAAGTAATAACAATGATTAAATACAGAATTACTACTTCGTTTTGATCGAGCCTCTTGGGAGGGTCATCGTCGCCACTAATAATAATTCACAATCATCCTTTTGAGAATTTATTCATGTGAAAGCTATCTTTTGGCAGTCCCGTAGGGGAATTTCTCCAAAAAATTTCACAAATAAATAAATCATGGAGGTCAAAATTAATTTGATTCAAAATCAAATTAATTATTAAAACATACTTAGTAATTTTTCGAATTTGAGATTTTTAATTAGGCAATTCTCATGCAAACACATTTAAACAAATTAGATAAAGCATAAGAAAGACAACAACAAATCAAGCAAAGCAGAAAATAAACATATTGGACACAAATTATCCAACTGTCATGGTTTGATTTTCCTTGGCTTGATCTTGAAGGAATGTCGTCTCGAATTTCTCCCACTCGTTTGTCTTGAAAAAAACTCCGTCTCGAATCGCCATGCCGAGTAGCTCGCAAGGATGCAAGATCCGATCCCACCACTTGGCGAAAAGCGCCCGTCTTTAAGCGCTTAGGGCAAGACACAAGAGACTCAAGCAGACTCTCATCTGCGACACGCGGGGACCCACGATGCGTCTGCCGCGCCGTCGAAACACTGTCCGGCCATCCCCGCTCACCATGTGTCCGGTCCGGGCCCCTCATCTTGTGCCGTGCCTCGCCCAATGACTTGCCAGTGGCGCCACGCTATCTTGCCTCAGGGCTGATCTCCCCGACGCCATAAGTCGTGTCGTCTTGACAAGTGGTGACGTCCGTAGCTAAAGCGGCGTTTGAATCCATTTTAATTTCCCATCTCCGTCTTCATCTTCGATCAGGTTACAATTTATTTAACAAAAAATAAATACACCTCAAATCTGGACTAGTCTATTACATTGAACAAATCAAATAGCCTAATCTACTCGTGGATTTTCTCACGAGAAAAATAAATCTGAACGAGTCGAATTAAAACCAACATTCATGCACATGAAAATAAACACATTAAATACCATGACAATTGGATACCTGCGCATGAAAATAAACACATTAAATACCATGACAATTGGATACCTGCAAAACAGATCTAGCAATTCTACTATCCAATTTTCAATTTAATGTCCAACACAATTTAAATAACAATTTAAAAGTCAGAGCTCGAAACCAGAGATCTGATACCAGTTGTTGGGAAAAAATATGGGTGCCCGGATCTATTCGAGATGATTTTAAATACATATTTAAATAAATCAATTAATTACTAACATGAATTAATCCTAAATCAATTCAACATAATAATTAATAAGCAAATAAACAATCATGCGTACACATAATCCACGTAAATCCTAAGCATGCGGAATCTAGGAGTTTCGAGATTACGTACCTCTTGTAGAGACAACCGTTAAAACATTGGTTCAACCCAAAGAGCCTTCTGTTGGGAAATTTGTAGTTTTGATGGAAGTTGCAAAACAGTTGTAATAGGACCAGTCGAACCTGTTAGTCGACTGATGAAAAGATAGGAGACCAGCTGAACATATTAGACAGCTGATGAATTAGACTAGATCACATATTGAGGGGGAACTCAATATGAAGCAGTAAAGATCAAAGTGAAGATCAGCAGTGAAGATCAGAAAGAAGATCAGAAGCACATCAGAAGATCTACTCTATAAAGACATCAACAGAGTCGATAAGTTGCAGCTAAGACAACTTTATCAGAAGACTCAAGACTACTGATCTTGTGGTCAACAGATCAGTAGAGGCCAAGTGAGAACCGTGATAAGCATATCATCTTATCCTTAAAGCATACGAAGTGGTTCAGACCAGAAGAATGTTTGAACTGATGACTTTTCAAGGCGCCGAATAAGTGTACTTGCTAGCCACTTAGAAGTCGACACGTATGTACGGTTCTAACGACTGCAGGATATGGTGTATCAATGCCAAACGGCTAGAAAGGACAATATTGCACGAAGACGGCATGGTTTTTTTGAGCACATCAAATCAAGCCTGCAAGCCTACCTAAAATAGACCGAAGTTCAAATTGCTCTCCAACGGCTAATTTGAAATCAGGCCTATAAATATGGGATCATACCTTCATAGTAAGGTTACAGAAATAATACTCAAACACAAGCTCTCAAGAAATTTCCGCACGAAGAACACAAATTCAAGATTTATTCTTAAAGTGTTCATCCCATAGTTCTTAGCATAAAATCTTATCCTCTAGCTTTAGGCTACTTAAAAGATAGGATAGTATTCCTGTTGGAACAACACAAATCTTATACCCAAACAAAAGTTAGGTTAAGTTTAGGGTTTATAGATCAGATTTCTGGGATTGGTTGAGTGAGAACTCGTGAAACATCTGTTGGTTGTACTGTGTTGGACTAACACAATAATCTAAGTCCAGTTGGTTAAGTTTGTGCCCCTACTGATTGGGAAGAGTGAACGTAGGACAAGTTGTCCGAACCACTATAAATCTGTGTGTCTTTATCTTGCTTTACGCTCATTTGCACACTACTCTTGTTATCTGCATGCATATTCTGTACATTGATCAGATTAACATCAAGCTACTGATCTGATCAGTTTGACACCTTTGTCATCTGATCTACACCAGATTGGTCAGAATCCTTATTTGGCTAAAACGGGTTTTCACACGGGTTAACTAATCTTTCGCACCATCAGTTAAACTGATAGACACCGAACTGATTTGATTCATACAGATCAGTAAGTCGGATATCAGTCCATACTGATTCACTTCGCACTCTGATCGGGATTACTTGCTTACACACATGATCCACAAAAAAGTTTTGGAAGTCTATTCACCCCTCCCCTCTAGACTTCCACCCTCACTGAAACCCGTTCGGGACCTACAAGTGGTATCAGATCAGTGGTTCTTCCGATCACTGGCTTTGAATATCATCGGTTCTTGAGGAAGAACCTTTGTGGTCACTTGAACTGATCTTTGAAAACCGTTCATAAAACTCATATTTTTCAAAATCACCACAAGCATATATAACACTTCAGGTATGCATCATAATCTACCCATGTTTTCTATTGATGAGTATGCAGATTGGTCCTTCGATGAGAGACCATCTGGGAGTGATCAGCAACAGAATGGATGAGATTCTTGAGATAGGACCAATTGTCATCTATCACTTTAATCCAGCTGAAGCAGGACGAAGGTCCTACGCAACCAGTTGGAGCAAGAATCAGAAAGAGTCCCTCTCTGATGGATGCAGATGAGAGGACATTATCTAATCTGGATACTGTTGCCAGACATCTCATCATGAAAACTATGGATGCTACTACACGAGAGAAAGTGAAGTATCTGAAGACAGCTAAGGAAGTTTGGGATACGCTTGCTAAAATCTGCAGAGGAAATGAACAGATCAAGGACAGCAGACTGCAAACTGAGCTAGTTATATTTGAGAAACTCAAGATGCTACCGAATGAAACAGTTGATCAATTTGATGGAAGGATCACATGAGGAGTCAACTGACTTCGTGATCTAGGATGAGTAATGTCAAACAAGGATATCAACTACAAAATTCTTAGACCGTTGACTAAGAAATGGGACACCAAGGTGACCGGGATTAAGGACTGTCAAGATATTGCTACCATGAAGCCAAATGATGTAATCTTCAGTTTGAAAGCCCATGAGTTCGACCTGATTGAGAGAGGACAAGGATCAGATGATGTCCCTGCTGAAGCTGCTGCAAACTCAGCTAAATCTGTTGCATTCCAGGCAATCAGTAGCAGTTCACGAATAGTTGAACCAGTTGAAAACATCATCAGCCAGGCCGAACAGATTGTACTTTTAACTAGAAAACTTGAACGAACAAATGTTCAGATGGGCAAGTACAGAAAGTTCTATGATGACTATCGACGAAGCATAGGAAGAGATCAAAGATCTTCTGACAGATCACGAGAGAGGTAGCGTTCTTCAGATGATAGGGACAACAGAAGAGATGACCGAAAAGATGATCACAGAGATGAAAGAAAAGATGATCGTAGAGAGGACCGAAAAGAAAACAGACGTGATGATAGACCAGATAAGAGAGGTTCTGACTACCGACAGAGTGGAAAGTCTCCTGACAGATACTACAGAAGAAATGATTCTCCAAACAAAGGAAGTTCTGGAGATTCAAGGGTTTGCTACAAACTGTCAAAAACCAGGTCACTACAGTGCTGATTTCCCCGACCTGACTCCCAAAGTGAGAGAAGAAAAGCGGAACATAAGAGAACAAAGGTTCCGAGAAAGAAAAGCAATGATTGCAGACACATCTGGTATTGATGATTCCTATCTGCCATCAGATGACTCAGGTTACTCATCTGTTGAAGATTTCTGTCTGATTACCACAACTGATGATGTCGATGATATGAACTTCTCATCTGATGATGACATCTGTCTGATGGCCAGAGAAGCTGACCAGTCTGAGGTAATCTCTAAACCTTCTGTGGTTTCTTGTTCTACACCTGTTGTGCTTAGCACATCTGCTGGAGAGATTAACCTGCAGGTCTACAATGACCAATTGCTTGATGATCTCTCCAATGAAATATATACTTATACACTAGTGGAAGTTGAGAACGATAACCTAAGGGCTGAGATTATTCGGCTTATTAAGGATATTGAGGCAAGTAAAGCAGCTGAAACTGTTCAGAAGATGACTAAAGAACTGGAGTTTCTGAAAGTCAGTACTACTGATCAGGGAAAGCTGATTAAGGAACAATTGGCTCTCAATGAACGACAAGCTGGAGAACTCAAAGTCCTTCAGGCTAAGTTTGATGAACTCTTCCGATTGCATGAGAATCTGAAAACTTCTGAGGACAATTTACGTAAGAAAATAGAGGTTTTCACGATATCTTCTAAGACTGTTCAAGATCTGAACAACAATTTTCGTATGCCAATTGATAAGAAGGGAATTGGGTATGAGAATCCTTCTGGATCCTCAAAAGCCCCGTCTGGTTCACATCAGAAAAGTATAACCAAACGAGTTTCTGATCAAGATACACGACAAGCCAAATCTGTATCAGATAAGGGAAAAGGATCAGCTGACCAGGCAAGGCAAGTGCCGGATCAGAAAGGGAACAAAAATGGACCCCAACTGATCAGACACCAGCCGAGGAATCAACAGATGAATCTTGTTCTTCTGAAGAGACCTCAGCCAAATCAGCAGAGTAGGCCTCAATCTGGACCATCTCGTAAGGGATAGTACCAGCTGAAGTCAACTCAATCCAAGCTGCCTAACAAGCAAGCTAAGGGTAAACTGCTAAGATCATCTATGCCTAAAAGATATGAATCTTTTAATGGTAGCAGTCGTACCTACCCTTACAATCAGAAACCTAGGGCTGCTGCACCTGAGCCCCACTGGATCAAAAGAAGACAAGTTTCAATGAAAAATCCCAAGTCTTCTGATTTGTCCAAGGTTCACACTAATACTCATACTAACCAGATTGCATATGAAGAGACGTATGAGTATGTAGATGTTTATGGGAGACAAATCAAGCTCTCTGTGTTCAACAAAGGTGCCAGATTTGTTTGGATCCCGAAAGGTACTTCTAACCCCCAGGACCCGAGGCTCGAGTGGGACTGACTAATAAAGGAGGTGTACAAGCAACTATCTGGTACATAGATAGTGGATGTTCAAGACACATGACCGGAAGTCAACATCTCCTCAACAACTACATTGAGAAACCAGGCCAACGAGTTCTCTTTGGGGACGACAACTTTGGTTTTACCAGAGGAGTTGGAACCTTAGTGAACGATGATGTAAAAATTACAGGTGTTTCATACGTTGACGGCTTAAGGCACAACCTGTTATCTGTATCACAATTCTTCGACAACGGATTTAGTGTTGAGTTCTCATCAGATCAATGCACAATCAGAAATCGAGTGACTCAACAGATTCTGCTGATTAGCTCCAGAAAAGGCACGATTTATACCGCAGATTAGGACAATTGTCCAAGAAATGCATGCTTGATTGTTAAGAGTTCTAAAAGCTCCAATTAGCTCTGGCACAAGAGAATGAGCCATCTGAACTTCAAAACTCTTAACAAGATAGCAACTAGAGTGGGCAATGGTCCTCAAACATCATTGTAGATCAACTCTAGAACTTCTTTGGCATTGCACCCCTTTCCCAGAAAAAGGGTCTGTTGATCATCTTACCCATGAGATAAGATTCAAAATTACCATATGACTCAAAGTCGAATGTGGTTAAGTAGTCTAACTTTCTTAACCTTGCAATTCTTTTCTCGTTTACATGGTCAAGTTCTACAATGCCATAAGAAGTCAGGTTTTCATGATTACTAAGTTTGAGTCTTTTATTTTGTATATTAAGAACATCGTATCCACAATGCAACAAATATATGTTGCTAGTAATAGAAAAAACTAGATGACCATCATTAAGTTCCAATCTAAAACCAAAGGGTAAGTCTAACATATAAGTTTCCACACGTTCAACAACAACTTTTGCTCCGTTTTCTACGTGTAAGATGACTTCACCCGCCCTAACTATCCTATAACACATGAGCCCTTTCACATTAGTGCAAATGTGAGAGCCACATCCGGTATCCAATACCGAGTAGTTAGCGCTATTAGTGGACATGTTTATCTTAATAACAAACATACATGTTCTAGTGCTAGAAGCACCTAGTGTCTTTCTTTTAGCAACCAAAACCTTATGGTCCTTCTTCCAGTGTCCTTATCTACTTACAGTAGAAAGGCACACATCCTTGTTTACCCGCTCCTTCTTTTGAACACCATCTTAGTTATAGTGAACTCAAAAGTCTTGAGCACGTTGTGAAGTTTAGGCATGGTCGCATCCGTCTTATTCATATTGTAGTTCACAATGAAGCTAAAATATGAATCCGGGAGCGACCGAGGATAAAGATAAATGAAAATGTTGGTCTTTTAGCTCAAAGCCTAAATTACCAAGTTTTTCAATTAGGCTATCATCTTAAGCACATGAGGTAAAATCTTCTCTCCTTTAGCTAACCGGCATTTGAAAAGATCTCTCATCACTTCATAAATCTCATAACGAGATTCAAAATCAAAGAGATCCTTCAGATGCTTGAGCACTAAGAAGGTACCCATTTTTCTCATGTTGCCTATGTACACCGGGAGTCATGCCGAGCAACATCACATACTGAGTATGGGAAGCATCCTCTTGATGCTTCTTCTGAGGTGCTACGTCAAACGTGGGTCGCCTCGTAGAGTACCAAATTTTAAGGTAATCGGGATAGGTGTGTCCAACACGATTAATCTTTTCTTGCTTTTAGCACCAAACACATGTTACGGTGCAGGCCCGTAAAAAATTTGCCCAAATTGTTTGTTTGTTTCAAAACACATCTCAATAACAGTTATACATTTCAACTAACCAAGAGAAATAAAATAAAACGGGAACTAAAACACATAATTCCTATGATCAATACTCAGCAATCAAAATAAACATGGCCTTTCTTTTGTGTTTATTTTGTCTCCATTATTTTCACATACTTAACGACCTCATCGAAAAAGTACGAATTTATATCTAATATAAATCATAATGGACTAGGATCCACATTACTACTATTATAATCCCAGCGAGGGCTGAATATCACAATAACATAACTGGTAGGTCTCTAAACTAATTGCAAACTGCAACTCCTAGTTTGTCGAACCTAGTTCGACTGATGTCCCTTACCCTTTGTCCCCGCGAGGGCGAGTTAAACAAAGTTAAGTTGGTCTACAACCATCAAGCGGCGACATTACATGTCCCTATAAGAGTCCCGTTAGATGTAGATCCGAGCAAAAGACGAGGGCCTTAAATACTCATTGGAACGAAATCTCTTGTTTACTTTTAACTTTGATGGAAGACATCTTATCAAATTAATGAGAAAACCATATTTTAGTGAGGAACGTTTTTAATGGCGGGGTATTAATTGCTTAATCGAGATCCAACATGTTAATCTACATCAAATTTGAGTATTTATTGGGCGACGCTTACCCAAACAATTAATACGGTCCGACAATTATTGGGTACCGCCTACCTAAACATTCATAATGCGGACGTAAAATGCATTAACAGAATGTAAAACACGTTAACCAAGTGGGAATTAATAACTCGTTTAATAATTTAAACCATAATTTTAGAATCCAATTTTAAAACCAAGTTTTAATAATTAAATTCATTATTAATATTTTGACCTTTAATTAATTCAATTAATTGAGTCCATCATTAGTCCAACTAATACGTTTTAGTGAGATTTAATAATTCTTTTAAAATGAATTTTAAAAAACCAATTACTTTAAAAATTCAACTTTAAAAATTATTAAAAGTTAATAATTAATCCAATTAATTATGATTAAAAGTCCAACTTCTAATCCTTTATTAAAATTAATATTATTAGGGGGGTTCATGTGCAATATTCTAAATTTGCACAGAAGGGCCTGTCTGAAATCGAATTTGCAAGACAGCCCCTCCCTCATCATTGCCCAGAGAAACCGTCTCCAATCGGGACATCCGAAATAATCAATCCAAACCTAGTTCATCATAAAATCAATCCAATTAATCATATGAACAGTTCAATTAAAATTTCAGATCATCCAGGTTAATCGAAATAGTCCAACCAAATCAGATAAACCATGGTGCCATAGACCCAAAACAGTCTGCATAATTTTCACAAAAACACAAACGTGAGGCGTTAGGTATGCATCTTATTTCAGCCGCCGCCGCCAGCACACGCAAGCGACTTCGATCAGAATCCCCAATCGTAGAGATCAAACCCTAGTTAGAAGTCGAACCGTAGACGAAGAAACGAGTTCGGCAGTGAGGGGCTAAGGTCGGGTGTCGAGGAGTGAGAGATGAAGAGACAAAGCAACGCGGTGGCGTTCCGCCGTGAAAAGCATCGTACCAGAAGCGTGGTCATCGAAACGATGATGCCGCAGCCGGAGATGATGAATCGTGACTCACGTCGTTCTGAATCGCGTCAAATCGTGTCGAGCCACCGCTGGTCTAACCCGATACAATTCATTCCATATTCCACTCAAGGCACCTCGCGAAGTCGCGGCCAGAAGGCGCCACCGACTCAAGCGAGCCCAGCCCACGCTTGCTCATTTCGACGGGGTGCCTTGGCGAGGGCGAGAGGCGGATGGAGGCGGCGGATTTCGCAAGAAACCCTAACCTGGGCGAAGAAGACGAAGTGAATGAGCAAAAAGGGGAGGGGATTTGTTTAATAAAATAAAACAAAAAAACACACAAATACAGTCGTGTCAATCAAATTGACCATGTGGTTTGATTTTATAAAAAATATTTTACAAATCAATCAATTAGCAATTAATCAAGAGCCTGAGCTCTGATACCACTGTTGGAATATAGAGGCACGTAAACACGTAATACATGCGCAGCGGAAATTAAAGTTCACCAACAACGAACAGTTAATTGCATAATTAAATACGAGTAAACATAAATAGAATTCTTACAACGAATTGCATACACGGTTTCTCAACTATGGTATCCACGTAATGCCAAGTACTAACTAACACGATCCGGAAAATATTGAATCCCCGAGATGAATTTGCTAGGAAAAATTCTAACTTAGAGATTTTATGGGGAAATATGAATTCGCTTATTATGAATTCCCAAGAGCTCATATATATAGGAGAGGATTAGCTTAAGTCTCAAGCTAATCTAATTAGGAAATAAAATACCTAATCTTTATTTAAATAAATCTCTTATATTTATTTCCCACATATAAATCTCTACGGATTTAAATTCCATATATGACAAATCTCTACGATTTGTTTCCATATATATTAAATCCTACAATAATATTCCAAATATTATTATTTGGAATTCTTATATAATTAAATAAAATTTAATTAAATATTAATAATAATTAATTCTAAATTAATCTATTATTAATTTCTTCTCCATAAATTAAATATTAAATCTAATTTAACATTTAATCAACCAACTATAATTAGTAAATAACCTTTACTTGTTGTGTGACCCATAGACCCTCATATATCGAGCGATTAGTCAAACTAACGGTCTTAATTGAACCCTAGACAATAAATCAGACATTCTCAATATATGAGGTGCGCTATGTATAAATGTGCAACTACATGTAACTGAAAAATGGGCTATTACGATTTCCTCCTTTCATTCGCGAATACTCGATTAAGTCTTGAACATGATGAAGTGTCTATTCAAATAACTTAATCAATTTATTTTCAATCACTAATTGATCATGTATGTCACACTTAGCCACAAAGTCTAAGTTGCATGCATCGGCCGATGACTTTGATCCAATTATGATGAGAAGATGAGTATTCTCTCTAAATCCACTTTGAGGAATGAATCCTATTCTTGGCTCAACTACCATGCACATGCACTTCATGATGAACCCAATCCAAGCCATATCTACCCATAGACGGGTGCAAGCGTCGGTCATGGTTAAAGTTCATCATCCCACACATGTCGTGCGTATTGACCTCAAGTCAGAGGAGTATCACATCGCTCCCACTAACCGAGACACCCGTAGACACATATAGTGGAACTACATCAAACAGTTTCTCGGATGGGTATACCAATACCCTCTAAGGTATTTGTGCATCCATCATGAGATACCTAGTTTCTCGTAGTAAATGAGATCTTACTACACTCTCTAAGATTATGATGCAGATCACACACCAATCTCAGTTGCATCATCAATATCCCATTCTTGATGATCCTTGATCGGGGCTATTTGAGAATCATGTTTAAGTCATCTGAGTTCTCACAACCTCAATGACAACAATGACTCATGGGAACACTTGTATGAATAAATGCAAACAATCCAACATAATATTCAAACAAGTGTATTGCCATACATTAATATTTAGTGAACTATAATATTAAATCAAACTGAATATCATCGAGTATTATGTCCTTACAATAATTTATCTCTAGGACACTAACACTAACAAGAGGCACAATATGATTTGAACTAAATGGGTGTTCAAGAACAAGAGAGATGAGAATAATGTCATTGTAAGAAACAAGGCAAGACTAGTTGCACAAGGTTATTCCCAAGAAGAAGACTTGGATTATGATGAAACCTTTGCACCTGTTGCAAGACTAGAAGCGATCAGATTGTTTCTTGCATATGCACCTCACATGAAGTTCACAGTCTATCAGATGGATGTGAAAAGTGCATTTCTGAATTGTGTACTTAAAGAAGAGGTTTATGTGGAATAATCTCCTGGCTTCTGTCAGAATGACCAAGTTTACAGGCTCAGAAAAGCCTTGTATGGTCTGAAGCAAGCACCAAGAGCATGGTATGATACTCTATCTCAATTTCTTACTGACCATGGTTTTACCAAATGGGACTGTTGATAGAACCTTGTTCATAATAGAAGATGAGAAATATATCTTACTAGTTCAGATTTATGTGGATGACATCATTTTTTGATCTCCTAATCATCAGTTGTGAAAAAGTTTTCTGCTCTGATGAAGGTAAAGTTTGAGATGTCAATGATAGGGAAGATGAATTTATTTCTAGGACTTCAGTTGAAACAGTCAAAAGAAGGAATTTTCATCAATCAGGCAAAGTACACCAGAGATCTGATTGCTAAATATGGTGTACAAAGAATTGCAATGTCGTTAGGATTCCTGTAGGTCCCGAACGGGTTTCGTGAGGGCAGAAGTCTAGAGGGGAGGGGTGAATAGACTTCTAAAAACTTTTTTCTTGGTCAGTGTGATTGCGGTTTGCCCGATCGAGTGCAAGTGAATCGGTTTGATCGATATCCAACTTATTGTCGCTGAGGGCGATCGATTCGGTATCTATCGCTTTAACGATTATCTTGGCTAGTTTATACCCGTGTGAAAAACCGGTTTATAACAAATCGATTCGAAGTCGTTTTTCAATCGGATGACTATGGAGTCAATCCGTCGGATCGAGAGCTTGGTGCTCACGATCCTAACTCGAATAATATGTATGCGATTTAATTAAGTTGTGGTGCAATAGTGTGAAGCGCTTAATCAATCGTAAATGCACGCAAAGATTTATAGTGGGTTCTGACAACCACCCCACGCCCACTCTTCCCTATCACAAGGGGCACCAACTTAACCAACCCGGACTTAGATTATTTTGTTAGTCCAACACATTACACCAATGATATTTATAGAGCTCTCACTAACCGATCCCGAAATCAAAACTAGAAATCCTAGTCCGAATCTTGCTAAACAAACTTAACCTAACTTTAGATTTTGGGTAAGATTTGTTGTTTGTTCCAACTTTGAAATATATCCTAGTATTTAAGTTGCCTAACAACTAGAGGATAAGATTTCTGTGTTAAGAACTATGGGATGAACACTTAGAAAAATAATCTTCAAGGTTGTGTTCTTCGTATGCGGAAATTTGGCTATAGTATGAGCTTCTTGATAATTTTTTCTGCCTTTACTCAAGAGTAATCCCATATTTATAGACCCCAAAATCAAAAAAAAGGCCGTTAGAGCAATTTGAATTTCGCTATATTTGGTAGATATGTAGGATTTGATGTGGCGTCTTGAGGACTGGCATGGCCGTAGCATGGATAGTTGTCTTTTATAGCCATTTGACCAAGCAGCACCAAATCTCGTATTGTCGGCTCCGTTCATACGTGTCTTGTTCTTATTGGTTAACAAAATAACTTTTCAGTGTTTGTTCTACCAACTAAAGTTGACATTCTTCTTGTTCAAATCAACAACGTATGACTTGGTGAAACATCGATTTACCACGGTGTGGTGACTTTGATCGATTACAACCGATCGATCTACTGATAAGTCTTCTCGGTTCGATTGTCTTAGCTCAACTAGCGAGACTACTTTGATGTAGGATCTTCCGGTAGTTACACGATCTTGTGTCTTCAATTTGAGCTTCATAATTTCCTCGATCATCGACTTTATCAAATCGTCGATCTTACTCTTTTCCTTGCTTTACGCCTTCCGACTTCAAATTTGGTCTTTTTTCTCTCCGTCTTTAGATCTGACCTATACATATTGTGTTCTCCCTCAATATGTGACCTATCTTATACATCAGTTGTTCTATACAATAAGTATCAACTGGTCATCTTATAACTGGTATTTAAAAACATTAGTCACCTAATGTGTCCGACCTGTCCTATTACATGTGTTTTGGAACTTTCATCAAAACTCTAAATTTCCCAACAATTTCCTTTTTTGATGAAAACCAAAACACTTGAGAAACCAACACATTTGATAAATATAAGACAAGAAAGAACACATAATCGTAAGACAATGAGATTTTGTCTTAGGATCGTAAAAAGAATAAAGTTTTCATTCAATGATTTATCGATTCAAAGTTACATCGTAAAAGTTTGAGTTTAAATTCAAATTTGATCCTAAACAGTCTTTCCGATCTTTAATCTCTTGGCTTATATCCTCTGGCATTTCTCGTTGATCCCGAGGGACATTGAATATCCCAGATAACTTCCATTCGACATCATTGATCCGATGAGGATCGGTTATCGCGAGCTTTGTTCAGATGTCAAAATAGAACCTTTGAAATGCCAAATCATCGAATGAGCCATCCGCGCTTCGAGTAGTCCATCACGCCATACTCTTGACGAGATATTCTCACATTGATTATTCTCGCCCTCATTTTCCGGATATTTCGGAAAATTTGGGTGCTTGTTCTCCAACCAATTGAGAAATTCCGTGATCCGGTGATTCTTCTTGGCGCACTAGTCCTCGAACAAATGCATCCGAAGCCATTCACTTCGATCTTATTCCATTCCTCGAACCTATCAACACGAAAGCGGCGATTTTTAATGATTTCATCAACTCTTCTTTGGCAAAAGTGAGTTTCTCCAGATTTTTTTTTCTCTGCCTTTCTTCGCCCTCGTCCAGATTTCTTTTTTGTGTTTTACGCCTCTCGCCAATTTTTTTCCTTTCTTTTTCTTCTTCACTAATACGAGCTTCTTCAAAGAATCTGCTCCTTAGTCGATTTCTCGGCCCGGTTCCTTATCAACTCAGATTCTTTAGTTGTGTTTCTCGTGACTCTCTTGGTCGAGTGGGTTTGGTACAGTTTTGATGTCCCCAAAGACCCAGAACTAACTTTCTTGCCTTTGACTTCTCCATCTTCCCGTAAACTTCATTAGCAAAACAGATCCAGATGGTCTAGTCTCGCCATAGGATTCAACCGTCGAATCGGTTCTTACATTGTTCGATGAAGTCGATTGTTTCTCAACCTATCCTTCCCCTTTTTTGGTTTGATCAAAAAAGCATTGAGTGGGGAAGCCGAGATCCAAAGTCGATCGATATGGCCTTGTTAAGATCTTCAACAGATAAACCTTGAGCTTGAGTAGATAGATTTTGAATCTTTGAGATCAGCTCAATCTTGACAGATTTAACGACAGTAGAGAGGGTAAGAATGAGTTTATCAAGTTTTTCTTCACGTTTTCAAGCTTTTCGGTGACCATCGAAGAGAAACTTATTGTTGATCAACTTTGACTAGCTTGTCGTCAACCAATCTTTTTTTAAATTCAAAGGTCGGTTTAGTCACGGTTTTGAGAACCGATCTTTGATTGCTTCAATATGGGAAATAGCCAATTCCCGTTGATCCGTTATTTCTTTGAGGCCAATCTACCTCTGATCAGCTATTGTGTTGCTAAGTTCATTAGCCAACACTCCCTCAACTTCTTCTTTCAGAAGATCTTTAAAACAAGATCTGATCTCCCTAAGTTGATCGGTGGTGATGTGTGTTCTTGAAATATTTTGCATCACCGATCATTTCCGATTGTTTGCGCCTCCAGTGGCTGGTCATGAACCTAACACGGTTCCACTATCATCGGCAGAACTCCCACATCCTTCATAGGATCATCTTCCTTAGGAGTTTACGCAATGACCTCGATTCAACTTGTTCAATTATTCCCACTTTACGTGGATCGGAGCTTTGATCGCTTCAAAGATTATCGGGCTCAATTTGGTGATCTACTGGCGATTTCTTCATGTCAAAATCAAAATCTGCGAATGGATCGGCCACCTCCCATCTGTTCAATAATGATCATGAAATGAGAAGTTCTTCAAACGGAGATCTTTCGGTGAGATCTCCATTACTTCTTCCCCGAATAACGGGATGGGCTTCCAACTCCGTACAACTCATCAATTTTATGTTCAATTCTCATTCGACCATTTTCCTGATGGTCTTGGATGATCTGGACTCGAGGAATCAACTGCTCGGATCGACCGAGTTCGAGTTGATGAGATGTAGAGGGTTACGTGGCGTCTGAGTAGCCGGATGTTGGCCGATTGAAATTTGAATCTCTGAGAGGTTCCTGCAAGAGGGTTGGGTTACATGGCGACTCTTTGCGATCGGTTTTATAGCGACTCTTGCGATCGGTTCTGCGGCAAGTGATCTTCTTTGTTCGTGACGGTGAACTTTCAAGTTCGCGAGCAAGTGAAGGAGAAGGAGAGATATGCTCAGTAGCTAGAAGTCTGAGTGGTGAATTAGCGCGAGATTGGGGTGATAGAGATCGGGGTGATGGAGATCTTTCATCCCTTGCTCCGCCCTCTGATTGCTCTGGCGAACTCTCAACTTGGGAAGCCTGCCTGTCTGATTTTTCAGCTGATCTCTGTGGCGCATCAGGCTGATCTGGCGCTCCTTCTTCATCTGACTCGTCTTCCAGAAAAAGAGTCATGGTGGTCTGTTTTACTTTCTTTGGCCTATTCTCCTGAGCCTTTATCAGTTTTCTCTTCTTCTTTTGAGGAGCATCAGTTGCAGAAGTAGCTGCCTCCTTGTTCTTCCCTTTCTTAACCTTAGGGGGAGTGGGCCGCATATTATCATCTGTCGACCCATAGATGGTAGTTGTGGTTGAGAGAAAGGCCTTGTAGGACTTCAGTCCGTTCTGATCCCATTCAGCATTGGACATCTTGTCCTTCAGAATGACTGCAACCTTGTTGAGATTGCTGATTCTCTTCTTCAGATAGACTTGTCTCTGTTCACTAACTCCAAATTTGTTATGTTCTTGGAGTAGAATAGCCTTCAGAAAACCATGCCAATTAATATTTTTGGCTCCATCGATAATAGCGGCCATACTATACATTTTGACAAAGAAGTAATCCATCCGGGCCGAAAGAGATACCCATAATTGTTTTTTGACAAATGTCAAACAACGAACCAGTATTTCCTTTTCAACATAGTCCGACAAAGCCTACGGCCGGTGTTTATCGGCCTCTCAAGAGTTCATTTTTTGATCGGTTAAATTTTCATTCTCCCCAGTAGTAAGCAGGAGAGGTTTTTCCTTTGGGCAGGTTGAACAATCGAGTTATATCAGCATTTGTAAGTCTGATATCCTCTCCATTTACTGAAGAAATCAGTTTGTCTCCAGGATTTTCCGTGTCCACTTTCAAATTCCTCAAGAATTCTAGTGCCTTATAATGCATTATTGGATTGCAGTGAGCAGCACAGTATTTTTCGAGATCTCACCTTCTCAGAATTTGTTCCACCTCCATTGATTCTGGATCCCGTGTAACACCAAACCTTACAAATTTGTCTTCAACAATTTTGGTTGCCAAATCCGCATAGTTACACATAATTTTGCCCAATCCGCGAGTAGCCATCTACAACAAGATATATTCGATTAAAATTTGTGCATAACTATAAAGATATCACATATTGATTATCGACCTAATGTAACCATGGATACATACATATACCAAGAGATGATAAGGCATAACACAGATAACATAAATAGACTTAATCTATATGATCAATGGATTTTAGGAAAGTAATTCATCAAATAACCGAAAATTACCGTTATTCTTTTTTCGATTTTGAAATAGGTTGAATCGCAAGAAACACTTTGAAGCCTTGAAAAGGTAATTGTGAGTTTGCAGAGAATAAATCGCAAGAATTTTGAGAAAAGTGTTCTGGTAGGGTTTTGATGAAGCTTATAAAAGGAAGGAGGGAAAATCGAGACTAGAAGATCAAGCGTTTGAAAAGGATAAACGATCCAGATTGAGCGGTTTTGATCCTGCGGGTCGATATGCACGCTGATTGCCTTTTGGATTTAAAAACACATTTAGTAAAGATTTAATACATATACCCTACGTCCCGCATTAAATACTTTGCGGGGTATCGTCCGCAAAAGTATGTGTACAAGAAAGGCAAATATTATCGATAATTTCAGATATGTAGCGAAAACAAAGAAACAAATGCGATCTGGTTGGTCGATATTGTGTCGATCAATACCACTTGAAGTCTGTTTGTACCACTTGTTGATCTTAGTTTTACGCTTTAATCCTTATAATTTCCCAATCGTCTCGTTTAAACCCGACCCGCTCCACTTTCAAGGCCCGATAATCCCTTTTTCCGATCCTTCCCGATCGGTTGAAGTTCCCCTTCAATTTGTTATCATTGATTATTTATTGATCGATTTATCCGATTTGTTGAGGTATCATACTCAACCGATCTTCCTCATCCGATCGATCCTTTATCTAATCGATTTCGCTTAACCTAATCGATTCTACTCGGACCAAGTCAATTCTTGGGATAAGTGTTACCGCCAAAACTTAGTTTTGGAAAATTGAATAATCGTCTCGATTCCCTAAGTCGGCACGATTTGACATTAAGTAATAATAGTCCGGATACTTTGGGATATCAATCGTCAGAAACTTATCCAATCATCGATCGGCGTGTTTACTCTGTATTCCTCTATGGTGCCAATTTCTCTAAAAGGCTTTGAGAAATCAAATTTGCATTGCACCTGGCAGCCTCTATAAATTGGACCAATGATTTACACAACATAACCCATTCACCATACTTATCTTCTTTAAGTGTTGTAAACCATGTATTCCGGTGAACCCTTATTTCCTGTTGAAACTTAAAAAAAAAACCTTTAACCATTTTCAAATGATTTGACTTCTCAAATCAACCCCGTGTGTCCTTTATTATCTTTAAATGCGTCATCGAAGATTACACATACAATTATTGCCAAGCTTCTACCACCGAGGCGGCGGATCTGCTTTATCGCAAATGAGAAGACACTTCTCCTAACCGTATGCACCTTGTGTACTATCGAGATGTGAAATTAGCATCAACAGACTTCGTTCGATACAAAAACATGAGTTTGGTATTCGATCTTGATCAGACAACAGCTGATCATAGTATATCAAACTCAATATTTGCATGTGACACTTGTGGCCATGTGGTCTTTGCACCACATCTTTGGCACTTGTGTCCCATTTAACATTGGAGAGCCCCATTGATTTTTAGGACTAGGGGCTTCGGCTTAGAAATTCTTCAATGCCGCTCTCGCTTTCCTCACTTGAAGCTCGAGGGTGGCTTTAGGATTATTTTAAAGCCTCTCACACCCCTTTTTAGGGTTAGGGAAAATATAGAAGCATCGAGGCTCTAAAATCTTTAAAGCCTCTCTCTCCCCTTTTCTTAGGTTAGCTTAGGGTTTATGGTTTAGGGTTTATGTACTGACCTCCGGGTCCTTTTGTACTTGTAACTTGTAATGTAAGTTCGACCTCCGGGTCTTTATTAATGAAAAGTTCTATTATTTCATTGTTGTGTATTTTCCGCTTCCTTATGCGATTGAAGCTTTAATCTTATGTAACTTGCTTGTTGAACATTAGCTTAATCGACTTACAAAAGTATGAAACAACCAAACCGATCGATTCCTTTAATCGATAAAGCCTTCTCATATCGGTTCCTTGATCGATCTTTTCCCGGATCGATTGAGATACCTAACTCAATGATTCCTCTTAACTTTGATTAGTCTCTTAACCACGGTTTCTTACGGAGATCAATCCACCAAACATTTCGTGCATTTTCTCCAAGATCCGAAGCCCTAACTTCGTTGCATAATTCTCGAATCTGATCTCAACTAGTGGCTTGGTTAAAATATCGACTTTACGCTTTTAAGATGGATCTTTTCCATTCCGATATTCTTCTTTTCAACATGATCTCTTATAAAATGGTGTCCGACATCCACATGCTTGCATCTTGTATGTAGAAACGAGATTTAAAGTGATTGCAATAAAGACTATTATCACCACGAATATAGAATACGTTCTTAGCTACAATGCTATAATCCCTCATTTACGACTAAGCCAGAGCGGGTTAGGAGCAACAAATTCCTGCGGACCATATATTCTCGCTTCAAGAGTAGATGTCGCGAATCGATGTCCGCTTTTTGAAAACCACGAGATTAGTTTACTACCTAAAAACTGACATATACCTGAGGTTGACTTCCTGTCAATTCTGCAACCTCCATAATCAGAATCAGAATACCCACTAAGCTCTAGATTATCATCTGATGGGTAAAATAAACTAAGGTTTATTGTCCCCTTCAGATACTTAAGAATCCGCTTTAGTCGCTTCCGGTGGCTTTGCATTGGATTTACTCCAAATCGCACATACACCTCTTTTTGCAAAAGTGATATCCGGTCCTTTGGCGAACGGTATAGAAAAGATCCAATGAGAGCCCTATATTCTTTCTGATTAGTTTTATGACCATTCTCATTTGGATCCATCTTGAATCCAGTCATCATAGGAATTCTGGCTTCCTTACAGTTTTGAACTCCAAACTTAGCCAACAAACTCCTAGTGTACTTCGCCTGGCAGATGAATATCCCTTCTGTACTTTGCTTAACTTGTAGACCCAGAAAGTAATTCATCTGACCCATCATGGACATCTCGAACTTTCCTTGCATCAACTTGCTGAATTTATCACATAAACACTTGTTGGGAGATCCAAGATGATGTCGTCCCACATAAATCAACCATCGAATATCTTCTCCATCTTCTATTCTCGAATAAGGTTCTCGTCCCACTATTCCTTTAGTGAAACCACCGCTCATCAAGAACCGAGAGAAGTGTATCATACCAAGCTCGAGGAGCTTGTTTGTGCCATAAAGAGCTTTTCTTAAATCGGTACACCTGGTCGTCTTTTTCAAAGCCTGGAGGTTGTTCAACATAAACTTCCTCAGATAGTACCCCATTTAAGAATGCACTCTTAACATCCATCTGATACACAATAAACCCTCTCGTAGGCGAGATATGCCGAAAATAAATTTAATGGCTTCAGACGAGGCCCGGTGCAAAGGTCTCATCATAATCAATTCCTTCGATTGTGAATACCCCTTAGCAACAAGTCTTGCCTTATTTCGTTATGACATTATTCTCATCTCTTTGTTCTTGAATACCCACTTTGTGCCAATCACATCTTGATGGGTTGGTCATCCCACCATTTCAAACTCGATTCCTCTCAAACTGCTCGATTCTCTTGCATGGCTAGAATCCATTTTGCATCTTGTAGAGCTTCTTCTACTTGATTGGTTCCTTCAAAGACAGATAACAACAATACATGACACTTTCACCAACTGATGTCTAGTTTTAACTCTATCGGATGGGTCTCCGGATGATCGATCGGTTGGATGACCGGTTACCCAGTCCTTCTTTTTCGATTTGCATCAGTTTGGAGAACATCATCCTCTTCTGATAGTAGTTCATTACTATTGATTGGGAGTGGTGCAGAATTATGATCCACTTGACATGGACAAGTCTCAGTTGATGTTAGACTCATCATGTGCTAATGTTTGTCCGTAGGAACTTCAGTGTTTCCACGAACCGGATGGTTCGATTGATCTTTATCTCGGTATATACAACTTCTTTATTGACAAATATGCGTACCTTAAAAATCCGATTGACTGGTGAATCAGCAAGAGCAAGTTTTGGAATATACACTGTTACTTGTTCTGATCCTTTTTCCTTGATACTTAGTTGATCCATTTTCTGTGCATCAGGTACAGGTTGATCTGGTACTGCTTGTTCTGAGGAAGCTTTCTCTTGTTCAGAAGATGTCTCATCAAAGACCACATGAGGTGTTTCTTCCACAACTAGGGTTACTTTGTTGTAAACCCCCGGGCCTTCTTTGGATGAGGAATATCCTAAGAATATACCCTCATCTTACTTGGCCTCAAAAGTCTTCAACTGACTCTTCCCATTGTTGTGTATGAAACACTTGCACCCAAAGACATGGAAGTAAGAAACACGAGGTTTTCTGCCCTTCCACAGTTCATAGGGTGTTTTGTAGTGAGCCTTAGTTAGAGAGCATCTGTTCTGAGTGTGGCATGCAGTATTGATGGCTTCTGCCCAGAAACGGCTTGGTGTTGCATGTTCAGCTAACATAGTGCGAACAACTTCTTTGAGTGTTTTGTTTCTCCGTTCTGCTACACCATTCTGTTTGGCGTTCTTGCAGCTGATGTCTCATGTTGTATACCAAACTTAGTGCAAAAAATCAAGAATAAAAAGAATTGAAATTTTGTACCTAAATCGATCGATTTTCACTATAATCGACACCCTTCTCATTCTCAGAATTTCTTGAAGCGGCTCGGGTATCTTTGTTGTTGTCTCATTCTTCTTATACAAGAATACAACCTGTAAACTTGGAATAATCATCCACGATTACGGAGTGTATTTGCGTCCCACCGAGATCGACCGGTGTAATCGGGTCCAAATAAGTCCATATGGGCGGTTTGAATACTCTCATCGATCTTTGGTCCAGGGATTCCTTGAATGAGGCTTTAACTGTTTTTTCCTTCCGACATGCGACACATGTCCGATCCTTAGAGAATACCTCATTCGGAAGACCCTCAACCAAAGACATCCTTGCTTATCTTGTTAAGAGTTTTAAAGTTCGGATGACTCATTCTTTTTGTGCGAGCCAAACGCTACTTTTTGAACTCTTAACAATCGTATGCATTTCTTGGACAACTGTTCCAATCTGCTGTATAAATCGTACCTTTTCTTGAACCAGTTAACAAGATCTGCTGAGTAGCTTGATTCTTGATAGTACACTGATCAGTCGAGAACTCAACACTAAATCCGTTGTCGCAGAATTGTGAAACTGATAACAGATTATGCTTTAAACCTTCGACATACGAGACTCCAGTAACCTGTACATCATCATTCTCTAAGGTTCCGAATCCTCTGGTAAAACCAAAGTTATCATCACCAAAGAGTACACGCGGGCCTTCGCATTACGTGTAAGAGCTAAAGAGATGTTTGCTTCCAGTCATGTGCCTTGAGCATCCACTATCGATGTACCAGATAGTTGCTTGTACACCTCCTTTGTTGGCCAAACCCACGCGAACCTGCAATTAAATCAAGCTTTAGGTACCCCTTTAGGATTGGGTCCTGTGGGGTTAGAGTTAGTTTTAGGGATCCATACAAACAGGGCACTTCTATTGTAATCAGATAGATCAGAAGGTCTGATTTGTCTCCCATAAACATCTATATAATCATACATCTCTTCATATGCATTATGATCAGTATGATTATTTTTGCGAGCCTTGAGTGAATCATAAGACTTGGGATTTTTCTTTGCTGTTTGTCTTCTTTTAACCTAGTGGGGCTCGGTGCGGCCCGACCTGGGTTTTACGATTATAAGGGTAGGTACGATTTGCTACCATTAAAAGATTCATATCTTTTTGGCATAAATGGTCTTAGCGGTTTACCTTTAGCTTGCTTGTTAGGCAGCTGATCCTGATTAGGTTTCAGATTAGATTTCCCTTTGATAGGTTGTCTTTTCTGATACCTAATCTGCTGATCAGGTTGAGGTCTCTTTAGCTGTTGATTCCTCGGCTGATGCTTAATCAGTCGGGGTCCATTTTTGTTCCCTTTCTGATTGGGCACTTGCCTTACTTGTTCAGCAGGTCTCTTTCCCTTATCAGATACATATTTTACTTTTTGTGTATCTATATCAGAAACTCGTTTGATTACACCTTTTTGAAGTGAATCAGACGGAGCTTTTGAGGAAGTAGAAGGGTTTTCATACCCAATACTCTTCTTATTTGTTGTCGTACGAAAATAGTTGTTCATATCCTGAACAATTTTAGAAGATTTCGTGAAATCCTGTATTTTCTTACATAAACTATCCTCAGTTAATTTCACACTCTCATGTAGTCGGAAGAGTTCATCAAACTTAGCTTGTAAGATTTTAAAATCACCAGCTTGCTGTTTATTGATAGCTAGCTATTCCTTAATCCGTTTCTCCTGATCAGAAGAATTATCTTTTCGAACTTTTCGGTTCTTGATTTATCTTCTTAAGCGACTTCAATCGATTTTAGTTAATTTGCTTTCTTGACGGCATTTTCCTTAACAAAATTTGAGTATTTTCAATCCTTAGCTTATCGTTTTTCGGCTTCCACTATCGTATAAGTGTCTCTGCGTTAGAGATCATCAAGCAATTGCTTTCGAAATAGAGCGCAAGTCAATCTCTCCGGCGGTGTGTGAATCATAGGCGTGTAGAAACCGAAAAAACGAAAGGTTTAGAGGTTACCTCAGATTGGTCTTCCTCCTTAGCCATGAGACAAATGTCTTCATCAAATGAGAACATCAGATCATCGTAGTGATAGAAATCATCAGTGTTTCTTATCAGACAAAAGTCCTCTCTTGATGAGTGGCGGAGAATCCTCGGAAAAGCGGATAAGAATCATCGATCTCGGATGTAAGAACCATGGGCTTTTACATCTCTGTATCTTTGTTCTCGTCTGTTCCGCTTGTCTTTTCTTTCTTTTGGAGTTAGGTCCGGGCAATCTGCACTGTAATGACCTGGTTTCTCACAGTTGAAACATGCTCCACGATCCACGGAACTCCTTCTGCCAGGTGAGTCATTTAAATGCAGAGAATCTGTCGGATCGACTTACTTATCGATTATGTCCCGAGTTTCTTCTCTCAGATCTATTGTCTCTTCTTTCATCAGACCGATCATCTCTTTTCTAATCTTCTCTGCAATCTTCTCTACGATCATCAGATCTGGTCCTTTTTGGAGATCTGTCAGCTGGCCTCCTATCTCTTCCTCTGCTGTTTTGATAATCCCTGTAAAATCTGCGATACTTACCAAGTTGGATGTTAGATTTTTCAAGTTTTCTGGTTAGCAAAGCAATCTGTTCGGTTTTGCTTATAATATTTCCAACAGGTTCAGTAGACTTTGAGTTGCTGCTGGCTGCTTTGAATGCAACTGATTTTTATGTGGCAGTTGTGGCTTCAGCAGGCGACTCATCTTCTTCTTCTTGCCCTCATTCGATCAAATCAAACTCATGAGCTTTAAGACTCAGGAACAGGTTGCTTGGCTTCATCTTAGCAATATCTTGACAATCCTTTATTACAGTGACTTTCATATCCCACTTCTTAGTCAGAGATCTCAAGATCTTGTAATTGATGTCTTTATCTGACATTTCTCGTCCAAGTTCCCGTAACTTGTTGACTGACATGGTGATTCTTCCATCGAGCTCATTGATGGTTTCATTTGGTAGCATCTTAAGTTTTTCAAATTTCACCAGTTCAGCTTGCAGTCTGCTATCTTTAATCAGATCATTTCCTACACACATTTCAGCAAGCGTATCCCACATCTGTTTGGCTGTCTTGAGATACTTTATCTTTTCTCTGGTTATCTTGTCCATGGTCTTCATGATTATGTGCCTGGTTATCATATCCAGAGTGTACTTCTTTCTCTCTTCAGCATCCATCAGGGCAGGACTCTTTCTGACAAGGCTTCCAACTGGAAAGTCTGGATCACCTCCTACAGCTGGGTTGTCATAGTAGATGATGATGGGTCCTCGTTCAAGAACTTCCATCATCCTGCTGCTTATTGATCCCAGATGGTTGCTCATGTATATCGTCCAGTCTGCATACTCATCAATGGAAAATTTAGGCAGATCATGATACATACCTGAAGTATTATCCATGCTGATCGTGAGTTTGAAAACAAACAAGATTTGAAAAAGATTTTCCAAGATCAATTCAAGTGACCACAAAGGTTCTTCCTCAAGAACCAATGATATTCAAAGCCAGTGGTCCGTAGAACCACTGCTCTGATACCACTTGTAGGTCCCGAACGGGTTTCGTGAGGGCAAAAGTCTAGAGGGGAGGGGTGAATAGACTTCTGAAAACTTTTTCGTGCAGATCAGGTGTGATTGCAGTTTGCCTTATCAGAGTGCAAGTGAATCAGTTTGGACTGATATCCAACTTACTGATTGCCTGAGAGCAGATCAGTTCGGTATCTATCAGTTTAACTGATTGTGCAAAAGCTAGTTTATACCCGTGTGAAAAACCAGTTTATAACAAATCAGATTCCAAACTGTTTTCAATCAGATGATTATGGAGTCAATCCGATCAGATCAGTAGCTTGGTGCTCGTTGATCCTAACTCAGAATATGTATGCAGATTTAATTAAGTTATGTGCAATAGTGTGAAGCAGTTAATCAATCAGGTAAATGCACATAAGATTTATAGTGGTTCGGACAACCAGTCCTACGTCCACTCTTCCCTATCACAAGGGGCACCAACTTAACCAACTGGACTTAGATTATTGTGTTAGTCCAACACATTATACCAACAGATATTTATAGAGCTCTCACTCAACCAATCCCAAAAATCAGAACTAGAAACCCTAGTCTGAAATCTTGCTAAACAAACTTAACCTAACTTTGGGTTTTGGGTAAGATTTGTTGTTTGTTCCAACTTTGAAATCTATCCTAGTATTTAAGTAGCCTAACAACTAGAGGATAAGATTTCTGTGCTAAGAACTATGGGATGAACACTTAGAAAAATAATCTTCAAGGTTGTCTTCTTCGTGTGGAAATTTGGCTATAGTATGAGCTTCTTGATAATTTCCGTCGTCTTTACTCTGAAGAGTAATTCCATATTTATAGACCCCGAAATCAAAGAGCCGTTGGAGAGCAATTTGAATTTCTGGCTATATTTGGTAGATATGTAGGATTTGATGTGATGTGCTTCAGGGACGGCATGGCCGAAAGCATGGATAATTGTCTTTTATAGCCATTTGACCAAGGAGCACCAAATCTCGTATTGTCGGCTCCGTTCATACGTGTCTTGTTCTTATTGGTTAACAAAATAACTTTTCAGTGTTTGTTCTACCAACTAAAGTTGACATTCTTCTTGTTCAGATCAACAACGTATGACTTGGTGAAACATCAGTTACAACCTAGTGTGAGCTGACCTGATCAGTTACAACTGATCAGTCTACCTGATAGAGTCTTCTGGTGCCAGTTGTCTTAGCTCAACTAGCAGACTCGGCTGATGTAGGTCTTCTGGTCTGATCTTCTGGTAGTCACCTGATCTTCAGGTCTTCTGAATTTGAGCTTCATGATTTCACTCTGATCATTTGACTTTATCAGATCGTCTGGTCTTCTGTCTTTCCCTTGCCCTCTGGCCTTCTGACTTCAGCTGGTCTATTGTTCTCAGCTGGTCTTTAGATCTGACCTATACATATTGAGTTCTCCCTCAATATGTGACCTATCGTATACATCAGTTGTTCAATACAATAAGTATCAACTGGTCATCTTATAACTGGTATTTAAAAACATCAGTCAGCTAACAGGTCTGACTGGTCCTATTACATGTGTTTTGGAACTTTCATCAAAACTCTAAATTTCCCAACAATTCCTATGAATACTAACTACAAGATGGATCCTGATCCTGAAGGCAAATCAGTTAATCACACTGATTATGATTATAGAGGGATCATTGGATCATTGCTCTATCTCACAGCAAGTAGGCCTGATATTACTTTTGTTGTTGGGATATGTGCAAGATACTAAGCTAATCCTAAAGCTAGTCACATGGAAGCTGCCAAAAAGATTATGAGATATCTTAAAGGCACTGTGAATAGAGGATTGTGGTATCCAGCTAATAATAACCTTAAATTAACTGGTTATTCAGATGTTGATTATGGTGGTTGTAGAATTGACAGGAAGTCCAATTCAGGAACATGTCAATTTCTTGGAAACAAACTAATATCTTGATTCTCTAAGAAACAAACTTCAGTTGCAACTAGCACCACTGAAGCAGAATACATGGCTGCATGAACCTGTAGTGCACAGATTTTTTGGCTAAGACAACAATTGAGGGATTACAAGATTATAGCCAATGAAGTACCCATATTTTGTGACAACAATAGTGCAATTGCTATCACACAAAATCCGATATTGCACACCAGATGCAAACATGTTAACATCAGACATCACTTCATTAGAGACCATGTGGAGAAGAAGGATATCAGGATGGAGAAAATTCATACTGATAAATAAAGGGCTGATATTCTTACTAAGCCTTTGGCTGAGTCAAGATTTCAGGAACTATCAGTAGAATTAGGGATGTTGGATCCTGGTGAGTAAAATTCTCTGAAGGGAGAAGTTCTTCAGATGCATGAAGTTATTCAGGAAGGAATAACCCAGGACAAAAATCTCTCAGGATGGAAACTGAGATTCAGGATGATTTTTGTCAAGGTCAGTATTCAGTAAGGCTTAAATATTCAATTAATCCTGAAACAGTGCCTGGCTCATGCATTTACTCAGAGCATTTATTTCACTCAGTAATCATTGAAAATAAATGACAAAAGACTTGAACTTTAAGTGGGAATGTTTGAAAGAATTCTATTGGCTAGAATTTCGGCAGATAACCGAAGGGTTGCCTCGATTAGAGTGAAACATCATTTTGTCACCCTAATTGTTGCTATTTGCTTCATTTATCAGATTATTTGCTATAAATAGCAAATAACCATCGAGATTATATTTAATCTCTGTAGGTCCCGAACAGGTTAGTGAGGGTAGAAGTCTAGAGGGGATGGGTGAATAGACATCTAAAACTTTTCGTGAGATCAGGTGTGAATATGCAAGTTGCCTGATCAGAGTGCGAGTGAATCAGTACGGACTGATATTCAACTTACTGATCGCCTGAAGGCAGATCAGTTAGGCGTCTATCAGTTTAACGGATGGTGCGGAAGATAAGTTAACCTGTGTGAAAAACCATTTCTCAAATCAGATACTTAGTAATTTGGTTTTTGATCAGATGACAAAGAGTCAATGATCAGATCAGTAACTTGATGCAAATCTGATCTAGACTAAGTAAATGCATGTAGATTTAAACAAGTAGTGTGTAAGTGTAAAGTAGATAAATCACACAAGATTTGTAGTGGTTCGGACAACTTGTCCTACGTCCACTCTTCCCTTCAAACGGGGCACCAACTAAACCAACTGGACTTAGTTTAATGTGTTAGTCCAACACAGTACAACCAACAGATGTTTCAAGAGTTCTCACTCAACCAATCCCTGAAATCAGATCTAGAAACCCTAGACTGAAATCTTGCTATAACAAACTTAACCTAACTGTTGTTTGGGTATAAGATTTGTAATGTTCTAACTGGAATACTATCCTAGTATCTGGGTAGCCTAAAGCTAAATGATAAGTATTCAAAGCTAAGAACAAATGGGATGAACACTTAGAAAATTAATCTTCGTTTGAGTGTTCTTCGTGCGGAAATCTGCTTGAGCTTGAGCTTGTGTATAATTTCCGTATTCTTAGAATGAAGGTTGATCCCATATTTATAGGCACGAAATTGAACTAGCCATTGGAGAGCAATTCGAATTTCGGTCTATTTTTAGGTAGCTTGCAGGCTTGATTTGACGTGCTCAGGAAGGCCATGCCCTCTTCGTGCACTTTTATCCTTTCTAGCCGTTTGTCCTGATACGCCATATCCTGCATAGTCAGATCCGTACATACGTGTCGATTCTTAGTGGCTAATAAGTACACGGAATCGGCGCCTTGCAAAGCCAGCAGTATAGCATTCTTCTGGTCTGATGACAAACGTATGTCTTTGATAAGTAGACATGCTTATCACTTTTCTGACTTAGCTTGACCTGATCAGTATGCAACTGATAAGTAATCTTGAGTCTTCTGATAAGGTTGTCTTAGCTTCAACCTATCGACTATGCTGATGTCCTTGTAGACAAGGTCTTATGATCTTCGCTTTTGATCTTCGTTTTTGATCTTCTGATCTAAACCTATACATATTGAGTTCCCCCTCAATATGTGACCTAGTCTAATACATCAACTATCTAACATGTTCAGCTGGTCTCCTAACATTTCATTAGTCGACTAACAGGTTCGACTGATCCTATTACAGTTGTTTTAGAACTTCCATCAAAACTATAAATTTCCCAACAATTTCCCCCTTTTTGATGAAACCAATATTAGTGTTAGTGTCCTAGAGAAAATCCAACGTAAGGACATAATACTCAGATAATATTTTGTATTGGTTTAATATTATTGTCTGTTAAATATTAAATGTATGTCGTTACACTCATTAGAATATTATGTTTTATTGTTTTCATTTATTCTTATATGTGTTCCCTTGAGTCACTGCTGTCATTGAGTGAGTGAGAACTCAGATGACTTAAGCATGATTCTTAAATAGCCCGTTCGAGGATCATCAAGAAAGGAATATTGATGATGCAATGGAGATTGGTGTGCGATCTGCATCATACTCTTAGAGAGTGTAGTAAGATCTCACTTACTACGAGATACTAGGTATCTCATGATGGATGCACAAATACCTTAGAGGGTATTGGTATACCATCCGAGAAACCGTTTGATGTAGTTCCACTATATGTGTCTACGAATGTCTCGGTTAGTGGGAGCGATGCGATACTCCTTTGACTTGAGGTCAATACGCACGACATGTGTGGAGTGATGAACTTTGACCATGACCGACGCTTGCACCCGTCCATGGGTAGATATGGCTTGGATTGGGTTCATCACGTGTTGGGATTATACTGGAAAGTATGCTTTTACTTTGTATAATCAAAACTGAATTTCGGAATTATTTACTGAAATAAATTGTTTATCACTGATGCTTTAAATATCATCGAGTGTTACATATATTTACTGCATAACTGTTCAATAAATAGTACGTGTTACATTGTAGTTAACCATGACAATTGGATAATTTGTGCCCAATATGTTTATTTTTCCGCTTTGCTTGATTTATTGTTGTGATTTCTTGTGCTTTATTTAATTTGTCTAAAAGTGTTTACATGAGAATTGCCCAATGAAAAATCTTACCTTCAAAAATTACTAAGTATGTTTAAATAATTAATTAACAATTTTAATCCGGATAATAAAATTGAATTAATTTTGACCTCCATGATTTATTTATTTGTGAATTCTTTTCGAGAAATTCCCCCCACGGGACGGTCAAAAGATAGCTTTCACATTAATAAATTTCCAGATGGATGATTGTGGATTACTACTAGTGGCGACGATGATCCTCCCCACGAGGCTCGTTCAAAGCAAAATAATAATTCTGTATTTAATCATGGTTATTACTTAGGTATAAAATTGATATGCATATACTTCCCCGAAGTCCCTGTCAATTTTATATTGGTCAAGTGGGAGCCAACTATTAATCTGGATATTAAAGGTTTGTAACTGTTCTTGTTTGCAACCTGCTTGAATGTGTTTAAATAATGACCCACCCCATGTGGCTTATTTAAACTGTTTTGAGATGTTGGCTGATGCATGTTCATATTTTTTTTTGAGATTTTAATATGAAACATGCGATCGAACCTTGTGATATATTTATGCTTATGCATATTATTATTTATTTCAGTTCAGCATGTCGTAACCTTTTAATCCACTGCTATTATACTTAAAGTCAATAGAATAAGTATGGAAACTATATCGATTGGAAACAAAAAATTATAATTGTCCTAACTGCACAAAAGCACAAGTGGATTCTTGACACACCAAAAATAGATGAGCCAACTGACGAGTCAAAAATGTGGGACTCGTCAGATCACCTTGCGAGAGATTTCGTCGCTGAAATGGTGGAGGGCAAACCCGTAAGGGATTACGTTCTCAAAATTAATGGCCCATCTGAACAAACTTGAAGTTTTGAGTGTAGATTATAATCTGGAGACTCAGATGAATTTGGTACTTCACTCTCTGCCCAAAAGTTTCTGAGCAATTTTGCCTCGCTAGCTGATTTGTTGCAAGCTTTGGTCTCGACAGAGATGTTGATGGGGCACCAAACTCGAAGCTTTGATACCAAGTGGTCCGCCTTCATCTTCTAGGCGAGGATGGAAAGAAGAAAAAAGGTGACCAAAGGCCATAAGCAATCGAGACTCAATCGTTGCGAAGGCAATGATAAGATGACGAATCTTTGGTGGTGTCAAGGAAAATCCAAAGAGGAAGTGCTTAAGGTTGCGGTGAAAGAGGACAATGGAGGTTTGCTTGTTCCAACCCCAAAAGGGGAAAAAAAAGCGAATTCTCACGCACTAATTTTTGAAACTTGTTTAGCGGCGATACTTCTCATTCGTGGGTAGTTGATCACGGGATCCACTAATCATGTTTGCTTCCACGTTCAAACCGATCCGAATAACTTAGTGGCGAAGTGAGATCCTCATCACACTTTGGCGATGCTTACTGAGTGGCGGTGAAGAATGGGAGAGAAGCACTGTCTTTTGAAGACGAGTTCTAATTTTAAGAGATGTTTTTTATGTTCCCAGTTTTAGAAAGAATCCACTTTCAGTTTCTAAAATTCTGTTAATGGATACTTAGTTTCTTCTAATAAGAATGACATCATTTCTTGAAATGATGAGTGTATCTGATATGGGACATTGATGGAAAATCTCTATACAATTAATCTTGCACACCACTCACGAAAATGCATCCTATAACACATCAATTGTTTTATAAAAAGAAAACATGAACGAGACACTTCTATGGCATCTAAGATTGGGACATATTAATCCAAAGAGGATCCAAAGGTTGGTGAAAGACGGTTCACTGGAATTTCTCCAAGTTGAACCAATTCTAACCTGCGAATCATTTTTGGAGGGTAAAATGACCAAGAGGGCATTCGGAGCCAAGGGGAATAGAGCCAAAGAAGTGTTAGAAATCGTTCACACGGGACGTATGTGGTCCAATGTCAACCAAAGCAAGGGGAGGTTATGAGTATTTAAATCACTTTTATTGATGACTACTCAAAGTACTTAGTTATATTTTCCTTATGAAGCATAAATCTGAGACCTTTGAGAAATTCAAAGAATTTAAGGCTCAAGCAGAGAATCATAGGGAAAAATGTATCAAGTCTCTACGATACGATCGTGGAGGCGAGTACCTCAACGATGAGTTTTTGAACTACTTGTCTGATAAAGGGATTGCATCCCAGCTAACTGCACCCGAAACCCCTCAACAAAATGGGGTTGCAGAGCGAAGAAACATGACTCTTTTAGAAATGGTTAGATCTATAATGAGTTATGCGGATCTTCCCAAGTCGTTCTGGGGTCATGCCTTGGAAACAACGGCCTACATTCTGAACTTGGTGCCATCCAAATCGGTTCCCAAAACTCCCAAAGAATTGTGGACCGGGCGCAAGCCCAGTTTGAGACACATGAAAATTTGGGGGTGTCTGGCCTACGTGTTGGACAAGGAAGCCGGAAAATTGGATCCTCGATCAGAATTAAGGTTGTTTGTAGGATACTCCTAGGAAACAAAAGGGTGTATGTTCTATGGTCTCGAAGATCAAAAGGTGGTAATAAGCACCCACTCTAGATTTTTGGAAGAAGACTATATGAACAAAAGAAGACCCAGAAGTGAGATTACCTTAAATGAGCTAAGGGGCTAACCTCGATGGTCAAATCGTACAAGATGACATACCAAACGACACACTTACACAACCGGAACCTCGTCATAGTGGGAGGGTTGTGAGACAGCCCGAGAGATTCATGGGGATAGGAGAGTCCTCGGACTTGATTCCCAGATAAGATGAATCAGACCCATGGACATATGACGAGGCAATCCAAGACAAGGATGTAGTTTCTTGGCAAACAGCAATGAAAGCCGAAATGGGTTCTATGGATCATAACATTATGTGGGAGCTAGTCGAACCACTTAATGGGGTCAAACCCATTGGTTGCAAGTGGGTATACAAGAGACTGAACGAGAAGGTGGAAACCTTCAAGGCAAGGCTTGTGGCGAAAGGTTATACTAAAAAAGAAGGGATCGACTATGATAAAACCCTTTCACCTGTAGCAATGCTCAAGTCCATCTGGATTCTCTTGTCGATTGCTGCGCATCTCGATTTTGAAATCTGGAAAATGGATATCAAGATAGCTTTCCTTAACTGAAGTCTTGATGAAGAAATCTATATGCAACAACCTTAAGGCTTCATTGAAAAAGGCCAAGAACACCTAGTTTGTAAGCTCATGAAGTCCATTTACGGACTCAAACAAGCATCCAGAGCTTGGAACCAATGTTTTGATCATGTAATAAAGTCTTATGGGTTTGATCAAAATGAGTTCGAAAGTTGTGTGTACAAAAAGCATGTCGGAATCGCATTGGTATTCTTAGTACTATCGTAGAGCGACATTCGATCATCGAACGATGTAAAGGTGTTATCGGGGCGTAAGGGCATGGCTTTCAAAAACAGGTTTGATATGAAGGACTTAGGGGAAGCCGGCACATCCTTGGGATCAAGATCACTTTCGAGATCGCAAGAAAATGATGATAGAACTTATCGCAAGCTTCATATATAGACACTGTCTTGAAATGATTAAGCATGCAGGATTCCAAGAAAGGCTTCGTACCTTTCAGACATGGAATCCATCTATCCAAGGAAATGTGCCCTAAGACACAAAGGGAGATAGATGACATGAAAGGCATTCCTTATGCTTGGTACCGCGGAAGCCTTTATGTATGCAATCTTTGTGCGAGACCCAATATCCGCTTTCTTGCCGTTGGCATGGTGGCAAGATATCAATAGTAACCCGAGGAAAGAACATTTGACGGCATTTAAAAACATTCTGAAGTATCTGAAAAGAACTCGAGATAGAATGTTGTTTTATCAGTCAGATAGTCTAATCCCCATTGGCTACACGGACTCGAATTTCCAATCAAACATAGATTCCAGAAACTATCTGTCTCAGTTAGTGTGCTTTCATTTGGGAAGTGTAGCCATGAAATGGATGAGTGTGAAGTAGAAATGCATCACTGACTCAACCATGGAAGCCGGGTAAGTAGTCAGCCAGAAGCGTTGAAAAGAACCATTTTGGCTCTAGACCTTCTTAGTGGACTTGGATGGAGTTCCGAATTTGTCTAGCAATATTTGCTAGGGGCAGTTGCAAATTCAAGGGAACCAAGAGTCCACGAGTCAAACATGCACATTGAAGGAAAGAAATCTTAGACGAGAAATCGTTAAGAGAGGAGATGAAGAGGTGGCTAAGATCGCACTGGAGGATAACCTAGTTAATCCTTTCACAAAGGGTCTGCCTCAGAATACATTCGAGAGACATGTGGAAGGAATGGGTGTCAAGATCGTTGTCAATCTGCTTTGAGTATAAGTGGGATATATTATTAGGTTAGGTGTAGGTGATATTAGATGTCTCGACAGAACTACACGAGACATCTTTGAGTATACTTAAAAGCGCACTTTTTGTATAAGTGGGAGATTGTTGGGATTATCTTTGAAAGTATGCTTTTACTTTGTATAATAAAAACTGAATTTTGGACTTATTTATGAAAATAAATTGTTTATCATGATGCTTTAAATATCATCGAATGTTACATATATTTCTTTGCATAACCTGCTCAATAAATAAGACGTTTACATTGTAGTTATTTTAGTGATACCGGATCACAAAAGATTAAATTAACAATCCCTTGTAACCAAAAAGTACACCATTCACGACCTGAAGCGAAAATGAACAATCCATCGTGAAAGGTTGAAGTGTAAGGCTCGGATTGACTTGTCTTGACCAAGAGATTACACTAGTGCATGACCGATCGATGACATTGAATAGGACCTACATGAGGACAAATTCTTCATAACCAACAAGGAAGAATTAGACCTCGATGGTTCGTTATTTCTTAATCTTCGTCCCTTAAATAGGATCACGTGTGGTTGGTAACTATTGCTTTGACTTATCACGAGTAGAGAATCAACGAGATTCAATACTTTATATCTTGGGCAATATTATTGGTCACATGCGATTGCTAAGATTTAATACGGAGAATCGTGTGTGCAATACGCTTTGTTCGATTTACCCCCTTGGGAGGTTCATAAGATTTATCATACCAAATCTTGAAAGTGGAACTAGTTTCCTGTATGGATAATAATGTTGAACCGGATTCCTTAACCAAGGACAAAAGATATTAATTAATGGAAAGCTATTTCAAAGGTTGAATTAATTAATGGGCTAGATAATCTTAAACATGGGAAATAATAACCGGAGCCATATTGACAAAGAATATGGGTTAAGATGGATAGTGCAATATTAATTATGTAGTGGGATTATTTAATATTTATGGGCTTGAATAATATTGTGGCTCAATATTGATAATTCAAGATCAATTGGAAGGTTCAATCTTAATTCTCCTAAAGGCCCCCCAAGTAGCCCAACATAAAATCCAATAACTGAAAAAGGTGTTTAAAAATAAAATAAATTTTGTTGCCTAATTTTCCTTGTTTTTTTCGAAAATTATTAATAAAAGGGGAGAAAGATTTTCTTTGAATTTTGTTATGGAATGAAGATATGTATTCTTGGAATACAAGATTATCTCATTAAATTCAAGAAATCTCCCACTTGGTTATTTATATTTGAAAATTTTGAAATTTTTGATAATTAAGGGAAAGAAATATTTTCTTGATTTTCTTGAAAAGATATTATGGTAGATATGTATTTCTTGAAATACAAGTATATCTCATAAATTCAAGAAGATCCAAATCTTGGAATCTTGGAATCTTGTCTCTTAATTTTAAAAAATATGTCATAACAAGATAAGGTGAGATTTTTGTGGAATATTTTAATTATGGAGAAAAGAATATAGGAGATATATTCAAGATATCTTGGAGATCAAGAAAAGATTTTCCCACATTGTTTTTCCCAAATTTTCGACCACCAGCTCATTATAAATAGGGGATGAATGTTTCATCCTCAAGTGAACACGAAAATTAGTTTTTCGGAAAAATATCAGCGTCGATAAAATATCAAATATTTTAGAAACGTCGACAGATTGTGTATTTTCGAAAAATGTCAATTGTGAGTGTACAATTCCATGTGCTGGAAAAATTAGTAAATCCACAAAGGTGGTGCAACAAATTTTATTTTCCCTTTTGTTAATTGTTCGCGAGCATTCTTCCACCGGATTGACGAGCAAGGACTAGAGGAATACTTGGGAAGGCTTTTTGGTGTGTTTTTATCGACTAGGCCATTGCCACTCCAAGAGGTTAGTTCACGTAAACCCGTAGCAATTCCGCATGCGTAGGATTTATGTGAACTGTTTATATGCATGATTTGTTGTTGAATTATTATTTGAATTAATATAGGATTAATTCATGCTAGTAATAATTGTTAGAATTAAATTTGTATTTAAATATTCATCCCGAATAGATCCGTGCAAATAATTCTCCAACATCACGAAGTGCATGTGCATGGTAGTTGAGCCAAGAAAATGATTCAATTCCTCAAAGTGGATTTAGAGAGAATAATCATCTTCTCATCATAATTGGATCTAAGTCATTGACCAATGCACGTCAACTTAGACTTTGTGACTAAGTGTGACACTAATGATCAATTACTGATTGGAGATAAATTGATTAAGTTATTTGAATAGACACTTCATCATGTTTAAGACTAATCGAGTATTCGTGAATGAAAAGAGAAAATCGCAATTGCCCACTTTTCAGTTACAGGTAGTTGCATGTTTCTCGCAACATACCTCATATATTGAGAATGTCTGATTTATTGACTAGGGTTCAATTAAGACCGTTAGTTTGACTAATCGCTCAGTATATGAGGGCATATGGATCACACAACAAGTAGTTCCCTTTTACGGATTATAGTTGGTTGATTAAATGTTAAATTGGATTTAATATTTAATTTATGGAGAAGTAATTAATAATAGATTAATTTAGAATTAATTATTATTAATATTTAATTAAATTGGATTTAATGAAATCAGAATTCCCAATAATTATATTTGGAATATAATTGTAGGATTTAATGTATATGGAAATAAATCGTAGAGATTTTCATATAAGACATTTATATCCATAGATATTTATAATTAGGGAATTAAATTAAAAGGAATTAATTTAATTCAAGATTAGGGATTTTATTTCCCTAATTGGGCTAGCTTGTGAAATAAGCTAAGCCTCCCTATATATACAAGCTATTTGGATTCCCAAACAGTATCACTTCATATTTTCTCCATAAAATCTAGAGTTTGAATTTTCCTAGCAAATTCGTCTCGGGATTCAACGCTGGCAAATCCGTGATTGGGGATTACGTGGATACCATAGTACAGAAATCTGCTCTCGAGTTACTGTAAGATTTCTCGTTATGATTATTGTAATTTGTATGCAATTAATTGTTCGTTGTTGGTGAACTTTAAATTCCGCTGCGCATGTGATTACGTGTTTTACGTGTCTCTATATTCCAATAGTGGTATCAGAGCTCAGACTCTTGATTTAATTGCATAGTGTATCTGTTTTATATTAATTTTTTTTATTAAATCCTAGGGCACGGCTGTTTGGAACAACCGCACCACTTGATTATTTTATTTGGGGGTTTACATATGTTAATTATTTGAGAAACCCTTTAGGCTCTTCGTCTCCTTCCTTGGGAAGCTTCGCCAGATTAGGGTTTGGAACCCCAATCGGCCGCCCCGCCTCCGTCTTCAACACGACGCCGCTTTGCCTGGCGACGGACCGCCGCGACATTGCTTGAGACGGCTACTTCGCGCTGCAACTTGCGATGGTCGCGTGACTCCGCGACGAAATGGGTGACGGCCGTATGCGAACTCGGCGCCGACGGTCCTCTGTTCATTTTTGCTGCACCGTGATACACTCCAGTTTTGATGCGATTCGTGGCGACGCGTCACTGTTTCGCTTCGATTCGTGGTGGCGCATCCCTTGCATCGTCTTCAACCTGCGGCGGCGCAACCGTTGCCTCATTTTGAATCAATTCGATGGGCTGCTTCGCGCATGTGCACCGAAGCACGGGTTTGACCCAAATGCGCTCGGGTCACACGGTGATGAGGCGCCTCATGATCTCCATTGCAGCGACGGCCAAGCGCTTGGCTGCAATTTTGGGCCGATGTGTTCGCTGTTGTTCTTTGTTTCTGTCTCTTTTGAGAATCCCTCGAACAGTCTAATAGATTACTTTGTTGGACTCGAATATGTTGATGAATTGATGGGATTAATTCTGAAAATTGTGATTGATGAATTGTTTGTTGGATTTTTGGATAAACGGATGTCCCAAATTACAGATTGGATGTTGTCGGATTTGGGTGATGATGAACGGAGGACCGTCTAGCAAATTTGATTTGGCTAGGCTCTCCTATGCAATTTTTGAAATTACATTTGAGCCCCTATAAATAAGATAATTAAAATGAATTTTAAGATTAAAAGGTATAATTTTAAAATAAAATTGAAAGTTGGACTTTTGATTAAAAATTAATTGGATTTATTTTAAAGAATTAAAATTGGATTTTAATCATAATTAATTGGATTAATTATTAGCTTTTAATAATTTAAAATCGTATTTAAATTGGATTTTGAGATTCGGTTTAGAAGAAATTATTAAATCCCACTTGTTTGACTTATTTTAATTAATTCGTGAACGCTTTTATATTCCGCATTATAATTTTTTGGGTAGGCGGCGCCCAATATTTGTCGGACCGTATTAATTGTTTGGGTAGACGACACCCATATAAGTGTTAGTCCGTTTAATATCATGTTTGGGTAGGCGGCGCCCAATAAGTGCTCAAATGTGATGTAGATTAACATGATTGGATCTCGATTAAGCAATTAATACCCCGCCTTTAAAATGATCCTCACTAAAATATGATTTTCATTAAATTGAACAATGCCTTCCATCAAAGTTAAAAGTAAAACCGAAGATTTCGTTCCAATGAGTATTTAAGGCCCAAGTCTTTTGCTCGGATCTACATCTAACGGGACTTTCATAGGGACACGCAGTGTCGCCGCTTGATGGTTGTAAATCAACTTGACTTTGTTTCACCAGCCCAAGCAGGGAAACGAAAGTCAAGGGGCATCAGATTGAACTAGGTTCAATCAACTAGGAGTTGCAAATTTTTGCAATTGGTTTGGAGAACTACCAGTTATGCTGTCATAGTAATCAGCCCAAGCAGATATTATGATAGTAGGAATGTGGATCCTAGTCCATTATGATTTATATTAGATATAAATTCGTATTCTTCCGATGAGGTCGTTGAATATGTGAAAATAATGGAGACAAAATAAATTTAAAAGGCCATGGTTATTTTGATTGCTGAATATTGATCATAGGAATTATGTGTTTTAATTCCCGTTTTATTTTATTTCTCTAGGATTGTTGAAATGAATAACTTATCACTGAGAAGCGTTTTGGAAATGAACAAATTGGCTGGGCCAAATTTTTTCGACTGGCACCGAAACGTGCGTTTGGTGCTTAGGCAAGAAAAGATTGAGTAAGTGTTGGACACGCCAATCCCTGTTACCCCGGAGGCTGGTACTGAAGAGTATGAGGCATTTGATGCCGAAGCTTAGAAGAAGCATCAAGAGGATGCTTCCCATGCTCAGTGTGTTATGCTACTCGGGATGACTCCCAAATTGCAAAGGCAGCATGAGAAGATGCTCCCCTTCGAGATGATTAAGCATCTGAAGGATCTCTTTGATTCTGAATCTCGTTCTGAGATTTATGAAGTGATGAGAGATCTGTTTAGATGCCGATTGTCTGAGGGAGGGAAGGTTTCTCCTCATGTGTTGAAGATGATTGGGCTAATCGAGAAACTTGGTCGATTGGGCATTGAGCTCAAAACCAATGTTGTTTATCCCATTCTTCAGTCACTTCCCGATTCATATTCGTGTTTCGTTGTAAACTTTAATATGAATAAGATGGAATCGACTATGCCCGAGCTGTATAACATGCTAAAGACTTTTGAGTCTTCCATTGCTAAGGAGAAGCCTGTTCTCATGGTGAGTGCCTCTACTTCTTCTGCTCCGAAAGGAAAGAAGAAACGAAGGGGGGAAGGCAAAGAAAGACTCTAAGTCAAACTTCCTTAAGCCCAAAGGTGGAATTCAAAAGAAAGAGAGGGTGGACAAGGATGTATGCCTCTACTGCAAGTAGAAGGGGCATTGGAAGAAGGATCAGAATGTTCTAGCGGTGAAAAGAAGACCTGAGGTGTCTCCCATGCATCGAATGGTATGTTTGTTATTGAGATAAACATGTCCACAAATGATACTAACTGCTGGGTATTGGATACCTGTTGTGGCTCACACATTTGTACTAATGTGCAGGGTCTCAAGCATAGCAGAGCAGTTAGGCCGGGTGAAGTCGCCCTACACGTTGGGAATGTAGCAAGAGTTGTTGCTGAACTTGTTGGCGTTTATGTTTTAGACTTACCCTCTGGTTTTAGACTTGAACTAAATAATTGTTATTTTGTTCCCTCTATTACTCGTAACATTATTTTTATTCCTATGTTAGACATTGAAGGGTTTTCCTTCCATTTTGCAAATAATAATTGTTATTTTTCGCTTAATGGTGATGTTTATGGAAATTCTCCTTTATCGAATGGTTTATATTTGTTGCATTGTGGACATGATATTCTTAATATACAAAACAAACGACTCAAACTTAGTAATCATGAAAACCCGACTTACTTGTGGCATTGTAGGCTTAGTCATGCAAATGAGAATAGGATTGCAAGGTTAAGAAAGTTAGACTACTTAACCCCATTCAACTTTGAGTCTTATGGTGGAAATTGTGAATCCCGTCTCAAGGGCAAGATGACCAACAAACCCTTTTCTGGGAAAGGTAATCGTGCCAAAGAAGGTCTAAAGTTGATCCACAGTGATGTCTGTGGACCATTGCCCACTCTAGCTAGGGGTCACTTCGCCTACTTCATCACTTTTACTGACGATTTCTCAAGATATGGATATGTGTATCTTATGAAACACAAATCCGAATCTTTTGAGAAATTCAAGGAGTTCAAAGCTGAAGTAGAGAAGAAACTTGGTAAGAGTATAAAGACTCTTCGATCGGATCGAGGAGGTGAATATCTTATCCACGAGTTCATGGATTACTTAAAGTTGCATGGAATCCAATCACAATGGACTCATCCCGGAACAACGCAAATGAACGGAGTATCCGAGAGGAGAAACCGAACCTTGCCAGACATGGTAAGGTCCATGATGAGTTTTTCTTCTCTTCCGACTTTCTTATGGGGATACGCGTTACAAACCTCAATTTACATTCTGAATATGATACCATCAGAATCGGTTGAGCATACACCATATGAACTATGGTGTGGCAAGAAGCCAACCTTTTCACATATCAAAACGTGGGGTTGCCCTGCAATTGTGAAAAAGATGCTCACTGATAAGTTGGAATCCAAAGGTGAAAAGGGTTACCTTGTGGGATATCCTAAGGAAACAAGAGGATATTATTTCTATCTACCTGAGAAACAAAAAATAATTGTTTCTAGGCAGGCCAGGTTCCTCGAAGAAGACTATGTCTTCAAGGACCAAGGTCGTAAGATGATAGAACTTGAAGAAATTCAAGAACCACAAGATAACCAAGAGACTGATATCTTATCAAAGAAACGTGATAAGGAATTAGTGGGAGCATTCAATAGCTCACATGGTGGAAGTTTATCACTTAGTGATTCTCTTTTAGCCAGTGGGAGCGTAATTGGAGTTGCATTGCCTTCGCAACAAACTCCAAGTGGGCTGAATGAGAACATCATAGTTCAAACTCCCGCCCAAGAGGCATCAGAAAATGTTGCTCTTGAGGACTCTCCGGACATTGATGAAATCGATGCACCACAAAATTTTCACGATCAGAATGTACTGCCAACACAAACACAGCTCCATAAGTCTACTAGGATTCGTAATCCGCCCACTAGATATTATGGTTTCCTCGTAGAGGAACATGATGATCTGGAGATCCCGGACAAAGACGATCCTAGAACTTACACAGGCAACGTTAGACATTGACTCAGAGAAGTGGCAAGAAGCCATGAAATCCGAAATGGACTCGATGTACACCAAATCAAGTTTGGGACTTGGTTGAGTTGCCGAAAGGGGTAAAACCCATAGGTTGCAAATGGGTCTACAAGCGTAAGACTAATGCAAATGGAAAGGTACAAACCTACAAGGCTAGGTTAGTGGCAAAAGGTTATAGTCAACGCGAAGGCATTGACTATGATGAGACCTTCTCACCCGTTGCCAAGATCAAGTCCATTCGAATTTTACTTGCTGTACCAGCACATTTAGATTATGAGATTTGGCAGATGGATGTCAAAACAACATTCCTCAATGGGAACATTGATAAGGAGGTGTTTATAACTCAACCGGAAGGTTTGTATCTAAGCCAAAGTCTAATCTTGTGTGCAAGCTCAAACGGTCCATTTATGGACTAAAGCAAGCTTCTAGGAGTTGGAATATCCGATTTGATGAAGCTGTCAAATCATTTGAATTCATTAGAAATTCGGAAGATCCATGAGTTTATCGTAAACGCAGTGGGAAAAATATTATTTTTATAGTTGTGTATGTCGATGACATATTAATTATGGGAAACAATATCCCTCTCATGCAGTCGGTAAAAGATTGGCTATCAAGGACCTTCATGATGAATGACCTTGGTGAGGGATGCTACATCTTAGGGATCAAGATCCATAGGGATAGATCCAAGAAGATGTTGGGACTGCCACAGTCAACCTACGTAAATAAGGTGATAAAGCGATTTGCGATGGAGAACTCTAAGAGAGGTTCTCTACCGGCATGTCATGGGATAAAGCTCTCTAAGAAGGATTGTCCTTCCACAGACGCTGATATCCGGCGCATGAAGGATATACCATATGCATTCGCAATTGGCTCAATCATGTACGCCATGACTTGCACAAGGCCAGATATGGCCTTCATTGTTAGCACTATTCTTGGTAGATACCCGGCGAGAATCCGGTGAACCTCATCGATTCTTTGTCAAGAACATTCTTAAGTACCTTAGACGTACTAAAGACTGTTTCTTGGTCTACGGAGGACAGTCAAAGCAAGTTACAAATGGCTATGCTGATGCAAGTTTCCAATCCAATTGTGATATATGATTACAAATCACAGTCGGGCTATGTTTTTGTTCTCAATGGTGGGGCGGTTAGTTAGAATAGTTCCAAACAAGAGACTACCGCAGACTCAACAACCAAAGCTAAGTACATTGCTGCGGCAGAAGCTACCAAAGAAGGTGTCTGGATAAAACAGTTCTTAAGTGAACTAGGGGTAGTTTCGAGTGCCAGCAGTCCAATAAAGTTGTATTGTGACAACACTGGTGCAGTTGCGCAAGCTAAGGAATCAAGATCCAATAACAGAAACAAGCATGTACCAAGGCGTTATCACTTGATAAGAGAGATAATTGCTAGAGGAGAAATAGAGTTAGAACGTGTCCCCACGGAGGATAACCTGGCTAATCCTTTCACCAAGGCTTTGAGTGTTCATGTACACACTATAAATTTTGATGGTCTAGGGGTTAGACATGTAGGTGATTTGCTCTAGTTCAAGTGTGTTGGGAAATATGTAATTTAGTTTTGATGGAAGTTCCAAAACAGATTGTAATAGGATCAGTCAGACCTGTTAGTTGACTGATGACTTAGATTCAAAATAAGATGACCAGCTGAAATCTATAGATAGCTGATGTAAAAGATAGGTCACATATTGAGGAGAACTTCAAAGATGTATAGGTCGTCGAAGTATCGGATGACCCGAGAGAAGGTCGATGATCCAATACTAAGCGCAAATCGTAAGATATGAAGTCGAAGATCGTGAAGACAAGAAGACATCAAGACTCGGAAGAACACAAGACTCGGATGAACTAACATCAATAACTCGACTCGGATGAACTCAAGACTCGATAAACTCAAGACTCAAAGATCAAACTCAAGACTCAAGACGATCAATACACTGAGGCTCAGAGACACCTGAAGATCAAAAGACCTGAAGACCTACCTTCAGCAGAGTCTGCATATTGAAGCTAAGACAATGTGCAACCAAAGACTCAACATGGTAGATCGACCCGCCATTTGATCAAGTCACCACACCTGGTGACAATCATAAAAAGATACACCGTATAAGACGAATCCTCTCTAAAAGGAATATCAATCGCCTAATCCAAATTTCAAGTCTTGCCGCATGGCCAAGGAGAAAGCGACATGTGCACAAAAAGAGCTGACAATACGAGATACGACGCTGCAGACAAAAACGATGCTAATCATGCCGACGGCCACACCGAAAATCGCAGCACGTCACAATCATATCCTATAGCCTACCTAATATAGCCCGAAATTCAAATTGCTCTCCAACGGCTTCTTGATTTCGAGGTCTATAAAATGGGATCGTTCTTCATTTTGAAGAAGAGGTTCAACAAGTGAAAAACGCAAGAACAAACACGGAGACATTGCAAAAGAAGCTAAAGCTACAACAAATCTCCACTCACAAGAACACTATATCTGAAGATTATTCTTAGAGTGTTCATCCCATAGTTCTTAGCAAGAAATCCTATCCACTAGCATTTTGGCTATCTAAAGCACCATGATAGATTTCCAGTTGGAACCCTCAATCATTCTTTACCCAAAGGCAAGTTAGGTCAAGTCTGTAGAGTTAGAACTCATTAAACATCTCGGCTATCCTCTTTGTAGGATATAAGTCCCGCTGGTTACGTTGTAGAGTGGGAACTCGATAAACATCTCGGCTATCTTGAAAAGGATATAAGTCCCGTAGGTTAAGCTTGAGTGGGAACTCGGTAAACATCTCGGCCATCCTGAAAAGGATATAAGTCCCGCAGGTTAAAGTATGTTAAGGTTCCCCTGTGTTAAGGGAAGAGTGGATGTAGGACGGGTTTTGTCCGAACCACTATAAAATGTCTTGTGTGCATTTACTTGCTTTCTTGTCGCTTTACACAAGTCACACAACTGAGTTTAAACTGCATACATATTCTAAAGTTAAATTTAAGTCCGCACCAAGCAACTGATCTGATCAGTCTGACACTTTAGTCAACTGGTTAAAAACTGACTTAAGAATCTGATTGATAAAACTGGTTTTTCACACGGGTAAAAACAAGCTTCCGCACCATTCAGTTAAACTGACAGATATCAAAATGATCTGCCCTCAGGCACTTAGTAAGATTGAACATCAGTCTAAACTGATACACAAGCACTCTGATTTGGTAATCTGCAGTTCACACCTGATCCGCATGAAAAGTTTTGGAAGTCTATTCACCCCTCAACTCTAGACTTCCACCCTCACAAAACCCGTTCGGGACCTACAAGTGGTATCAGAGCAGTGGTTCTATAGACCACTGGCTTTGAGTAGCATCGATTCTTGAGGAAGAATCTTTGTGGTCATTTGAATGATCTTGAAAAACCATTTTTAAAAAATCATTCGTTTTTCAAAATCACTCGGCATGGATAATACCTCGGTATGTATCATGATTTGCCTAAATTTTCAATTGATGAGTATGCAGATTGGCTATATATATGTGCAACCATCTAGGATCGATAAGCGGCGAGAATGATGGAAGTCATCGAACGAGGACCCATCATCATATACCACAACAACCCAAAGAATGGAGGAGATCCAAACTTTGCCACGGAAGTCTTGTGCGAAAAAAGCCCAAATTTGATGGATGCAGAGGAAAGAAAGATGTTCACTCTGAATCTGATCGCCAGCATATAATCATGAAGACAATGGATAAAGTCACCAAAGAGAAGAAAAGTATCTCAAAACCCTCAAAAGCAATGTGGGATACTCTTCTTTGAGATCTGCGAAGGAAATGATCAGATCAAAGACAACCGCCTACAAGCTGAACTGGTGAAGTTCAAAAAGTTAAAGATGTTGCCCAACGAGACCATCAACGAGCTCGATGGGAGGATCACCATGTCGTCAATAAGCTACGAGAACTTGGTAGAGATGTCGACAAAGATATCAACTACAAGATCTTAAGATCTCTCACCAAGAAATGGGACATGAAAGTCACAGAATCAAGGATTGCCAAGACATTTCAAAAATGAAGCCAAGCAGCTTGTTCCTAAGCCTTAAAGCTCACGAGTTCGATTTAATCGAAAGAGGACAAGCAGATGAAGACGAGACACCTACTGAAGCCTCAACGTCTAAATCAATTGCGTTTAAAGCAACCAAAGAAGCAGATCAAAGGCCATTGAACTGTTGAAATATCATAAGTCAAGGTAATGACGCTTCCGCTTACCAAGAAACTTGAAAGAACAAATACTCAAATTGGTAAGTATCGGAGATTCTACAAAATCAAAGAAACAGAGGCCAACCGATGATCACGAGAAAAAGAACCAAATCTAATGATCGAAGAGATCACAGAGAAGAAAGGAAAAGAGATGATCTGACAGATGAGAGAAGAGATAACAGATCTGACAGAAGAAGTTTTGATTACTATCGGAAAGGGAAGTCACCTGACAGATCCTACTGATTTGAGTGACTCACCCGCGCAGGGAAGTTCCGTGAGATCGAGGATCATGCTTCAATCATGAGAAACCAGTCACTACAAAGACCGAACGCCTCGACCGACTCCTCCCTGAGAAAGAGAAGAGAAACGAACAAAAGAGAGAAAACGCCTCGAGAGATAAAGCCCCGGTAGTCGACACATCCGAATTGATGATTCCTATCCGCCTTCGAGGACTCTTGGTACTCATCTCAGAGAAGACTTCGTCGATAAGCAAAGGTCTTTGTTGACTTCCACGAGCATGAAGATCTGATATTCTCTTCAGATGACGATGAAGTCTGCCTAATGGCCAAGGAGGACCAATCTGAGGTAACCTCCAAACCTTCTGCTTTCTCAAATTCCACACCTCTTATTATTAGCACACCTGCTGGAGAGATTGACTTGCAGCTCTACTCTGAGCAATTGCTTGATCAGTAGACACTTATACAATAGTGGAAGCTGAAAATGACAAGCTAAGGATCCGAAATAATCAGCTCATTAAAGAGAACGCTCTCGGAAAAGCTAACAATCAAATCTGCTAAACCGCTTTCGGAAGGTAATCGAGGAACTTAACGTTATGAAGGTTAATCTTCTGATCAGGAGAAACAGATCAAAGATCAGCTAGCAATCAACAAACAGCAAGCTGATGATTTCAAAATCCTTCAAGCTAAATTTGATGAGCTATTCCGACTACATGAGAGTCTTAAATCTACTGAGGATAGTATGCGGAAGAAAATAAAGGTTTTCACAAAATAATCTAAAACCGTTCAAGAAATGAACACCTATTTTCGAACGCCGACTAACAAGAAGGGAATTGGGTAGGAGAACCCTTCTACATCCTCAAAAGCCCCATTTGATTCACTTCAGAAGGGTGTAATCAAACGAGTCTCTGACAAAGATACACTAAAAGCTAAAATTGTATCTAATAAGGGAAGAGGCTCAAATGAGCAAGTAAAGCATCGCCTAATCGAAAAGAAATGTAAAATGGACCCCAACTGATAAAGCATCAGCCGAGGAATCAACAAAAGAACCCAGTTCTTTTGAAGAGACCTCAACCTGATCAGAAGAGACAACCCATGGGAAGGAAATCTAATCTGAGACCCAATCAAGGTCAGCTGCCTAATAAGCAAGCTATATGTAAACTGCAAAGACCACCTATGCCAAAAAGATATGAATCTTTTGATGGTAGCAAATCGTACCTACCCCTATAATCGTAGATCTAGATATAAAAATCCCAAGTTTCTAAGTCATCCAAGGCTTTTGAGCCACAATTTATTAAAAAGAAGACAAAATATAAAGAAAAATCCCAAGTCTTCTAAGTCATCCAAGGCTCACACTAATAATCATACTAATCGAAAGAAAACATATAAAGAGACGTTCATGATTATGTTGATATGTATATGGAGACAAATCGGACCTTTTAATCTTTCACATTTTCATAGAAGTGCTCTGCTTTTGTGTGGATCCCTAAATCCACCACTAACCCCCCGATCTACCCAATTCCAAAGGGGCCCCAAGAATACCTAAAAAAGCCCGATTTGATTGGCTCTGCGGTTCGTCGTGGGGACTTCAAAACTCTTAACAACAAAGGAGGTGCACAAGAAACTATCTCGGTACATCGATAAGTGGATGCTCAAGGCACATGAGGGAATACCGAAGCAAACATCTCCTTAGATCTTACAAAGAACAAGAAGGCCCACGTGTGCTCTTCTAATGATGACAACTTTGGTTTTACCAAGGGATTCTAACCTTAGAGAATGATGATGTACAAGTAAAAAGTCTCAGATGTCGAAGGATTGAAGCACAATCTACTATCAAGATTTTTGTCACAATTCTGCAAACAACGGATTCAAAAAATGACATGATGAGTCCAACATCAACTCGATGACATGTTCCTATCAAGTGGATCATAATGTCATACTCGCACCACTCCCAATCACTAGTAATGAACTATCGATATTTTTTGATGATGTTCTCCAAATGGGAAAAGTCGGTTGAAGACTTTTGAGGCGGATCGAGATGAGGGTATATTCTTAGGATATTCCTCATCAAACACTTTTAGATTACAACAAAGCATCCAAAGAAACATCGATGGTCTTTGATGAGACCCATCCGACAGAGTCAAAACTAAATGACATCGATCAAGGAAAAGTGCCAAATGTACATCCCGAACTTGATCTTGTTCAACGGTCAATCGTCTATGAAGGAACCAACCATCAACAAGAGAGAAGTTCTACAAACTTGACACACGACATCACAAGTTCTTATCAAGTGGATCGGATTCTCACTAAACGTAATGAACTATCGATATGGATGATGTTCCAAATCGAGCGAGGAGTCGAATAGTTCGAGATAAATCAAGTTTGGAAATTGGTGGGCTCTACAAGTTTACAACAAATTGGTGACTTCATCAAGACGTAATTGGCACAAAGTGGGTATTCAAGAACAAGAGAGATGAGAAAATGTCATAACCAGGGAATAAGGCAAGACTTGTTGCTAAGGGGTATTCACAATCAGAAGGAATTGATTATGATGAGACCTTTGCACCAGTCCAGCTCGCCTAAAAGCCATTCGGTTTTTTTTTTTTTCATATATGCTTCCCACAGTAGGGTTCACTTGTGTATCGATGGATGTAAAGAGTGCATTCTTAAACGGGGTACTAGCAGAGGAAGTTTATGTCGAACAACCTCCGTGCTTTGAAAAAAAGCAACCAAGTGTACCGTTTAAGGAAAGCTCTTTTATGGATCAAATAAGCTCCTCGAGCTTGGTATGATACACTCTCTCGCCTTCTTGACATAACAAATGGGTTCACTAAAGGAACAAAGGACACATAACCTTATTCGAATAGAAGATGGAAAAGATATTTTGATGGTTCGGATCTCGTGGGCGACATTAACTTCGGATCTCCCAACAAAAGGTTATGTGAGAAGTTCAACAAGTTGATGCAAGGGAAATTCGAGATGTCCATGATGGGTCGATGAATTACTTTACGGTATTACAAGTCAAGCGAGTTCGAAGGATATTCATCGCGCCAGCGGACACAAGGAATCTCTTGGCAAAGTTCGAGTTCAACACTCGCAAGGAAGCCAGAATTCCAATGATGACCGGATTCAAGATGGATCCGCATTTAAGATGGTCGAAAAACGAATCGGAAGGAGTATAGAGCTCTAATTGGATCTCTACTATACCGACGCGCCAAATAGACCGTACATTACTTTTTTGCGGTGGGTGTATGTGCGATTTCAAGCAAATCCAATGCAAAGCCACCTAGAAAGCAGACTAAGCGGATTCTCAAGTATCTGAAGGGATCAGAACCGCGGTTTATTTTACCCATCGATGACAATCTAGAGCCTAGTGGGTATTTTGATTCGACTACGAGGTTGCGCAGAATCGATGGGAAGTCAACCTCGGTTCATGTTAGTTTCGAAATAAACTAATCTCTTGGTTTTCGAAGAAAGCGGACATCGATTCGTACATCTACTAATGGAAGCGTAATATATGGTCGCGAGGAAAGTTTGTAGTTCCCAAATGCTCGGCTAAGTCGGCCCGGTGAGGATTACAACATCGTAGCTAAGAACATACTTATATTCTCGTGATGTAGTCTTGTGCAATCACTCGAATCTGTTCTACATACAAGATGCAAGCATGTGGATGTCGACACCATTTTATCGTAGATCATGTTGAAAAGAAGAATATCGAGGATGGAAAAAAGATCTATCTTGACAAGCGTAAAAAACGATATCTTAACCAAACCACTAGCCGAGATCGATTCGTAGAGAGTTATGCAACGAGCTAGGGCTTCGGATCTTGGAGAAAATGCACCGATATATGGTCAAGGATTGATCTCCATTTCGGTTGGTTAAAAGACTAACCAAGGTTAAGTGGAATCAGTTGAGTTAGGGAATCTCAACCCGATCGACGACTGAGACGAGGAGCCAATCTGAAGTTCGATAGAGCGGATCGTAAAAGTCGAAGGTAGCCGATCCAAGTTCGGACAAAGGGCGATCGATTCAAGATATATCGACAAGGGGAACTGATCGATTGGAAGATTACTTTATAAGCCGATTAAAGTCTGCGCCAACAAGCAAATCAAGAGTAAAGATACAGATCGCATAAGTCAGAAGAGAACAACACAACAATGGAATAACAGAGTTTTTCATTGATAAAGACCCGAAGGTCAGATTTACAAGTTACAAGTGATATCACAAGATTACAAATGCTACATCTATCTTCAAGTGGTATTACAAGTACAAGAAGACCCGGAGGTCGATACATAAACCATCACCTCTAAGACAACCCTAGGCCTAGGCGGAGAGAGAGAGATTTTAAGAGTTGATGCTTTCGGACTCTCGACCCGGGGGGCAGCAGAGAAGCTTCTAGAATCTCGAAAGCCGCTCTTAGAATCTTGGAGTGAGAAGTTTAGAGCGAGAGCGGCGTTGAAGGATCTTTAAGCCAGGAGCCCTTAGACCTAAAATCAATGGGCTCTCCAAGGTTTGTTAAATGGGACACAAATGCCCACAGTTTGGTCACAAAGACCATATGGCCATGAGTGTCTCATGCAAATATTGAGTTTGATACACTATTGTGTATATCAAACTCATGTTTTGTTTCAGACTAAGTCTGTTGATGCTAATACCGTCATCTCGATAGGCGCACAAGGTGCATACGGTTAGGAGAAGTGCCTTCTCATTTGCCTTTTGCGATCCGCCTCCATGGTGGTAAAGAAGCTTAGCATTGATCGTATGTGAAATCTTAGATGATTTACAAAGCAAAGTGAAGGAACACACAGGTTGATCTCGAGAAGCTATTTTCATTAGAAAAGGGCTAAAGGTTCCCACTGGAAGTATCACCGGAAATAAGGAACTCATCGGAAAAGCATGAAGGATATGCTAAAGAAGATGAAATGGTTTATGATTGTGTTGTTCGCCTAACACCCCAGGCTATTTATAGAAGGAAATTAGGGGTATAAATGCAAAATTTATCTTCTCAGAAGATCTTAAGAGAAATTTGCATCGACAACGCGTTTGGAACACGCGACTAATGGTTGGATGAGTTAACGGTGTGATTAAATCACAGCGTATCTATGCCATTATTATGGAATGTCAAATTGTGCCGATTTGGGAATCGAGGTGACTTTTTTTTGACTCCCCGGAGTTAAAGTTTTGGCGGGAGTTGACCTCAGTTAATGCGAGATTATAGAAGAAAACTGAAGGATGAAGTTTTTCAGAAAAGAGGATCAGATAAGTGGCGAAGCGTTACATGCGAAGAATCTGATCAGATAAGCAAAGATATTGTTGGGAAATGCATGAGGCAAACATAAGATAAGTCAACAAAGTACTAGATCAGATCACCGTGGTAACTGATTGATTACAATATCAATCAGTCAGATACGCTCTCTTATTTATCTCTTTCTGAATATCTTTATATGTGTTATTTATTTTAATTGATTTATTTTGCACTATTCATGACGCATGCCCTGCAAAGCTTTTAATGCGAACCTGAAAATGTATTCAATTTTTCAAGTCCGGAAAACGAGAAGACTATTTTTCTCAACCGTGCGATCAAAATACTTTTTGGCCGACTAATCTCAACCATCGATTTCAAAACACGGATACTTGAGTACTTTGGAAAGATGTGCAAAAAGGTTTTCCTTGTTTATTTGATCTAAACGCTTATTTGCAACATTGATGCTGAATTTTTTAGTTTGGATGAATTTATTGAAATATCTTACTCAAACTAAACATCAATCTGCATATCTTACAGAAATGGCACATCTTGTTTCAAGACCGGGACAAGGGAAAAAATACTGCAATTTTGCATCAATGAAGAAAGACATCATTGATGAAAAGTACGTCGTCTTCAACATCACCTCAGATCCGGAATCGCTGGAAATTCTGGAGTGCTTAAGAGCGTGTGGACTGGAACGATATTGCTCTACTCATCAGAACATCGTTCACACCCATGAAGCCCTGGAGTTTCTTTACAATCTGCAGAGGGGTGAAGACAATGATGCTGACCTGATTTCTTCCGTTGGCGGAATGGAAGTCCGAGTGATGAATGACGATCTACAGAGGATATTCGGACTAACTCGAGGAAGCATCAATCTAGAGACCTACACAACTGCTGTAGGAGAAAAGGAGTTTCTTGAAGCCGAGCTGTTGAGACCAGCAAACAAGGAGAACACGACGAATGTCAAAGACTCCTATCTGAAAAGAAAGTATCGCCTTCTTCTTGAGATCGTTCAGAAGGTGATCATGTGCTAAACTTACAGCCTTGATGCGGTCACTTCATACAAGATAAGTGTAATGGCTGCAATAATCAAGAAGGCTTCAGACATCGATTGGTTGGGTATGGTCAAAGCAAGACTTAGAAAAGACTCCGGGAAGTTCGAGCTGACCCAGAGCAATGAGGTGTGCTTATCTTCGAAGTGCTCATTCATACACAAAATATCTATCATTATGTCAGATAAGCTGCCACAGAATTACGAATGGAACAAGAATGGAGCGAAGATTTATCAAGCAAAGCACAAGGCCATATTGGGCAAGGATGAGTCCCTGCCTGGACAAGCTGATGAGGATCTGACTCCTTATGTACCCAAACCCAAGGGAGAAAAGAAAGGAAAAGATAAGGCAACTGCATTGTCTGAAGTGCAGGAAAAGGCCATTCAAGAGAAGAGGATGAAGAGGAAGGATCTGGCCAAGAAACCAGATGCTCAGCGGAAACGTCAGAAGAGAGTCTCATCTCCTCTGAAAACTGCTCCAAGTTCTGCCAAGCAAGCCAGCAGAACAGAGGATCTGATGCATGAAAGATCAGATGAGAGATAGCAGTCCGTTCTGAGCCAACTATCAGAGAAGTACGGGAAGAACAGATGATCGCAGCAGAAGGAGAGAAATCCAACAGAAGGACAGAAGTGGTGCAATTTGAGGAAGAATCACCATTTGATTCTCTGCCTCTAACCAAGATCTTCCAGAGAGCAAGATCGCCAACGCCCACTTCCAAATCACCATCACCCTCTCCTCAGAAATCATCACCTCCACCCTCTCCCCACAAAACCTTCTCTCCCCTCACCCTCACCTCTCAGAACAAAATCTCCCACACCACCAATCAAGGAACCCGTTCAGGAAACTGAACACCCTCTACACGCCGAAAACAAACCTGAACAACTAACATCCCAATCCCCAATCCAGTCCCAAGAACCTGAGAGAATCGACGATCATGTGTCCATCTCTCATAATCCTTTCAACACCAGATCAATACTTGCTTCACCTGCTCCAGAGAGCCCCATCGTAAGAATAATGAAGCAACAGATCAAAGAGTATCTGCTGGATCTATGCCCTGAATTGGATCAACATCCTGGCATCCAGCAACAGATAGAAGAGATAGTGTTCTGGAGGGATATCAGACTGAAGAGCATTGAAGAACTTCAGATTCTAATGACAACTCTGGGATCAGACTTCTTTGTAGACTTAGAGTTGAAATGTCTACACAATGCTGGGATTTAAAGTGTTGTTGAATTAGCATCAGACGACGATATCCAATGGCTGATTCACGAAAGGTTAGAAATTACTGATAACAGGGAGGAAACTGTTCAACCTCCTACAGATCATGAGGGAAATGCCGATGAACCAAGAATGGGTGCTGCAGATGAGACTCAATTTGGCAAGGCTTCAACATCCTAATGATTGCTAAAATGAGCTCTGATACCCTAGATCATCATTCTAAGAAGATTCAGGATGGGATCCAAGCTGCATTTGAAGACAAATTCGCAGCGCTCACAGCAGATCCGATGAAGTGGTTTGAAGAAGAGCAAGCAAAGCTAGTTGACAAGGAACGGTCACACCGGATGCACAATGCCATCCTTCTTTCAAGTAATGCAACTAGTATACCCTCTTCCGAAAGCTCAAGCTCGATCGACAAACTCTCGGCCGCACAGAGATGCTCAATCGCATACGTACTTTTGGAAAGTGTCTGGGCATCCTTGGACAAAACCAACAATCACTTGGATATGGGTTGGAAACATTTTCTAGCTTCTACAGAAAAGGCAAGATAGAAATCGAAAACGCTCTCTCGACGCTTTACACACTGCAAGACATTCGCCACCGCCCGGATCACTCCTCTTGTTGTCGAGGAACTTAGAGAGGAGATCTCACCAACAATTAACAACTCGAACAAGAAGATGTCCAACCTCTTTGATGCAACCAAAAAGGGGAAGGAAAAGAGTCCAGAAAAGAGTCCGAAGGAAAAGAGAATACGTAAAAAAGCAGACTCAAGAAAAGAGAAGGACGAAAGAATGACTTCGCATACGCTTGGTAAAATTTTCATCTCTACCAAAAACCACTGTATCTAACTTGCCAGCCACTCCATCTACCGATCTCGTTGCTGAAATAAAAGAAACTGTGGAGCAACACAAAGAAAGAGATCGCCGAAAGGTAAAAGTACTCTTTCGTAGATTACTACCAGAGTCGACAAAATTGAAGACTTCTCTTCATCCGCTCGAGAAAAGAATGGAAGTCGATGATCGTGCCAAGAGCCTTGAACTCGCTAAGAAATTAGTCAAGAAGAAGAACAAGATGAACCCGAAAGCAGACTCGAGGAGGAAGAAAGGCAAAGGCAAGATGATGAAAGCAATCATGAAGATCGAGAGACAAGGCCGGACATTCTCCACCAAAGCGGGATGACTCTGAACAAGTTCAAGAGCAAACAAGACAGAGAATAAGAGAGGCCGCAATTAAGAAGCAGAAGTTAGCAGAGGCAAAGGGGCTGAACATTGCCTACATCCGAAGGAAGAGGAAGACCGAAGCTGCAGCAGAGGAGATTGCATGGGAGAAAAATGCCCTTCCAGCACCTGTTAAAGGCATCCTCTGTGCACGACAAGATTTGCTTCCAGAATGGGATCAAATCAGAGGAGAATGGTTATGTGACGCCTACATCATGGAGAAGATTCCAATTCATCAAGATCAGACTGAAAATGATGATGAATTTCGAAACTGGTTAGAAACAAAATATCCAGACTTCTACCAGACAGTGATAACAGAAGGCAAGTTCATGTCACTCATACCAGAAGCTCCACCCTTTGAACTACTCCTTCCACCTTTGCGTCCAGACAACAAGCTAGATCCCGTTAAATTCAAGAACATCTACTATGGACTAGCTGAAAAAGGAGGAATCCATAGAAAAGATGAGCTGGACAAGCTAATGCAAAGGATGTACAGGATGTTTGGCATCCCCAAAGAACTGCAAATGTTCAAGTACACCTGAAGAAGACAACTTGGAATCAGATGATAGGTACGCTCTACACATATTCTACAATGCACACACCTATCTGAATAAAACATTCCATCCCACTGATTCTAAGACATTCATCTCATTGTCTTCTGAGGTATGTACTATTTGCATTATCTACATTTCCATTCATGGTATCTGTTTTTCTGATCAAGTTTTGTTAAGTGTTTTGGTTCCATCAAAAATGGGGAAATTGTTGGGAAATATGTAATTTAGTTTTGATGGAAGTTCCAAAACAGGTTGTAATAGGACCAGTCAGACCTGTTAGCTGACTGATGAATTAGATTCAGAATAAGATGACCAGCTGAAATGTATAGATAGCTGATGTAAAAGATAGGTCACATATTGAGGAAGAACTCAGTATGTATAGGTCAGGTCGAAGTATCAGATGACCCAGAGAAGGTCAGATGATCTGAAGACTAAGCGCAAATCAGAAGATATGAAGTCAGAAGATCAGGTGAAGAGAAGAAGACATCAAGACTCGGAAGAACACAAGACTCGGATAACACGAAACCTCGATAACAATTGAAGACTCGAAGATAACTCGAGACTAATGAACACTCAAGACTCGGATAAACTCAAAGACTCGAAGATCAAACTCAAGACTCAAGACGATGAATACACCGAGGCTCGAGAGACACAAGAAGATCAAAAGACCTAAAGACCTACCTTCAAAGAGTAGTCCATATATTGAAGCTAAGACAATGTGCAACCAAAGACTCAACATGGTAAACTGATCAGTTACTTGATCAAGTCAGCTCACACCTGGTGACAATCAAAAAAGATACACCAGACATGACGAATCCTCTCTAAAAGGAATATCAATTGTCTAACGGGCAAATTTAAAAGTCTTCACCTCCTCCGAGAAGCGAGAAAGCGACACGCACAAAAAAGAGCTGACAATACGGGATACGATGCTGCAGACAAAAACGGCGCTAATCATGCCGATGACCACGCCAAAAATTGCAGGATGTCACAATCATATCCTACAGCCTACCTAATATAGCCCGAAATTCAAATTGCTCTCCAACGGCTTCTTGATTTCGAGGTCTATAAAATGGGATCGTTCTTCATTTTGAAGAAGAGGTTCAACAAGTGAAAAACGCAAGAACAAACACGGAGACATCGCAAAAGAAGCTAAAGCTACAACAAATCTCCACTCACAAGAACACTACATCTGAAGATTATTCTTAGAGTGTTCATCCCATAGTTCTTAGCAAGAAATCCTATCCACTAGCATTTTGGCTATCTAAAGCACCAGGATAGATTTCCAGTTGGAACCCTCAATCATTCTTTACCCAAACGCAAGTTAGGTCAAGTCTGTAGAGTGAGAACTCATTAAACATCTCGGCATCCTCCTTTTTGTAGGATATAAGTCCCAATCGTTACGTTGTAGAGTGGGAACTCGATAAACATCTCGGCTATCCTGAAAAGGATATAAGTCCCGTAGGTTAAGCTTGAGTGGGAACTCGGTAAACATCTCGGCCATCCTGAAAAGGATATAAGTCCCGTAGGTTAAAGTAGGTTAAGGTTTCCCTGTGTTAAGGGAAGAGTGGACGTAGGACGGGTTTTGTCCGAACCACTATAAAACGTCTTGTGTGCATTTACTTGCTTTCTTATCGCTTTTACAAGTCACACAACCGAGTTTAAACGCATACATATTCTAAAGTTAAAGTTCACACACAAGCAATCGATATGATCGATCCGACACTTCACCAATCGTTAAAAAACGACTTAAGAATCTGATTGATAAAACTGGTTTTTCACACGGGTAAAAACAAGCTTCCGCACCATTCAGTTAAACTGACAGATATCAAACTGATCTGCCCTCAGGCACTCAGTAAGATTGAACATCAGTCTAAACTAATACACTAGCACTCTGATCGGGTAATCTGCAGTTCACACCTGATCCGCACGAAAAGTTTTGGAAGTCTATTCACCCCTCCCCTCTAGACTTCCACCCTCACAAAACCCGTTCGGGACCTACAAAGTGGAAGATTGTTAGTGTTAGTGTCCTAGAGAGAATCCATTGTAAGGACATAATACTCAAACAATATTCAGTATTGGTTTAATATTATTGTCTGTTTAATATTAAATGTATGGCATTACACTCATTAGAATATTATGTTTGATTGTTTGTATTTATTCTTATACGTGTTCCCTTCAGTCACTGATGTCATTGAGTGAGTGAGAACTCAGATGACTTAAGCATGATTCTTAAATAGCCCCAATTGAGGATCATCAAGAAAGGGATATTGATGATGCAATGGAGATTCGTGTGCGATCTGCATCATACTCTTAGAGAGTGTAGTAAGATCTCACTTACTACGAGATACTAGGTATCTAATGATGGATGCACAAATACCTTAGAGGGTATTGGTATACCCATCAGAGAAATCATTTGATGTAGTTCCACTATATGCGTCTACGGGTGTCTCGGTTAGTGGGAGCGATGCGATACTCCTTTGACTTGAGGTTAATACGCACGACATGTGTGGAGTGATGAACTTTGACCATGACCGATGCTTGCACCCATCTATGGATATATATGACTTGGATTGGGTTCATCACGAAGTGCATGTTCGTGATAGTTGAGCCAAGAAAAGGATTCATTCCTTAAAGTGGATTTAGAGAGAATACTCATCTTCTCATCATAATTGGATCTAAGTCATTGGCCAATGCACGTCAACTTAGACTTTGTGACTAAGTGTGACACTAATGATCAATTAGTGATTTGAGATAAATTGATTAATTTATTTGAATAGACACTTAATCATGTTCATGACTAATCGAGTATTCGTGAATGAAAGGAGGAAATCGCAATTGCCCATGTTTCAGTTACAGGTAGTTGCATATTTCTCGCAACGTACCTCATATATTGAGAATGTCTGATTTATTGACTAGGGTTCAGTTAAGACCGTTAGTTTGACTAATCGCTCGGTATATGAGGGCCTATGGGTCACACAACAAGTAGTTCCCTTTTACGGATTATAGTTGGTTGATTAAATGTTAAATTTGATTTAATATTTAATTTATGGAGAAGTAATTAATAATAGATTAATTTGGAATTAATTATTATTAATATTTAATTAAATTGGATTTAATTAAATAAGAATTCCCAATAATTATATTTGGAATATAATTGTAGGATTTAATGTATATGGAAATAAATCGTAGAGATTTTCATATAAGGCATTTAAATCCGTAGAGATTTATATTTAGGGAATTAAATTAAAATGAATTAATTTAATTCAAGATTAGGGATTTTATTTCCCTAATTAGGCTAGCTTGGGAAATAAGCTAAGCCTCCATATATATACAAGTTATTGAGATTCACAAACAGTATCACTTTCTCCATAAAATCTAGAGTTTGGATTTTCCTAGCAAATTCGTCTCAGGATTCAACGCTGGAAAATCCGTGCAATTCCGTGATTGGGGATTACGTGGATACCATAGTAGAGAAATCTGCTCTCGAGTTACTGTAAGATTTCTCGTTATGATTATTGTAATCTGTATGCAATTAATTGTTCGTTGTTGGTGAACTTTAAATTCCGCTGCGCATGTGATTACGGGTTTTACGTGCCTCTATATTCCAACAACCAAAACATTAATCAGAAAGGATGTTGAACATAAGTTAAACAATTAAGTAAAAGATACAGTAAATCAAAAGACAATGAGAGTTTGTCTTAAGATCAGAAAAATAGAATATTTCATTAATAAGATGTAGCAGTGCAAGTACATAATGAAAATATCCTAATCTAATCTTACAATAGTCTTCTGAATACTTCAATATCTTTCTTCCAAGGGAACAACACATAAGTCGAAAAGCCTTGCCTTGATTTCTACAACCCTGCCTTCATAAAAAATGTCCTCTTGGGCTAGGCATTTGTTGAGAGTTGCATTAAAGGCAATCTTGTCCAGTTTCCCATCTGGAGTCTTCTTGTAATCCATGACTTCAATATTTGGTGCAACTGGTGTGCAACTTAACTTCTTCGCTTCTCTCATCACATTATCATAGAATACATGGTGTTTGTTACTCAACCAGTCTCTGAATATCTCATTCTTGTCTTCATTGGTTGGAATCACTTGATTTATGTATGCAAATATGTACCATTCGCCTTTGATCAACTTCCATTGTTTGACCATGTTCTTATCAGGCTGTATAATCAAATCCACATCAGCATCCAGAATAGGCTCAACGAAGTGCGAGCCTTCACCTCCTCCAGCAACAAGTCCTTTCATCTTCTTCTTTTGCTTGTAGGCTTTATCTAACCGTTATTCTTCTTCTAGCCTTTGTTGTCTTTCTGAATTTGCCTTCTTCTGCTCCCCAACTTTCTTTTTGTCGAACAATTCTAATGTCTTTTTTCTCTTGGAGCGGCTGGTTTCATTACCCTTCTTGGCACGGTCATCAGATTCAGTAGAAGAAGAGATATCTTCTGCTCTTTCCAATTCTGCGCAGCATCTGGGCATCTTTCTTCAATCTTTTCTTCTCCAGAGTAATCTGGATGACCGCTACAAAATTCTCCACTTGATTCAGCCTACCCTAAACCTCAGCATCCTTCTCCTCTTCCCCCTTTTTGGTTCCCTCAAAAAGAGCTTTCAGCTCAGAACTGAGGTTGCCAATCTTCGTAGTAAGATCTTGTTGTAAGTTCTTGAGGGCAGGAGACTCAATACTAGGATCGGGTTGAGCATGTTCAACAACTGCCAGCATAGATTCTTAAGCTTTATCCACGATAGAGATGACCTTGTCGAACAGTCCATCAAGTTTATCAGCAGAAGAGTTTACCCTCTTGGTTGCAGCATTCAGCACATCTTGCAGTTTGGTAATCTTGGCTATCTATTCATTCATCATCAGAGTGAACTGTTGATTTCTGCTCTCTTCAATCTTGGCCATCTACTGAGTCATTTCCAACATCTTGTCCGCAGTAGTATCCCTCAGCTCTTCACTTATACGCATCCAGTGAGAGGATACATATTCTCTTTTGGTTCTGATTGCGGTCTCGATCTGCTTCGGGACAAAGAAGCTAACATCATCCCTGAACATAGTTGCCATGTTCGCATGAAATGTGTTCTTGATATGCTTCATAAGATTCTCTTCAAATGATGGAGAAGTTTGGAGAATCTACATAACCTGATCTACTGATGTCGAGGGGCCTTCGACCTCCATTTCCTCAGCTTGACTCCCTCCAGTAGTCAGATCTATGATATGCTCGGCTGATTGTGCCTCGGCTGACGGGGACTTTGCCGCATCTCCCGCATCAGCTTCATCGACAACTTCCTTTGATTCCTCAGGCTCTTCAATAATCCTCATCTCTTTATCCATATGTTCAGTATCAGCCATTTGTTCAAAGAGTTCTTCAACCAGAATTGGTCCACCAGAACTGATCTCCTCATCAACCATCTTCATCTGCTGCATGGTCCGGATGTATCTGACCATCTTGTGTGTAAGCTCTCGGTGCAGTGGGGTGTCTGGCATCCCCAATTGTCTTGTGATAAGACCAACAACAACATCATTAGATAAAAGATCGGGAGCAGTCTCAACTCCAGCCAGCTTCCTCATCTGCAGCTCATAATCCAGAAAGGGACGAATACCACCTTTCTGTTCGAAGACAGTGCCAAAATATTCAAACTTCTTCAAGCGGATGTCCCTCCAGGTGAGCACATCCAGAACTGCAGATCTGGCATCGTTTGATAGATAGTTTTGGGTATCTGTCTTCAATCATCTTCTCCAATCTTCTTCGGATGATCTTTTCGGTGAACGAAAGGATTTTTGGTTCTGGTTCAGGAGATGGTTCATGAGATGATGATGGAGAGAATGACACCACAGTTAATGGATCAGGATCGACAATTGGAGTACTGGAAGAGATGGCAAGATGAGCAGATTCATGAGAAGGTGGTTTATTAGTTGAAACTGGAACAGTCATTTGTTGTGCCTCAGCTTGAGCAGGAGCATGAGAATTAACCTTCGAAGCTTGACCAGGTCCTCTCGTGGGCAATCTACTGATTGGAATATCATCGTCTGAATTAGACGGCACATCCACCAGTTTAAATTATTTCTTCTTCCCTTTACCAGCAACCGGAGCACTGGGTGCAAACTTCATCCTTTTTCGCAACTGGTTGAGCTGGTTCCTTCAGTATGATCCCTTTCTCTGGCTTACGAGCAACAACCTTCCTCTTCTGGCCTGTTGTTCCCTTCATCCTGACTTTCGTGGCTGGTTTAACAACAATTTCCTCATCATCATCAGCAAGACCAGGAATTGGCTTGTCATTGAGCAACATTTTCTTGTATGTCAATACATACGGAATCATCTCATCCTCACTCCATTCTCGGTCCTTCATCATGTCTATCAGAATCAAGGAAACCTTGTGCAGCATTGTGATCTTTACAGTAAGGACAATCTTGCCTCCTTCTTCCACAAACTTTGCTGACTCCTCCAGCAACCTTCTCTTCAGAAATTCGAGCCAATTGATGTTGGCCTTATCAATAATGGCTGACATGATCCGAGCCTTTTCTTGTGTAACCGCATCCAAGCTATAGGTTATACCAGCAATTACCTTCTGCACAATATCAAATAGAAGCGGTATTTTCGTTTAAGCATCGGTTTCCTAAAACCCTTAGTGTGATGAGAATCAGCAGGATGGAGAAGGGGTTTAATGATTGCGCTGTCCTCTTGGCGCGGTATAAATTGGGCATAATTCTATCTGCCGGTGCTGAAAGTCGGAAAATCCTGTGGAGATCTTCATCGGTAATCTCTAGACGTTCGCCTTGTACCTCCGAGTACAACACACCCTCATGGTCTCTCAAATTGTAAAGAAATTCAAGAGAACCATCCAAAATTATTGAATCTGCACTAGCTGAACAATAGGTTTTTAGACCACACTCTTTCAAAAGCTTCAAAATCTCCAGAGATTCAGGATCTGTGGTTGTTCGGAAGTCGACGCAATGTTCCTCAATTACTTCGTCAGCAAAGTTCCGAAAGATTGGATCCTCGGGTTCCGGTGTAGCTTGTGACGAAGAATGTGCAGTCTCTGCAACTTTTTTTGCTTTTGGTGCCATTTCTGCGAAAAATTGATATTAGATTTGGAGAAAATAAGCGAAAATGTGCACACAGTCTTAATCATATAAAATGAAATTTAAACCCTAAAACAATTACCAGGTTCAATAATCAGATGATTTTGAAAGGATTTTTGGTGAATTGTTTTTGAATGAATGCGAGAATGTTTGTAGAGGGTTTTTAGATAGAAAGTTGCAGAGTAAATCATGAAAGTGATGAAGTGTTTGAAAGTTTTGGGGGTTTTAAACGAGAGGGAAAACATAATCATTTTTCAAATCTGGGAACCAAAACGACGTCTAATCTTAATCAACGGTGGAAATGAGGCGGTTTTTAGAAGTGGAAATTGTGCGGTCAAGAAAAATGTAGACCACAGCTTTTGGATTTAAAAACGTATAATTAATGCATTTAATACATGAGCCTCGAGTCCGCATTTAATGAAAAGTCAGTACGACGTCATTTATATTTTAATGAATGCAAGCAACACATAAATGAAAATAGAAAAATAACAGGGAATCATGAATACATATCTGATTGACTGATATTGTAATCAGTCAATTACCACAAGTGTAGATTCCTATTACCCCTTTCTGATTTCTGAAGTGTTGATCTTAATTCACCCTCTAATCCTTAGTTATTTTCCAACAATCCTTCCATCAGATCAGTTTCCTATTGATCTCACCTATCAATTGAAGTTCCCGCTTCAACTGTTATTCCCTCTGATCAGTTCCCAACTGATCCAATCTGATCAGTTGAAGTTTCTGGTGCATCTTCTCCAAGATCCAGAAGCCCTTGCTCATTACATAGTTCTCTGAATTACTTCAGCTAAAGGCTTGGTTAGGATATTAGCTTTCTGCTTATCAGTATGGATCTTTTCCATTATGATGTTCTTCTTTTCCACATGATCTCTGATAAAATGATGTCTGATGTCCACATGCTTGCGTCTTGTATGCAGAACTGGGTTCTGTGTTATTGCAATTGCACTATTACTGTCACAGAAAATAGGCACATTCGTAGATACAATGTTATAATCCCTCAGCTGTTGACAAAGCCAGAGCAGTTGGGAGCAACAGCTTCCTGCAGCCATATATTCTGTTTCAGTAGTTGATGTGGCAACAGATGTCTGCTTCTTTGAAAACCAAGAGACCAGTTTACTTCCCAGAAACAGACATGTACTTGAGGTTGATTTTCTTTCTATCCTACAACCTCCATAATCAAAATTAGAGTACCCAGTAAGCTCTAGATTATCATCTGCAGGGTACCATAAATCGAGGTTCACAGTTCCCTTCAGATACTTAAGAATCTGCTTAGCTGCTATCAGGTGGCTCTGCTTAGGATTTGCCTGAAATCTGGCACATACACCTACTGCAAAGGTTATATCTGGTCTGCTGGCATTCAGGTATAGTAATGATCCAATCAAAGCCCTATACTCCTTCTGATTAGTTTTCTGACCACTCTCATTTGGATCCATCTTGAAGGCAGTCATCATTGGAATCTTTGCAGCTTTGCAATTCTTGATTCCATACTTAACTAGTATATTTCTTGTATACTTTGCCTGACAGATAAAGATCCCAGTATGAGCCTGCTTGACTTGAAGACCTAGAAAGTAGTTCATCTAACTCATCATGGACAGTGTATCATACATGCTCTAGGAGTCTGTTTCAGGCCATAGAGAGCCATCTACAAACGGTATACCTGATTATTCATTTCAAAACCTTGAGGTTGTTCAACATAAACCTCTTCAATTAGTATTCCATTTAAGAATGCGCTTTTTACGTCCATCTAATACACAGTAAATCCCCTGTGAGCAGCATAAGCTAGAAACAGCCGAATGGCTTCAAGGCGAGCGATTGGTGCAAATGTTTCATCATAATCAATTCCTTCTGATTGTGAATATCCCTTAGAAACAAGTCTTGCCTTATTTCTGGTTATCACATTGTGCTCATCCTTCTTGTTCTTGAAGACCCACTTAGTGCCAATCACATCTTGGTGAGTTGGTCTATCTACAAGTTCCCAAACTTGATTCCTTTCAAATTGCTCTAGTTCTTCTTGCATGGCTAGAATCCAGTTTGCATCTTGAAGAGCTTCTTCAACTGTGAGTGGTTCCTTCAAAGACAGATAACAATAGTGCATTGCACTTTCACCAATATGATGTCTAGTTTTGACTCTATCAGATGGGTCTCCGATGATCAGGTCAGTTGGATGACTAGTTATCCTGGTCCTTCTTTCCTGATTATCATCAGCTTGGAGAACATCATCCTCTTCTGATAAAGATTCATCACTAGAGACTGGGAGAGGTACTTCAGTAGGATCCACTTGGCATGGACATATCTCAGATGATCGATGTTGGACTCACCATATGATGAAGTCTGTCCGCCGGAACATCGGGTGTTCCCCCTGAACCAGATGGTTCAGTTGTTACTGTCTCAGCTGTACCAGCTTCTTCATTGATAGTTGTACGTACCTTAGGGTCTGACTGACTTGGTGAATCATCATGGTCAAAGTTAGGAATGTATACAGTGACGTATTTTGGATCCTTTTCTTTGAGCCTCAATTGATCCATTTTCAGTGATTCTGGTTTGTCTGGTACATCTTGTTCTGCGGAAGATTTCTCCTGTTCAGATGTTGACTCATCAAAGACCACATGAGGTGTCTCTTCCACAACTAGGGTTCGTTTGTTGAAAACCCTAAATGCTTTGCTGTTTGAGGAATATCCTAAGAATATATCCTCATCTGACTTGGCATCGAAGGTTCTCAAGTGAATCTTCCCATTGTTGTGTATGAAACACTTGCACTCGAACACATGAAAGTAGGAAACACGAGGTTTTCTGCCCTTCCACAGTTCATAGGGTGTTTTGAAGTGAATCTTAGTCAGAGAACATCTATTCTGCGTGTGACATGCAGTGTTGATTGCTTCTGCCTAGAAACGGTTTGGTGTTGCATGCTCAGCTAACATGGTGTGTGCAGCTTCATTAAGTGTTCTGTTTCTCCTTTACTTTCGCGCCATTATTTTGTGGTGTTCGCAAAATGTCTCATTATATAAAAACTACGTGAGCAAAAAAATATAGATCGTTCAAGAATTGTGTACCTTTATCCGCAAAAATGCCGACCCTTTTCATTCTGAATCTTCTTGAGATGTTCAGGTAGCTTTGTTGTAGTTTCATTCTTCTTATACAAGAATACAACCCAGGTGAACTTGGAGTAATCATCCACAACCACCAGAGTGTATTTGCGTCCACTGAAACTAAGAGGTGTAACTGGTCCAAACAAATCCATATGGAGCAATTGCAATACTCTACTGGATGGAGGAGAAGGAATCCCTTTGAATGAAGCCTTGACTTGCTTTCCCTTCTGACATGCGGCACATGTCTGATCCTTAGAGAAAACTTCATTTGGGAGACCTTCAACCAAGGACATCCTTGCTATCTTGTTAAGAGTTTTAAAGTTCAGATGCCTCATTCTCTTGTACCAGAGCCAACTGGTGCTTTTGGTTCTCTTAACAATCAAGCATGTATTTCTTGGGCAACTGTCCCAATCTACAGTGTATATCGTTCCTTTTCTGGAGAAAGTTAACAAGATCTGTTGAGTGACTCGATTTCTGATTGTGCATCTATCTGACGAGAGCTCAACACTAAATCCGTTGTCGCAGAACTGTGATACAGATAACAGATTGTGCCTTAAGCCATCAACATACGAAACACCTGTAACTTGTACATCATCATTCACTAAGGTTCCAACTCCTCTGGTAAAACCAAAGTTGTCGTCACCAAAAAGAACTCGTGGGCCTGGTTTCTCAATGTAATTGCTGAGGAGATGTTGACTTCCAGTCATGTGCCTTGAGCATCCACTATCTATGTACCAGATAGTTGCTTGTACACCTCCTTTATTGGCCAGTCCCACTCGAATTTGCGAACAAGTCAGATCTTAGGTACCCCAGTAGAATCGGGTCCTTGGGGGTTAGCAGTACCTTTCAGGATCCAAACAAATCTGGCACCTCTATTGAAAACAGAAGGCTTGATTTGTCTCCCATAAACATCTACATAATCATACGTCTCTTCATATGCAACCTGGTCAGTATGATTATTAGTGTGAGCCTTGGATGAATCAGAAGACTTGGGATTTTTCATTGAAACTTGTCTTCTTTTGATCCAGTGGGGCTCAGGTGCAGCAGTCCTAGGTTTCTTATTGTAAGGGTATGTACGACTGCTACCATTAAAAGATTCATATCTTTTTTACATAGGTGGTCTTAGCAGTTTACCCTTAGCCTGCTTGTTAGGCAGCTTGGACTTAGTCTGTATCAGCTTGGACTGTCCCTTACGAGATGGTCCAGGTTGAAACCTACTTTGCTGACTGGGCTGAGGTCTCCTCAGAAGAACTGGGTTCATCTGATGATACCTTGGCTGGTGTCTGATCAGTTGGGGTTCATTTCTATTCCCCTTCTGATCTGGCACTCGTCTTGCCTGATCAGCTGGTCCTTTTCCCTTATCAGATACAAATTTGGCACTTCGTGTATCTTGATCAGAAACTTGTTTGGTTACACTTTACTGATGTGAACTAGACGGGATGTTTGAGGATCCAGAAGGGTTCTCATACCCAATACCCTTATTGTCAGTTGGCGCTCGAAAATAGTTGTTCAAATTCTGAAGAGTTTTAGATGATTTTGTGAAAACCTCTATTTTCTTACGCAAATTATCCTCAATGGCTTTTAGATTCTCATGTATTCGGAAGAGTTCATCAAATTTTGCCTGAAGGACTTTGAGATCTCCTGCTTGTTTTAGATTGGTAGTCTGCTGTTCAGTAATCAGCTTTCCCTGATCAGAAGAGCCAATTTTTAGAACATCCAGTTCTTTGGTCATCTTGTGAACAGTTTCAACCAATTTCTGTTCAGCAGTTCTACACTCCTTACATTCTTTTACAAGCCGGGCATTCTCTGCCCTTAGGTTATCATTCTCAATTTCCACTCTTGTATAAGTATCTATTGCATTAGAGAGATCATCAAGCAATTGGTCATTGTAGACCTGCAGGTTAATCTCTCCAGCAGATGTGCTCAGCACAACAGGTGTAGAACAGGAAACCACAGAAGTTTTAGAGATTACCTCAGATTGATCTGCTTCTCTGCCATAAGACAGATGTCGTCATCAGATGAGAAGTTCATATCATTGACATCATTAGTTGTGGTAATCAAACAGAAATCTTCAACAGATGAGTAGCCTGAGTCATCTAAAGGCAGATAAGAATCATCGATGCCAGATGTGTCGTCAACCATTGCTTTTCTATCTCGGAACCTTTGTTCTCTTATGTTCCACTTCTCTTCTCTCTCCTTGAGAGTCAGGTCGGGGCAGTCAGCACTGTAGTGACCTGGTTTCTGACAGTTGTAGAAAACCCTTGAATCTCCGGAACTTCCTCTTTTGGGAGAATCATTTCTTTTGTAAGATCTATCAGGAGACTTTCCACCTTGTCTATAATCAAAACCTCTCTTATCTTATCTCTCATCACGTCTGTTCTCTTTGCGATCCTCTCTACGATCATCTTTCCTTTCATCTCTGTGATCGTCTTTTTGTTCATCTCTTCTGTTATCCCTATCATCTGAAGAACGATACCTCTCTTGTGATCTGTCAGAAGATCTTCGATCTCTTTCTCTGCTTCGATGATAGTAATCGTAAAACTTTCTGTATTTGCCCATCTGAACATTTTTTCAGTCAAGCTTTCTCGTTAGTAGTGCAATCTATTCGGCCTGGCTGATGATGTTTCCAACTGGTTCAACAATTCGTGAACTGCTACTGGTTGCCTGGAATGCAACGGATTTAGTAGACATTGCAGTAGCTTCAACAGGGACATCATCTGATCCTTGTCCCCTCTCAATTAGGTCGAACTCATGAGCTTTCATACTGAAGATAAGATCATTTGGCTTCATGGTAGCAATATCTTGACAGTCCTTGATCACGGTGACTTTAGTATCCCATTTCTTGGTCAGCGATTTTAGAATCTTGTAGTTGATATCTTTGTTCGACATTACGCATCCTAGATCATGAAGTCGGTTGACTCCACGAGTGATCCTTCCATCAAATTAATCAACTGTTTCATTTGGAAGCATCTTAAGTTTCTCAAAGATCACCAGCTCAACTTGCAATCTGCTGTCCTTAATCTGTTCATTTCCTTTGCAAATTTCAGCAAGTTTATCCCATACTTCCTTAGCAGTCTTCAGGTACTTCACCTTTTCTTATGCGGTAGAATTCATAGTCTTCATGATGAGATGTCTGGCAACAGTATCCATATTAGACAATTTCCTTTCATCTGCATCCATCAGAGAGATAATCTTTTTGATCCTTGCTCCAACTAGTTGAGTAGGATCTCCTGCTTCAGCTGGATTATAGTGATAGATGATGATCGGTCCTATCTCCAAAATCTCAGTCATTCTATTGCTTATCACTCCCAGATGGTCTCTCATGTTGATAGACTAATCTGCATACTCATCAACAGAAAACATGGGTAAATTATGATGCATTCCTGAAGTGTTATCCATGCTTGTGATGGTTTTGCAAAGTATGAGTTTTAAACGGTTTTTCAAGATCAGTTCAAGTGACCACAAAGGTGTGAATATGCAAGTTGCCTGATCAGAGTGCGAGTGAATCAGTACGGACTGATATCTAACTTACTGATCGCCTAAAGGCAGATCAGTTAGGCGTCTATCAGTTTAACTGAAGGTGCGGAAGATAAGTTAACCTGTGTGAAAAAACATTTCTCAAATCAGATAATTAGAAATCTAGTTTTTGATCAGATGATAAAGAGTCAATGATCAGATCAATATCTTGATGAAAATCTAATCCAGGCTAATTAAATGCATGAAGATTTAAACAAGTAGTGTGTAAGTGTAAAGCAGATAAATCACACAAGATTTATAGTGGTTCGAACAACTTGTCCTACGTCCATTCTTCCCTTCAGACGGGGCACCAACTAAACCAACTGAACTTAGTTTAATGTGTTAGTCCAACACAGTACAACCAACAAATGTTTCAAGAGTTCTCACTCAACCAATCCCAGAAATCAGATCTAGAAACCCTAGACTGAAATCTTGCTATAACAAACTTAACCTAACTTTCGTTTGGGTATAAGATTTTTAATGTTCCAACTGGAATACTATCCTAGTATCTAGGTAGCCTAAAGCTAAAGGATAAGTATTCAAAGCTAAGAGCAAATGGGATGAACACTTAGAAAATTAATCTTCGTTAGAGTGTTCTTCGTGCGGAAATCTGCTTGAGCTTGAGCTTGTGTATAATTTCCGTATTCTTATAATGAAGGTTGATCCCATATTTATAGGCATGAAATTGAACTAGCCATTGGAGAGCTATTCGAATTTCGGTATATTTTTAGGTAGCTTGCAGGCTTGATTTGACGTGCTCAGGAAGGCCATGCCGTCTTCGTGCAATTTTGTCCTTTCTAGCCGTTTGGGCTGATACGCCATACCCTACATAGTCTGATCCATACATACGTGTCGATTTCTTAGTAGCTAACAAGTACACTGAATCGGCGCCTTGTAAAGCCAGAAGTATAACATTCTTCTGGTCTGATGACAAACGTATGTCTTTGATAAGTAGATATGCTTATCACTTTTCTGACTTAGCTTGACCTGATCAGTATGCAACTGATCAGTAATCTTGAGTTTTCTGATAAGGTTGTCTTAGCTTCAACCTATCAGACTCTGCTGATGTCCTTGTAGGCAAGGTCTTCTGATCTTTGTTTCTGATCTTCTGATCTAAACCTATACATGTTGAGTTCCCCCTCAATATGTGACCTAGTCTAATACATTAGTTGTCTAACATGTTCAGCTGGTCTCCTAACATTTCATTATTCGACTAACAGGTTCGACTGGTCCTATTACAGTTATTTTGGAACTTCAATCAAAACTATAAATTTCCCAACAATTTCCCCCTTTTTCATGGAACCAAAACATTAATCAGAAAGGATGCTGAACATAAGTTAAACAAATAAGTAAAAGATACAGTAAATCAAAAGAGAATGAGAGTTTGTCTTAAGATCAGAAAAATAGAATATTTCATTAATAAGATGTAGCAGTGCAAGTACATAATGAAAATATCCTAATCTGATCTTACAATAGTCTTCTGAATACTTCAATATCTTTCTTCCAAAGGAACAACACATAAGTCGAAACTCTTAATATTTATACATTCAAATTTCCAGTTTCTCAAAACCGCATACAATGGATTTCCTTAGTTATGCTATGATTAAAGACCTCACAGAAACAAAGAAACCATATTTCGAACACGTAGTGGCGATGATCGACAATAAAGCCACCTCGGTCAAAGAAGAAGCATTGAATATGCTCCGGTTAGCTCGGTTGGAGAAATTAGTGAGCAACACGCCGGATTTAGAGCTATCACAGGAGGTTTTGCAATTCGTCATCAATATATGAGAAGAGGTTTGGGACACGTAGTGGCGATGATCGACAATAAAGCCACCTCGGTCAAGGTACACTGGTTTCGCAGTTGAGCTTTGGGACATATGCGAAATCAAAAGTAGAGGTTGTATGTACAAAAGAGGTACGTTTATCTCTTGATGATATTAATGATTCTTTTGAGCTTTGCAATAGAGGGGAAGATCCTGCTTTGTACATGTCTGGTAGAGAACAAGAGATTTTGGACAGATTTTCGGAGTCCAAGGCAGAATTGAAGGGAGCTCTGCATAAACAGTGCTTGAAACTGAAATATAGAGTCTTGATTGACATTGTGGCCAAGTGCTTGATGAGCACCTCTCGAAGTCTGGAGCAAGTGAGCCGGAATAAGTTAAGGCTCATGGCCACAATTGAAGACTCTCCGTTGGTCCAATTGAACTGGTTGAAGTTTCTGGCTGACTACATTTTTCACCAGAACCAGAAATTGAAGTATGCAAAGGGAGCTTTTACAAAGAATGGGAAGGTATTATTTGGCACGAAGATAAGCTTTCTTCTTGAAACTCTACCTAGGGAGAACATGTTTTTGTTATCTGGAGTTGAATTCTCTCGGAACCGGATTATGTTCCGAAAGCCTAAGTCACAGAAAAAGAAACCTGCGACTTCAGAAAGTCCAAGCTCTACAGCACAGGATGAGCCTGACGAACCTGTGGAACTCTTAGAGTTAGAATCTGATCAGGACGATGTGGCCATTGCTGAGGTAACAAAGAGAAAGGCCAAGAAGGTGGTTGAAAAACGTCCTGAAGAAACTGAGAAGAGAAAGAAATCTCTGAGCTGCTGAAAGTAAAGAGAGAGGTTGGAGAAAAGAAGAAGGCTCAGGAAGAGCAAAAACAGAAAAGTAAGAGACTAAGAACGATTGGGGAGATGGAATCAGAAGAGAAATCTCCATTGGATACACTTGCCAAGGTGGTCTCTCAGGCCACTGAACAAGAAACCCTTCAGGAGGAAATGTTGCCTGAAGGAGGAGGAGATGAAGATGTCTTTACTGAGGTACTAGGTACCAGTATTGGCACTGATAGGATTACCGAGAAATCTTCGCAGGTTCCCAAAACCTGTTGAAGAAAGCCAAATTCCGATCCCACCCTCACACAGAGCCATACATTACCATACCTTCAAAGGCTCAGTCTAGCTCTGAAGAGGAGGCACATGTTCCTGAACTCAGGATATGTGAGGCGGTAGAAAGAGAATGGAGGCAGAAGGCTGAACAATTTGTACTGGATAAATATCCTGAACTGTCTAACTATCCTGATCTTCAAGGTATGTTTTTCCGATTGAAAACAGCCATGTTGATTGTGAACCAGTCCTTTGCCATGATGCTGAAGATTTTCAACTTCTGAGCGGAAGAATTTTGGGCTGAAGAGGTGGCCGAGCTAAATGCCTTCTCAGGACTTGGAAAGATGAGACTAAGGATCAAGCACTCATAGTTTGATGCCTTAGTTCAGAAGAAAATTGCTGAAAGGAAGGTTGCTGAACAACCTGAAGAAGATGTCAGTGGGCAGGACAAAGATGACCAAGGCCAATCTCAGGACAAGAGTGGTGAAGACATTCCTGAGGGAAGCAAGAAGGATGCTGAACCCAAAGTTGGAGCAATAGCTCAGGGGGAACGAGCTCAGGAAGGTTCATCACTTCCACTGATTACCCTCGGAGAGACTGTTCATCATGCTCAGGAACCTGCTGCTTCACTAATAGAGATTGTTGATGTTGGAATGCAAATAGAGACTGAGACAGAAACTCAAATTCCTCCACAACCAGTTATTGATCTCACTCAAATACTTGAGAAGCTTACCAAGTTCGAGCCTATTGTTGATCAAATTTCCAAGCTTGAGCCTCTAGCTGGAGAAGTGTCAAATATTGCTGAGGCACAAACTTCTCAAAGAAAGATCATTGAGTCCCTTAGCACATCAATGGTATCCACTGATCAGGTAACCTTGCTATCCACTTCAATTGATAGTAAATTTACTGAATTCAATACAAAATTGGGAGATGTGGCTAAGGAGGTGAAGGATGAAATGGAGAGGAGATTTGAATTGAGGACAAAGATGTTTGAGGATTTGTTGAAATCCAAGACAGAAGAGCTGATTAAGTCTGCTGTTGAAGAGATGAGTGTCTCACTCATGGAAAAGATGAAGTCAACTTTTGGTGGTTTTGCTGAAGACACCATCACAGGGCTGAATGTGCTACAGAGAATTCAGGATGAACACTTCCAGGTGGCTGCTGAAGTTAGATCAATTGGCAGGGAACATATGCATATCAACAGAACACTCTCTCAATTGATTGAAGAGTATGATGCCAAAAAAGGGGAAAGCTATGACAAGCTTCCAGCTTTGCCTTCCTTAGAGAAACAGATCGAACAATTCCCTATCGTAATTCATCGAGGAGAGAAGAGGAAAGAGCCTGAAGTGCTGATTCATCCTGAGGTGGCTATGAAAGTAATTGAGCAAAGAGCAAAAAGGCAGAGGGAACGGGAAACCAGCAAGCGTGGAGAGGCTCATGGAATCCTGATGCCTCAGAAGAAGCCTGAAAAATTTGTTGCCTATGTCGAAAGGCCCCTGAAAAGAAAATGCTAAAGCCATTCTCAAGCCGAACAAGAATCCCACTCGAGGAAATTGGCAATTGAGTTTGAAGAAGAAGAGGAAACTCAGGCTCCAATTGTTCAGAAAGATGAAGACTCTAAGACTGATGATCTTTTCAGAGAAGGTTTTGGAGAGTATGATATATCTTCCAAAAGACTTAACTGGGATTGGCATAACTCAGTTAAGATGATTGAAGCTGAAAAGAAAAAGAAGGTTGTTGTGTCTGTGTCAAGGACATAGATGATCAGGAAAGAGAGGGAGGAAGCTAAGAGGAACAAAGGTGGATTTCAGAGGATGGTTTTTAGGAGAAGAGGCACAAAGCCAAGGAAGAGGATGTGGCCTCATGTGGATAAATGGATGCCGATCGAAATAAATGATAAGTGGGAAACAGCTAAAAGAGAGTTTGTTTTCAACTATGATATCTTATAGATCTGGCCTTGATCCATCACTAACAGGGATGATGCGTTCATTGCCTATCTACTGAAGAATTTCACTGATGAATGTCGGAAGTGGTTCAATGTGTTTGACACCTTAGGTTATCAGTTGAAGGCACCTGGACAAATCAAGTACCCTCCACCAAAGTTCAAGAATGGGATGATCAATTACGATTTCATCTATGCGGATTTTCTGGACCATGCTGAATACCTCGATCTGACAGGAAATGATGCTCGAATCATTCAGAGGAGGGAAGATCTGAAAAAGAGGTATTATGGAATGTTCAACTTGGACCCACCAATGGACGAGATTGAATCTGATGATGAATGAATGATATTTTCATGTTTCAGTAGAGTAAGATAAGCTTCTGTATCTTGTACTCTTGGTTTTTATGCCTTAATGAAAACTCTACTGATTCATGTTGATCAAAAAGATAATTTCTCATTATCTTACTGATTGTTTGATGTTTGCTATTTACTTGTTCTTACTTGCTATAGGAATTGAAACCTGAATAGATAATAGGTTTATTTCTATTATAATTTCAAGCTTGTAACAAGATGGTTTTGACATCATCAAAAATGGGGGAATTGTTGGGAGATGAATTTAATAAAAAAATTTATTAGATCTCAAAACCCCTGAGTATGACATGTATCAGGACAACTTGGCAGTATAGGATCAGATTTCAATAAATATTAAGACTCATGATTATCTGCACTCTGTATAGTCAGCAGATATAGATCAGGGATAAATAGGTTTGTTTTGATTTTGCCTGAAAGACTCAGTAGCTCCTGAGGAACTCAGAAGAATCCTGAAGACGGAAGTTCCTGAAGTAGAAAGTCCTGAAGACTCATGATCCTGAAGACCAAAAGATCCTGAAGATTTTTTGTACTGACCCAAAAGACCCTGAACAAGCTACTTCAAGTTAAATAGTGTTTGTTCATTCTTAATACAAACAAAGTGAATGTTATACTTTCGTGGACATTAAGGAACATATCAAATCAGTGTGGTTGACCTAAATAGAGTAGTTTTGTTTGTCTCTGCTCAAAGGAAGACTTCGACCAATGAGGAGGCGACAACAACGTACTATACTAACACTGAGAGTGACATATCTCTAAAGAAATGTCAAGGCTGATATCTTCCAGTTCACAGAAGTTGGTGATTGGCTACGTGGCTGCATATTTCCTAAAACATGCAAGGGTGTGTTCAAACCCTAAAAATAGTCGTTCATCAATAACCAAAAGAGGAAACCCTTGAAGCTGTCTCTCCAACGGATAGTTTTCAAGAGTAGACTCTTAGAGATTTGTCTATAAATACCAAGGCCTTGTTCACAACCAAGGTTACGGGAAATCAAAGCAACTCCAGAGCTCATTCGTATTCAAAGTTTACATTGTGAAGCACTCGAAACCCTTAGAATTTCCCAAGTGTTTCATCTTAGAAGAGAGCTCATTTACTAAGCCTAGATTCAAGAATATTCAAAGCTTAGTTAAGAGATATACTAGCCTTTTACTTGTGTTTGATTGTAAAAGGATATCTCACCATAGTTGGAAACCAACCAAAACCCAAACCGTTTGATTAGGTAGTTTGTGTGTGTAGTTGTTGGAGAAGTGAAAGTTGTAAAGAGTAAGTAAGTTGCGTGTGTTCAGCCTGAAAGCTCTAGAGAAGAATTCAGTAAGCTGCTTGTGTTCAGTCTGAAAGTGTTGGGATATTTTAGTTTTGATGAATTATGCCAAAACATTATCAACTTGTGTTATTCAAGCTAATTTACAGATAACAAGTTGAGGGGGAACGAAAGAACAAGTTGAGGGGGAGCTCACGAAATCAGAAGAAGATGATAGAGATCAGACGAGGTTACGATTTAGACCGACGGTCGAGATCGAATGAGTTAGATGAGTTCCGAGTTAACTGATGAGCTGTGCAAATCAAATGAGAAGAAAAGCTAAAGCCAGCAAATCAGAAGAGAAAGTTGCAGATCAGAAGATGAGCAGATGAGGCTGATCAAGATCAGACGTGATCGAGATCAGATATGATAACCTGATATGTTAACCTCGATGTCATCGACTTGATGCTATCCCGATATGTTGACCAAGATGTGTTGATCTGGATCACGAGAAATGATTAGATCAGCAAAAAGAAATCGATAGCTCGAGCCAAGGCTTACCGAGGGTCAAGAAGTAAAAGTGACTCGAGGGTCGATGTCCTCCGATTCGTAAGAGCTAAACTCAATTGAAGCCCGAATGTCAAGATGTCCGATCAAACAAGGTCCGGCAAGAGAAGTATGTCAATCAAGAATTCTGAGTAGAAGTATCCTGAGACTCAGAGAAACCTGAGACTCAGATAGATCAAGACTCAAGATGTCATCAAGACATCAAGACTCGATAGAATCAAGACTCAAGATGTCATCAAGACATCAAGACTCAGAGAATCCTGAAGACTCAGAGAAACCCGAAGACTCAAAGAATCTTGAAGACTAAGAAGAAACTGAAGAATATAACCGTTAGATTCAAATTGGTCCGCGACCAATGAGAGGAAGACAACCAAATGAAGAAGAAGTCGGAACTTACAGAATAGTATGGATTTGAATGTGATTCTTTCCAATATCTTCAGAACATTCAAATCCACACTATAAATACAAGATCTTCCATCAAATTAAGTGTGGAGAATGTGAAAAAGATGCTTTCTGAGCTAAGAGCCATATACTCAAGCATTCCCACCATAGAACACAAGTCTGTAGATATACAAATATATTCAAGAGTGTTCTTAAACCCAATCTAAGCAACCCAAGATATATCCTAAGCTTAGAGAGATTTTTCCAACCTTAGCATTGAAGCTAAACAAATGTAACGGAAAATCTCAACCTAGTTGGAGACACCAACCAAACCCAAACCCTATTGTTAGGTAGTTTTTGTGGAGTTGTAAAGAGTTAGTAAGCTGCAGTGAGTCAGCCAGAAAACTCAAGGTAGAAGAAGTGAGTAAGCTACAAAGGAGTTAGCCCGAAAAGCTTGTAAAGCGATCCCGGAAGGGTGATAAGTCCCGAGGCGAGCCCGAGAGGGTGATAAGTCCAGTTTGAAGGAATTTCCCTAGGAACAGGGAGAGTGGATGTAGGAGCTTGAGTCTCCGAACCACTATATTTTATTGTGTTCTTTATTACTTTATGTTCTTATCTTGTCATATGCATTCGATTATAAGCAAAACACAACAAATGGGCTTAAAACGCAAAAAATCTGGAATCACTCTGCCCTCACCCCTGTTTTATATGCATTACATGATTTTTCCGCATTTCATGGGTTTTTCACCGGGACAAACAATTGGTATCAGAGCAGGAGTTCAAAAGATCACTTTTAATGTGATCACCTGAACTGATCTTTTTAAACGAAAACCCGTTTCTTTAAAAATGCATATATTTTAATGTTTTGGCGTCATTATCAAAAAGGGGGAAATTGTTGGGATATTTTAGTTTTGATGAATTATGCCAAAACATTATCAACTTGTGTTATTCAAGCTAATTTACGATATAACAGTTGGGGGGGACTAAAGAACAAGTTGAGGGAACTCACAAAATCGTAAGAAGATGATCGAGATCGAGGAGGTTATTTAGACCGACCCGATCGAGATCAGATGAGTTAGATGAGTTCCGAGTTAACTGATGAGTTGTGCAAATCAAATGAGAAGAAAAACTAGATCAGATGAGACTGATCAAGATCAGACGTGATCAAGATCAGATATGATAACCTGATATGCTAACCTGATGTACTGAACTGATGTTATCCTGATATGTTGACCTGAAGATGTGTTGATCCGATCATCGAGGTGATCGATCAGCAAGAAGAAATCGAGATAAATCGAGTCAAGTGACCGAGGGTCAGTAAGTAAAAGTGACCTGAGGGTCAGGATGTCTGAATTCAGAAGAGCTGAACTTAGTAAGCTTGAGTGTCAGTATGCCTGATCAGACAAGGTCCGCTGAAGAAAAGTATGTTGAATCAAGAATCCTGAGTAGAAGTATCCTGAGACTCAGAGAAACCTGAGACTCAGGATAGACTCAAGACTCAATTCAAGATAAAGACTCATCAAGACACCAAGACTCAGAGAATCCTGAAGACTCAGAGAAACCTGAAGACTCAGAGAAACTTGAAGACTCAGAAGAAACCTGAGACTCAGATAGGATTGAAGACTCAAGATGTCATCAAGACATCAAGACTCAGATAGAACCAAGACTCAAGATGTCATCAAGACACCGAAGACTCGTGAGAATCCTGAAGACTCAGAGAAACTCAAGACTCGTAAGAAACCCGAGACTTATATAGATCAAGACTCAAGATGTCATCAAGACATCAAGACTCGTGATAGAATCAAGACTCAAGATGTATTGGTCCCGGTACAAGAAACGAAGTCTTACACCAAGTATGGGGAATACACGTGTTCAATAGTTGTTTTTAAAACTTTTCATCGAGGTCACTGGGTCGTCATTCCTCGATGATTTGGTCCCGAGAAGCACAAATCGCCTCCGAAGTCAAAGTCTATCCGAGATAGTGATCCCGAAATGCTTTCGGATACCTCGGATAATCCCAACGAGTCCTGAGTTTTGAGATCCCGAGTTGCTTGGATCGGATAACTAACTTATCAACCCTCGTAAGAGTAAGTTCAGTTTTGTAACTATCTGTTCTAGCTACTCGGATGTCTTGAATGGTTGGCCCTTAGTTTATACTGTTTTAAGCTTTTTTTTTAAACCTTCCTTTAATGGAATAGTGATTAGGGCCGTGATTCAATTTATATGCAACTTTTTAGTGGATTGATTCCAACCAAATATCGGTGAAAATATGCTTTCAAGACAAAGTAATGCAACAGATAAATCAAGCAAAAAGAGCAGAAAGCAAAGAACACAAAGATTATAGTGGTTCATAGACTCAAGCTCCTACGTCCCACTCTCCCGATCTTTTCGGAGAAATTCACTAATCACTTCCTAAGGCTTTCTCGACTACCTCAGGTTTACTAACCTTTCTAATTTTGAGCTTTACGACTACCTCTGTAGTTTACTAACTCAAAACTCACACAAGCTTTCTGCTCATCCAAGATAGATTACTCACTTCTCCTCTAAAGCTTTACGACTACCTCAATGTAGTTTACTCACTTTTTACAACTCCAATCTCACCAACAATCACACTCAAACTACCTTACAAAGGGTTTGGGGTTTCTTGGTTGGTTTCCAACTAGGATGAGATATCATTTACAATAAAGAACAATGCAAAGGCTAGGATATCTCGACTAAGCTTTGGATATATCTTATCAAGCTAGGCTTAGTGGAATGAGCTCTCTTTCGATTTAAAGCACTTGGGAAATTCTCGCCGAAAGTGCTTCAACTTCCAATAATAAGTTTGAGCTCTTGAGTTGCTTACAAATTTCCCGTAACCTTTATATGAAGAAGGTCACAAGTATTTATAGGCATACACCAAGGTCACTCTTCAAAAACTATCCGTTGGAGAGATAGCTGTGAGTTTCCTCTTATGGTGTGTGAGAAAAATTATATTTAGGGTTTGACACTCCCTAACATGTTTTAGGCAATAGCCTTTCATGTAGCCGTCTTCACTTTTTGCGATCTGAACTTTAGTACTTGACATCTTTTTAGGTGACTGTCATTTGTCGATGTCGATATGGTGCGATCTTGTCTTCCTCTTTTTGACTTTTGTCTCCGGTTTAAAGGTAGACAATTCAACTCTTTTTTGTTACAATCTCTCGAGTTGATATAACCTTAACAACACTTTGTCTTAGTTCCTTTTATGCGCATTTGAATGTCTTGGGCAATATCTAATTTTCTAAGGAATCGCGATCTTCTCGATTGAATCCTTCGATAGATATTTTTCGATTACCTCGGAACATTCGAGTTTATCTTGAGCATTCAAAGACATTCTTGAGTCTTGATGAATTACTATGCCTTGATATTCTTGATCTTGATTCTTGATCTTACATCTTCTTCGAGTCTTCGAGTCTTGAGGTCTTCTCGAGTCTTGGCGTCTTCGAGTCTTCATAGATATCTTGGATGATATCTCGAGTCTTCATCTTTGAGTCTTGATTCTTGATTTCATCTTGAGTCTTGATATCTCGATTTCATCTTGAGTCTTGATATATCGATTTATATCTTTGAGTTTTGAAACTTGATTTTTCTTTGAAACTTCGGTTTCTTCAGAAACTTACTGAGTTCTTCAGAATCTTCAGATCCTAACTTGATCTATATCTGCTGACTATACATTTTGCAGATAACATCCTGAATACTCTAAAACTGAATCCTGACTCAACTATCAAGATTATTCTGAACATGTCATACTCAGGGGTTTTGGGATCTAATCAAAATCATATCTTTATTAAATTCATCTCCCAACAGTATGTCACTGAAGACACTGAAGACTCAGAGAATCCTGAAGACTCGGAGAAACCTGAAGACTCAGAGAATCCTGAAGACTCTCAAGAAACTGAAGAATATAGCCGTTAGATTCAAATTTGGCGTGGACCAATGAGAGAAGACAACCAACCTCAAGAAGTCACAGAACTTACAGAATAGTATGGATTTGAATGTGATTCTCTCCAACGGTAACATTCAAATCCACACTATAAATACAAGATCTTCCATCAAATTAAGTGTGGAGAATGTGAAACAGATGCTACAGAGCTAAGAGTCATATACTCAAGCATTCCCACCATAGAACACAAGTTTGTAGATATACAAATATATTCAAGAGTGTTCTTAAACCCAATCTAAGCAACCCAAGATATATCATAAGCTTAGAGAGATTTTCCCAACCTTAGCATTGAGGCTAAACAAATGTAAGGGAAAATCTCAACCTAGTTGGAGACACCAACCAAACCCAAACCCTATTGTTAGGTAGTTTGTGTGGAGTTGTAAAGAGTTAGTAAGCTGCAGTGAGTCAGCCAAAAAACTCAAGGTAGAAGAAGTGAGTTAAGCTACAGTGAGTTAGCCTGAAAGCTTGTAGGCGATCCCGTGAAGGGTGATAAGTCTCGAGGGTGATAATAGTCCAGTTTGAAGGAATTTCCTAGAATGGGAGAGTGGATGTAGGAGCTTGAGTCTCCGAACCACTATACTTTGTTGTGTTCTTTATTGCTTTATGTTCTTATCTTGTCATATGGATTCGATTATAAGCAAAACACAACACATGGACTTAAAACGCAAAAAATCTGGAATCACTCTGCCCTCACCCCTGTTTTATATGCATTACATGATTTTCTGCATTTCATGGGTTTTTCACCGGGAAAAACAGAAAGCGTGTGTGTGTTGAGTTAGTAAGCTGCAGTAAGTTCAGCCTGAAAACTTGTAGTGGAAAGTTAGTAAGCTGCTGAGTTCAGTCTGAAAGCTTAAGGTAGTAGTAGTTGTGTGTTAAGGAATTTCTCTGAGGATCAGAGAGAGTGGATCTAGGAGCTTGAGTCTCTAAACCACTATAATTTGTTGTGTTGTTTGCTTTTTGTTTTGCATTTTATTCTGTTGCATATTTTCACTGAAAGCATACTCAGTTTTCTGATATTCAGTTGGAATCAATCCACTGAAGGTGTATTAAGTAGATCACAACCTTAACCACTATTTCACTGAGAAAACAAGATTTTCAAAGAAAGTAAAACGAGTATAAACTTAGGGCCCTATACATTCCGCACTCTAGATAAGCTAGTATAGATAGTTGTCAAACTGATCAACTCTTCTGAGTAGTCAGTAAGATCTTTATCTACTCCAAGCTTATTTGGACTCTGTTTTAAAAACTCAGAATCAAGTTGAGCTAATTTGAAGTCTCTGAAAGCAGCTCAGTGTTATTGTCTTAGTAGACTTTGACTCAGGGCATTTTGTGCTTCTTAGGACTGATCTTCAGGACATTCTGACTCACCGATTATAGTGTTTACTGAAAATGTTTAAAAATCACTATACACGTGTATTCCCCCCCATACACGTGTGAGACTCGTTTACCCCGGGACCAACATTATCACCGATAATTCTACTCAATTATGAGTTAATAATAATATTGAAACAGTGAGGATGACCTTAATTATACTAAATTAACCTTAATTGTTTACTAAATTTGCCTTAATTGTTCAAAAGTTCAAGGTTCAGCTGAAATACCAAATTATTTAGAGAGTTGTTGAACATTAACTTGGGGATCTATCATTAAAGGAAGAAAAATACAAAATTATTACACTCACATATGGAGTTTCCTAGTTATATATGGCGGTAAATTCCCCATTGTAGGATTGGGAATGAAGAAAATTTATCCCGAATTTTTAGTGAGGATTTTATGTATTAATTTTTAAAATTAAATAATGTTAGAAGTAGTTATTTGAATTTGTAAACATTTTGAAAATTTCCTCACTTGTTTTGTGAAGAAGAGAATGAGGATCATTCCCCATTATTAGTTCCGCGAGATTATCTACAAACTGTCCTTGAATGTTTCAAAGTTAATATAAAACAAATTTTATATTTTTGTTCAGATTCCAGCTACGATCATATAATTAAATCCACCTTCTAAAGTTGTTATTTTAACAATTAATAGAATGTGATCCGAATTTCTACGGTAATTATGCATCATATGTTCATGAAATACTTTCGAATTTTAATATTCTTTTTTTTATCAGAGAAAATAATTTTATTTACAGAACAAACAGTAGCTCAGGTATAAGAAATACTCCCTCCGTCCTATTTTTTATTATTCGGTTACTGTAAATACTGAGATTAAGAAAAAGTAGGAGATAATAATATTAAATGGTGTAAAGTGGATAAAGTGGGTTTGGTGGAGGTAAATAATAGTATTAAATGGTGTAAAGTGGGTTTGGTGGAGATAAATAATAGTATTAAATTGTATTGAATGGTTCTTTATTTCCTTTTTAGGAAATGACCAAACAAAATTAGGACGGTTATTTACGGAAAGTGGAAAATCAAAATTAGGATAGAGAAATTACTAAAGATTGCAAGTTTTAGGATTTTAATATTAATAAAAAATATAATAATTTTTTTATTATTCTTTGAGTTGATTACCCCTATAGGTTAAAGGGGAAGGGGATTAAGATCTTATGCACATAATTTTTTTGTGTCATAATAATTTTTACCACCACCAACAATTTTGCAATTTAATTTGTCTGGAACGTAATATTTTACCACCGCTGTTCCATATTTTTGGTTTTCGAACCCCATAACATGCAAGTTACAAATTCTTCTAAATCATGATATTTTAGATTTCATAAAAAAAAATTAGTGACATAATATTTTACACCAATTTTGTATTTTTCTTTGATATTTTTTATTATCGAACCCATAACATGTAAGCTACATATTCTTGTAACATAATATTTATAATATTTTAGACTTTATATGATATAGACTTCAAATTTTAATTTCTAAAATATGATACAATATAGTTTATATATATTATTTGAAAACAATTTAGACACCAATTCTATTTATACTAACACACCCCCACAGTGAACCATGAAGATGTTTTTATAACCGACGGTTACAAAAATTATTTAAAGCTTTAATAATTCTTTACTTATCCTAAAACATTATAAAATATTTTAAAATATTCTACTTTTACTATTGTTTGGAGTTCTATTTCTAGATGATTCTAGGAATATATTACAAATTATACCTATAAGACAAAAAATCATATAAGACGGTCTCATGTATGCAACGGGATACATTAACTTAGCACAATTTATACCCACCCCTCCCAAAGTGTTAAAGAGTCAATGCTCAATTTATACTCCATCTTATCGTGAGACCGTCTCATGCAAATGTGCGTCTACCTACAAATAATTATAGAAGAAAAAAATTCATTAAAAAATCTTTATGAACAGTTAGAAAGCCACGAATTTTGGGACGGAGAAAGTATATAATTATTTTAGATAATCATTAAAAAATTATATGATATTAATTAGAAAATTATTAAAATGATATATGAATTTTTCCAAATAATAATTAAAATGACAAACTTATATATGAATATTTCATGTATCTAGGATCCGTGAAATATGACCCGTAGGCAAGAATTAACACAAAGAGAAAAATCTCGTGAATCCTGTGTGGGTCGAACTGGATCCAATAGATATTTTCTAAAAATTCGTGCAAAGGCAGAACATTAAAACTCGCTCTGATATTAGTGTTACCATTAGGACAAATATGTATTATTGTGAGTACATGTATGTGTTACTGCAAGGAAGATTCCTTGAAACATGACCCGTGGGTCACAAGGAGAAGTGCATAAACACAGAAGAAAAAATTCCCGGATTCTGTGTGGGTCAAATTGGGTCAAGCACATTTTTCTATAAAATTCGAAAAAAGACAAAACAACAGAACTCGCTCCAAGATCTGTGTGAATATAAGGGCAAACATGTGCTACTGTAAGTACATGTATCTGTTACTATATTAACAAATAACACATACTTATTTTTCAATACACTTATACGTCTGTTAGATATTGAAAATTGTGTTATTATATGGTCAAAATGTGTTACTGTGAAGAGAAAGGTGTGTTACTGTACGAACAAAACAATACTCTCTCTATTGTCATCCGCTGTCCCCTCTGTTTTTATTTGTTTCTCCTTCTGATTTGTGACCAACTTTCGTAAGTAAAGACCTAAATAACCAAATTATATCATTGAATTAGTAAAAATATCTTCTTCTTTTTTCATCATCAGGTAGTAACACATAATTGCCATTAAAGAAACACATACTTATCTTTATTGTAACACACTACATGAGTGAATTTTATTATTTGCCTTTGCGCAGAATTTTAGAAAAAATTCGCTTGACCCGGTCCGACCCTCACAAGATTCACGAATTTTCAGCTCTTTTCAATTTTAACAAATATTTCACGTGAAATATTTCACATGAAAGTCCCCTTATTTAAAATATATTAGCATATAAGTAGGTCTTCCGTGAAACTTGTTATGGTATGAATTTATACCATTACACTTATAAACTAATATTATAACACATATCAATTAATACCATTACACTTATAAATTGATATTATTACATTAAATGTTATATGTATTAATTTATAAAAGTGATAGTATCAGTTTATAAGTGTAACAATATCAATTTCATAGTATGAACAAGTTTCACAAGAGAGTTTGTGCTAGTATATACTTTATCAATATACATCTATTAAATAGGATTATTAAAAAAAATTGAGACATGAAAAAATCGTTAAGGAATTGACATGTGACATAATAAATAACTCTCTGATAGATATGTTGGGATTATACTAGAAAGTATGCTTTTACTTTTGTATAATCAAAACTGAATTTTCAGACTTATTTACTGAAATAAATTGTTTATCACTGATGCTTTAAATATTATCGAATGATACATATATTTTCAAAGATAATCGTTCAAATAAGTCGAATGCGTTTACATTGTAGTTAATTTAGTGATACCGGATCACGTAAGATTAAATTAACAAATCCTTTGTAACTAAAAGTACGCCATTCACGACCTAGATGGAAATGAACAACCCATCGTGAAAGGTTGAAGTGTAAGGCTCAGATTGGCTTGTCTTGACCAAGAGATTACACTAGTGCATGATTGATGCACTGAATAGGACCTACAGGAGGATAAATTCTTCAGAACTGAACAAGGAAGAATTAGACCTCAGTGGTTCGTTATTTCTTAATCTTCGTCCCTTAAATAGGATCATGTGGGATTGGTAACTATTGCTTTGACTTATCATGGGTAGCGAATCAATGAGATTCAATACTTTTTATCTTGGGCAATATTATTAGTCACATGTGATTGCTAAGATTTAATACGAAGAATCGTGTGCAAGTACGCTTGTTCGATTTGCCCCTTGGGAGGTTCATAAGCTTTATCATACCAAATCTTGCAAGTGGAATTAGTTTCCGGTATGGATAATAATGTTGAACCGTTCCTTGACCAAGGATAAAAGATATTAATTAATGGAAAGCTATTTCAGTGGCTTGAATTAATTAATGGGCTAGATAATCTTAAACATGGGAAATAATAATCGGGAGCCATATTGACTGTAATATGGGTTAAGATGGATAGTGCAATATTAATTATGTAGTGGGATTAATTAATATTTATGGGCTTGAATAATATTGTGGCTCAATATTAGATATTCAAGGTTCATTAGAAGGTCCAATCTTAATTCTCCTAAAGGCCCCCTGAGTAGCCCAACATATAGTCCAATAACTGAAAAGGTGATTAAAATAAAATAAATATTGTTGCTTATTTTTCCTACTAAATTTTTGAAAATTATAGATATGCTGGGAGAAAGATTTTCTTTGAATTTTGTTATGGAATGAAGATATGTATTCTTGGAATACAAGATTATCTCATTAAATTCAAGAAATCTCCCACTTGATTATCTATAATGAGATTTTTGAAATTTTGAAAATAGAGGGCAAGAAAGATTTTCTTGATTTTCTTGAAAATATATTATGGAAGATATATATTTCTTGAAATACAAGAATATCTCATAAATTCAAGAAGATCCAAATCTTGGATTCTTGAAACCCCATATTTTCGAAAATTACCATAGCAATAGAGAAGGTGGGATTTTGTGGAAGATTATAATTATGGGAGAAAAAATATAAGAGATATATTCAAAATTTCTTGGAGATCAAGAAAAGATTTTCCCACATTATTTTAGGGCACAAAATTCGACCACCTAATGCTCTATAAATAGGGGATGATTCTTTCATTCCCAAGTACAATTCCATGTGCTGGAAAAATTAGTAAATCCACAAAGGTGGTGCAACATAATTTATTTTCCTTTTGTTAAATCGCTCACAAGTGTCCTTCCACCGGATAGTCGAACGAGGGCTAAGGGAATACTTGGGAAGTCCTTTCGGTAAGTCTAATCAGCCACACCGTTGCCATCCAAGAGATACGTTCACGTAAAACTCGTAGAATTCATCTCGTGGTTTTACGTGAATTATTATATGCATGATATGTTGTTGGATTATTATTTGAATTAATATAGGATTAATTCATGCTAGTAATAATTATAAGAATTAAATTTGTATTTAAATATTCACCCCGAATAGATCTGTGCAACTTATTCCCAACAAGATATATAGAGATATTATTATTATTATTATATATTATTATACATGTATATACACATATTATATTATATATAAAATGTGTATTATTATAATTATATATATATATCTATAATATATGTATTATGTGATTCTGTTTTATATTAAGAGTTGGTATGCTGTGACTTGTTTATCGTGAAATTGGTTTTTTATTTTACAGGTATACTCTTTAGCAATATAAGTCATACCATTTAGTAATATAAGTCACACCCTTCAGTTATCACTATGATATTTTCTGCTATAATATAAGTCACACCCTTCACTTTTATGAGTAATACCCTTTATAGTAAAATGTCACACCCTTTATAATAAAAAGTCACACTCTTTAGTAATATAAGTCACACTCTTTAACCAGTTTCACCGTGAAACTTGTTCACCCTATATTTTGCCTTATATTAATTATATGAAAAAGTATAGGGTGAACAAGTTTTACACAAAAATCTGTAAAAAAAACACAGGTTAAAATGTGTGATTTATATTATTAAAGGATATTAGTTGTGATAATTGAAGTGTATGCATTTTTAGTATATAAAAGGTATTACTCATAACACTGAAGAGTGTGACTTATATTACAATAGGAGTATTAGTATTGATAATTGAAGGGTGTGACATAAATTACAAAATGGTATTAATTATGATAACTAAAGGGTCATATTTATAAATATGAAATCAATTTTACGGTGAACAAATATCACAATATACCTACTCCTAACTATATTATTATACATATATACATATGTACCAAGATATGATTTATGTACAATATATGTAGAGAGCGAAAATAATGTGTATAACTAGACAAGGTATAGTATGCACCACCGTGCAATTTAATTGTATATTTGAAACATGTAATTTATTTCACTAAAACATGCAATTTTTGTATAGTAAAATATGGAACTTATTTTCACTGATACAATTTGCATGGTTAGTGTAAACATGTTGCATATTTCAAAATTACACTTGAGTTACAGGCTGCACCTTGTGCATAAGAGACCTACTCGTGTAATTATATAGCAAAGTATACAGTGACTAAATTTCACATAAGGGAATTCGTAAAACTGAATAATATAACTGAACGGTATGTATTATATTATTAAAGGGTATTAATTGTGATAACTAAGGGAGTATAACTTATTACTACTAAACGGGTATTACTCGTGATACTGAAGAGTATAAATTATTAAATTACAGAAGTGCATTAGCCGTGATAACTGAAGCGTTTAACTTATATTAACAAAGGGTATTAGTCATGATAATGGTAAGGACAAGTCTCTAAAATATGAAACCAATTTTAAAATAAACAAGATTTATAGGACACCTGCTCTAATTATATGTAAATGCAAGTACATATTTATATATTAATATTTATATGTTCCAAATATATATATTTGATATATTAAACAATATGACACAATTAAAAATATTTATATTTATATTAATTAATATTGTAATAATAATATATATATATATATATGTTGGCCCCTAAAATGAGTCTAACACATGTATGTGGAGGGAGGGAACACACATGTATGAGGCTTTTTACTGTTTTCATAAGAGTGCATAGTGAGTCGCTAGCCTGAGATAATCGCCCTGAATGACAATTTTCCTAAGTTCAAGTCTATTGAGACAACAACCTTTGAGAAGGTATCAAGACTCAAATATCTGCAATTATTTACAAGTTCAAGTGATCTGAAAAGTTTGGTACATATAATCAATTTACTGAGCGCTAAACTAGTTGATCAGTTTGGTAGCTATCTATACTATCTTTTAATATGCGAAAGTTGCAGACCCTAGTTGTTTATTCTCATTTTAATTGCTAAAAATAATTTGTCTTTAATGTATAATACAATCTTTGAGGTTGTACTTAATTTGTGCAGATTCAGGTGAGTTGTCTATTAGTGTTAGTGTCCTAGAGACAATCTATTATAAAGACATAATACTCGATAATATTCAGTTTTATTTAATTATTCATTTAATATTACTGTATGGAAATACACTTGTTCGAATATTATGTTTGATTGTTTGCATTTATTCTTATATGTATTCCCATGAGCCAATGTTGTCATTGAGGATGTGAGACCTCAGATGACTAAAGAGAAACCGTTTGATATGACTCCACTTAAGTGTCTATGGGTATCTCGGTTAGTGGGAACGATGTGATATTCCTCTGACTTGAGGTCAAAACGCACGACATGTATGGAGTGGTGAACTTTGACTATGACCGACGCTTGCACCCTTAATGGGTAGATATGACATGAATTAGGTTCATCACGAAATGCATGTGCGTGGTAGTTGAGTCAAGAAAATGATTCATTCCTCAATGTGGATTTAGAGAGAGTGCTCGTCTTCTCATACAAATTAGATCGTTAGTCATTGGCCAATGCACGTCACGTTTGGACTTTGTGTCAAAATATGATAAACGGGATCAATTAGTGTAATGAGAAAATATGATTAAATTATTTGAATAGATACTTCATCATGTTCAAGATTTAATCGACATTCGCAAATGAAAGAAAATTATCACAATAGCCCACGTAATGTTACAGGTTGTTGCAAATACCTCGCAACGTACCTTATACATTGAGAATGTCTGATTTATTGTCTAGGATTCAATTAAGACCGTTAGTTTGATTAATCGCTCGATAATAAGTGATTATGGGTCACACAACAAGTAATTCCCCTTTACAAATTATAGTTGGTTGATTAAATATTAATTAAATTTAATGTTTAATTTATGGACAATCAATAATAATTATATTTGGAATTAATTATTATTACTATTTTATTAAATTGGATTTAATTAAATAGGAATCCCAAAATAATATATGAAATATTATTGTAGGAAATTATATATAGGGAAATCAAATCTATGAGATTTGATTTGCAAGATAAGGGATTTATTTTCCTAATAAAGATGGCTTAAGATTTAAGCTCGACTTCTCCTATATATATGAGTCCTTGAGAATTCATTATACACACAAGAATTATATTTCTCCATAAAATCTCTAGTGTTGAATTTTTCTAGCAAATTCATACGGGGATTCAATGTTGACAAATCTGTGCGGATCTGTTAACGGGGATTACATGGATATCATAGTTGAGGAGATTTCTTACGAAGCACTGTAAGAATTCCTTTACGTATTATGTTATTTCAATTATGCAATTGTAAATTCGTTGTTGGTGAATTTGTTTATTCCCCTACGCATGTTTAACTACTTTACGTGCTAGTTAAAGTGGGAGATTGTTAGTGTTAGTGCCCTAAAGACAATTTTCTGTAAGAACATAATACTCAATAATATTCAGTTTAATTTAATATTATTATCAATTTAATATTACTACATGTCAATACACTTGTTTGAATATTATGTTTGATTGTTTGCATTTATTCTTATATGTGTTCCCATGAACCAATGTTGCATTGAGGATGTGAGACCTCAGATGACTTAAACATGGTTCTCAAATAGCCCCGATCAAGAATCATCAAGAATGAGATATTGATGATGCATTTGAGATTGGTGTGCGATCTGCTTCATACTCTTAGAGAGTGTAGTAGTTCTCATTTACTACGATATACTAGGTATCTCATGATGGATGCACATTTACCTTAGAGGGCATTGGAATACCTATCCGAGAAATTGTTTGATGTTACTCCACTTAAGTGCCTACGGGTGTCTCGGTTAGTGGGAGCGATGTGATATTCTTTTGACTTGATGTTAATACGTACGACATGTATGGAGTTGTGAACTTTGACCATGACCGAATCTTGCACCCTTAATGGGTAGATATGGCATGGATTGAGTTCATCAGAAATGCATGTGCGTGGTAGTTGAGCCAAGAAAAAGATTCATTCCTCAATGTGGATTTAGAGAGAGTGCTTGTAACACCCCTTCCCAAATTAAATAAAAGAACTCTTTCAAAAAAATATTTATGTGTGCATTCTTTTCTAAATAATTTTTAGAACGGGTATATTTGTTAAGATTCTATTTTTGGGGATCGAACGAGTATTTTGGGCAAGAGCACTCCTAGTATTAAGAACGAAATTATTAAATATAGTTGTTACCATTAAATAATTAAGTTTAATAATTTTCGTCTCAAAACATGACGAATTATTTGCTAAAATATCTAAACAATTAATTCTAACAAAGTCGTAAATTTAAATTAACGAAATTGTGAACTTATAATACAGATATGGAGCAGGGTAAATACCGAGTAGTAATAAACATCACTCAAATAAATATCTTCTTAAGAAAGAGCACCCTAACCACAAAATTAATGATGTGGCCACAAATCATTAACTATTCAAATTAATCTTAAAAGAAATGAATTAAACAAAATTACCCTCTCAGTAAATACACTCACGCCCTCCCCTGCTCCCTCTATAAATAATCTCTAAATTCACTCTCATTAACCAAATCTCTCACTACCACGGCGAAGCCTTGCCAATTAAATTCCGTTCAAACGTTGCCGGAAAACACCACCATCAAAACCCATCACCATCCTTCATTTACCCACATCACCAATTCATCGCCCATGCTCATCATCACCCCCACGCTCGAACTCTCCAAACCTTTTCCAAGTCTTATAACTTTACTTTCATGCTTATTTAATTTGTTTGAATATGCGATGCATGAGAAATTGTTTGATAAAATCTCACTTTTGAAAATTACTAAGTATTTTATGATAATTAATTGACAGTTTTATTCCGGATAATAAATTAAATTAATTTTTGATCTCCATGATTTATTTATTTGTGAATTCTTTTAGAGAAATTTCCCCCACGAACGGCCAAAAGATAGTTTCACATGAATGAATTCCTAAAGGATGATTGTGGATTATTATTAGTGGCGACGATGACCCTCCCCACGAGGCTCATTCAAAAAGAAATAATAATTATGTATTTAATCATGGTTATTACTTAGGTATAAAATTGATATGCATATACTTCCCCGAAGTCCCTGTCAATTTTATATTGGTCAAGTGGGAGCCAACTATTAATTTGAAAATTAAAGGTTTGTAATTGTCTGTGTTTGTAACCTGCTTAAATGTGTTTAAGTAATGATCCACCCCACATGGCTCATTTAAACTGTTTTGAGATGTTGGCTGATGCATATTCATATTTTTTTGAGATTTTAATATGATTCATGTGATCGAATTATGTGATTTTTTTTGTGTTAATCTAGATATTGACACAAGATGTATGTTTATTTCAGTCTCAACATATCGCAACCTTTTAATCCACTGTTCAATATACTTAAAGACAATTTGCTTATTGTTGAAAACTTTGTTGATTGGAATCGAAAACTTACTATTGTCCTTACTGCACAACATCATAAGTGGTTTCTTGATGTACCAAAATCCGAAAAGCCTACTGATGACTCTAGTGAGACGGATAAGAAAGAGTATAACGACTGGGAGCGTTCCAATGAGAAGACTAAGTGAACCATCCTGGCCTCAATGCCGGATTTTTACAACACCAATACCAGAACTTTGGAACTGCTGCGGAAATTATGCAAAATCTTAAAGCAATGTTTCAATATCAGAACCGTACAGATAGGCATATCACCATGCGAGATATTTTGTCACAAGAAATGGTGGAGGGAACGCCCGTTAAGGATCACGTTCTCCAGATGATGGCTCACCTTAACAAGCTTCAGGTTCTTCGAGCTGAATGTGATCTCGAAACTAAAATCTAGTTCATCCTCCATTCTCTACGGAAGAGCTTTGATAATTTTTTTCTGGACTACCTGATGAGCGATTAGGAGTACAATCTTCATGATCTAATGCACGCTCAAGATTCGGCTGAGAAGATAATGGGACACCAGCACCAAGCCTTGGTGGTAATCGGCCCTTCTACTTCTTCTAGGCCAAATGGTGGTAAGAAGGAGAAGAAGGCAAAAGGCCAAAATCAATCCAACTCAAGCATTGCCAAGGGCAAAGAAGAGGTGAACCAAGGGGACGGTAGCAAGAAGACTGCTAAGGGGAAGTGTTTCAAAGTCGGTGAGAAAGGAAATTGGAGGACGACATGTTCTAAACCTAAGAGGGATGGAAAAAAATGTATTTCTCATGCACTTGTTGTTGAAACTTATTTAGCGGCTTATGCTTTTCATTCGTGGGTGGTGGATACGGGAGCCACTGATCATGTTTGTTTCATATTACAGGGGTTCAAACGGACCCGACAACTTAGTGGGAGTGAGATCCTCATCACACTGGGCGATGCTACTAGAGTGGCAGCTGAAACACTGGGAGAAGTGCAACTATCTTTTGAAGATAGAGTTTTAATTTTAAGAGATGTTCTTTATGTTCCTAGTTTTAGAAAGAATTTAATTTCAATTTCTAAACTCGTTTATGATGGATATTCTGTTACTTTTAATAAAGTTGTTACCATTGCTCTAAATAATGAGTTTATCTATCATGGAACGTTTTCGAATAATCTCTATAAAATTAACTGTGCATACCACTCACTAAGTGCATCCTTAAACATATCGACTATTTCAAGTAATAAAAGGAAACGTTCAGAAGACGTAAACGAAACACTTCTATGGCATCTAAGACTAGGTCATATTAATCCAAAGAAGATCCAAAGGTTGGTTCAAGGTGGTTCATTGGAGTCTCTCCGGGTTGAACCATTTTCAACTTGCGAATCATGTTTGGAGGGTAAAATGACCAAGAGGGCATTTGGAGCCAAGGGGAGTAGAGCCAAAGAAGTGTTAGAGATCTTTCACACTGACATATGTGGTCCAATTTCAATCAAAGCAAGAGGAGGTTATGAGTATTTCGTTACATTTATCAATGATTACTCAAGATATGGGTACATTTTCCTTATGAAGCATAAATCTGAGACCTTTGATAAATTCAAAGAATTTAAGGCTCAAGCAGAGAATCATAGGGAAAACACTATCAAGTTTCTATGATCCGATCGTGGGGACGAATACCTCAGCGATGAATTTTTGAACAACTTGTTAGACGAAGGGATTGTATCCCAGTTGACTGCACTCGGAACCCCTAAATAAAACATGGTTGTAGAAACGAAGAAACAGAGCACTTTTAGAAATGGTCAGATCAATTATGAGTTATGCGGCTACCCAAATCATTATGTGGTCACGCCTTGGAAACAGCGGTTTATATTCTTAACTTGGGGGTGTCTGGCATACGTGGTGGACTAGGAAGACGGTAAATTGGATCCATGTTCAGAATTAAGGCTATTTATAGGGTATCCCGAGGGAACGAATGGTTGCATGTTCTATGATCCCGAAGATCAAAGAGTCATAATAAGTACGCACTTTAGATTTTTGGAAGAAGACTATATGAACGATAGAAATCCCAGAAGTGAGATTTGTTAGTGTTAGTGTCCTTGAGACAATCCATTATAAGGACATAATACTCAGATAATATTCAGTGGAGATTGGTGTGCGATCTGCATCATACCCTTATAGAGTGTAGTAAGATCTCACTTACTACGAGATACTAGGTATCTCATGATGGATGCACAAATATCTTAAAGGGTATTCGTATATGTTGGTCCCGAGGTAAACGAGTCTCACATGTGTATGGGGGGGGAATACATGTGTATAGTGATTTTTAAACTTTTCAGTAAAAATTATAATCGGTAAGTCAGGATGTCCTGAAGGTTAGTCCTGAGAAGCACAAAAATGCCCTGAGTCAAAGTCTACTGAGACAATAACACTGAGCGGCTTTCAGAGACTTCAAGTTAGCCCAACTGATTCTGAGTTTCTTTTTAGCACAGAGTCCAAATAAGCTTGGAGTAGATAATAATCTTACTGACTACTCAAGAGAGTTGATCAGTTTGACAACTATCTATACTAGCTTATCTAGAGCGCGGAATGTGTAGGCCCTGAGTTTATACTCGTTTTACTTTGCTGAAAATCCTATTTTCTCAGTGAAATAGTGGTTAAGGTTGTGATCAACTTAATGCACCTTCAGTGGATTGATTCCAACTGAATATCAGAAAACTGAGTATGCTTTCATTGAAAATATGCAACAGGAAAAAATGCAAAACTAGAAAGCAAACGACACAGAAATTATAGTGGTTCACAGACTCAAGCTCCTACGTCCACTCTCTCTGATCCTCAGAGAAATTCCTTAACTCACTACTACCACTACCTTAAGCTTTCAGACTGAACTCAGCAGCTTACTAACTTTCCACTACAAGTTTTCAGGCTGAACTACTGCAGCTTACTAACACTACAAGAAATTTGATAAATCTTGACGACAAAATTTGTCATAAAATCATCATTTTTTGTCACAAAAGGTGTTTGGTGACGAAATTTTTTTGTCACAAAGAACGTCACTTAAAGTGCGTCATATTAGGTAAATGTGACGTTATTTAAATTCGTCATCTAAAGTTATCTTTTGATGACGCTAAAGGTCATCGTCGCTATATCATTTCATCTATAGTGACAAATAAAACGTCACATTTTACTTCAAATTTCGTCATTGAATATGGTGTTTCATCGCTAAAAGTTTGTCTTTACATGACAATTTGATTTATGTCATGACGAAATAATTTGTCACCAATAAGTTACATTTCGTAACAAAAGTTTTATTGTCACAAAATGATGGGGAAATGGTGATAAATTATTTTTGGCGGTATAATATAATATTTCGTGACGAATATGATAACCATCACTAAAAGTTTAGATACGGTGACAACATAATTTTTGTCATTTTTCAAAATTTTCGTCAAGAAAGAATTACACTAGAGCGACAAATATTTTATTATATAATGACAACACAATTCATCACAAAAAATTAGGCTATAGTGACCAAATATTTTGCGTCATTAAAAAAATGTGAAAATAGTGACAAAATATTTTTGTCATAATAAAATATTGTTTAGTGACGAAGATGATATTGTCATTAAAAAAACTGTGGTATAGTAACAACATATATCGTCATTACTAGTTAGTATCTAATGACAAATATTTTGCGTCGTTAAAAAAATGTGAAAATAATGACAAATTATTTTTGTCAAAATAAAATATTATTTAGTGAGAAGATGATAATTGTCATTAAAAAAACTATGGTATTGTCATTACTAGTTAGTATCTATTGACAATATTATTTTTCATCATAAAAGTAATACTTATTGTGACAATCTAGAAATGATTAAATTTATTAAAGAATTATTTGAATTTTATATATTAAATCAATAAGTGATCATACAAATAGTCGTGATAAACTAATTTCAATTACTAAATGTAATAGAAAAACATCACAACAAAAACGAAATAAAAAAATTTAATTTGCACTAAAAAAAAACACATTCAAGCAAAATTGGAAAGTTAAACAATATTTGTTATCATTAGATGAAATAAAGAACTAAAAGCATTATAAAATGTCCTTTGTATAACTTATTTCCATGATGTTCCTTCCTCTTCCAATGACGATAATGAAATCTTCTATCCAATAGATATCTCCTAAAAAAAAAAAAGATGAAAAGTAATCAGAGTAAGTCATTTTCAAATGTTGATGTCATGTGTTAATATATCAAATGAATATAATGTTGTAGTGTATATCAAATTATCAATAATGGATATGAATGAAGAACACATAAGCAAAATATTGCAAATCATTGAGCAGGTGGTGTAGTTGCTGTGAAAGAAATACTTATACCAATATTCTCAATGATACATATAAACTGCATGTTGTTTTGGTACTAAAGCATTTAAAAGATTGCAGTAGCTTTGTCATAGATAACCTACACTAGTTTATGAACTCTCAAGACAAAAAGTTGACATTATGTTTTTCCAGCAAGACCATTCCTACAGTTACTGCTTCACACTCCATCAGAGGAAACAATTTGAATTTAAAATATGATAATGCTAATAAATATCTTATCTATTTAGAGAGTCAGTGAGCAGCAAGACAAATGTATTAACCATAGAATGAAAGTGCATCAACATTCATGAATATGCCCATTAATTATCATTCAACATAAGCTCCGAGAAACTTAATTAAGTTCCTCATTTCCCCCCAAAACTAGAAGTAAATCAAATAAATTGACTTAATCAATCAGCAGGAAACTTTTAAGAACATTGCAAAGAATACTTAATTAGACTTAATTTCATTTATTAACAGTAAAGAACATCATCACAAAAGAGTTTTTATTGCATGCTCCTATGTTGACTCAACACATTTATCGTTATTTTTCATCGATATCATGTGACCTCTATGTATGTTATGACTTCATATGATGCTATACTGCATGCGAAAATGTTAAAACAGACACAACTTATAGAATCAAAAGCAAGATATAAACATATTGATGATTCACATACAAGTTTGGGAGAGAAGGCATACACATTATATAAATAGATATAGAAGAATAGAAGCTAACCTTTATCATTCCATCTTTTTATTATTGAATATAGCCATTAGTTTGTTGAGAGTTGTACCTTGCGCAGAGAGTTGTGCTGTGAAATTTGCATTTTGCGCAGCAAGCTCGTCTTTCAAATCAGTTACTTGTGTTTGAAGTTCTTGCACCTTAGCTTTAGACTCCTGCAACTCTTCTATTGTGTCATCTAGCTCATCTTTATATTGATTAGAGGTATCGTAAAACGAGCTGCGTTTACTTGGAGGTTGTGGACCATAACCAAGACCTTTTCTATATCCTGACCCATGACCCAACACTTCAAGGACTATCTCTTCTTCAGTCTTCTCAATTCCAAGCTCAATATACTCGTCTTTTTTTTTTATCATCATGTCCTGATAATAAAGAATAAAATAGAAGTAAATTAACATCAAAATTTGTAACATAACTAAATATCATAAATATGTCTACACAATACCTAATTCTCCTTCGCCTCATTTGATTTCCATCCATCTTTCTTTGTACTGTGAGTAGCTTCGTACCTAATTCTCTTTCGCCTCATTGTTCTCCAGCTAACTCAGTACGAGACTATGAAAAAAAAAAACAGTTACTCCCTGATCTACAAACAGCAACTGAAGTCGTAGAGAATGACCAAATATGGGAAGATAACTTCCATTTGAACTGTTTGGAGTGTTATAATGATGTTAACAACCAGTTTCAAGATCATAAGAGTAAAATCTAGGCCCCTCTACATTCCAAATTCAGACTGCACTCACATTTAAAGGCAAGTATTTTGCTATAGTTGGAGAATATTTTTGTTCATGATAGGCAATGAATCAAATGTGCAAAATTTGCCCTGTATTCTCAAATAAACACTTTCACAATTGATAAACTCTAACCGTAAATTAGGCACCTACAATTTGTAGTGTCCACCAACACATGATAATATATTCATTAAACATATCAGCTTATAGAGACAGCTGATAGAAGAAGAAGGTGGCATGTTACTTAGGGTCAAGGAATCATATAAAGGAAATCCCAAACTCGGAAATTATGCCCCTAGCTTTAGTTTTAAATTTGAAAAAAGCAAATTCATTAGTTCTAAACCATAAATCTGCACCTAGTTTCATGTAATTCATGCACAAAAAAATGATAGGAAAAGCACATGCCAACAGCAAAACTTTTATCTTCTTGCATTATGTCTGTTTATTAAAGTAATTGTGCCACTTTCCTCTAAGCAAGATTATATGCACGTTAGAAAAATTTGTTCTCATTGAATTAATTTCCACAACTGGTTTTAAATCTGTGGAAGGAAAACTGTCGTCATTCAAGAGATTGAGGCTTCTAAATTTCACAATCTTAAACTATAGTTCCAACACCTTTAGAGAAACATGAAGTATGTATATCTAACAAGCATGTATTTGGACATACTTCACAAACAGTAAAAAAAAAAAGTAAAATACAAACAAATATCCAGCAGGCCTAAAAAATAAGCACGTCTACAAACAAACCAATTTCTTTGTAACTGAACTAGTAAGGAAATATCAAGACATAAATGAAATTTTAAACCTAGCATATAAGTGCATAATTATATACTCACAATTTAATGCGATCGAACCGTAAAAGCTTTTCTTCCAACAACATGTTTGCATTTCAATCTCTGACAGTTGCTTTGATTTACCTCACTACGACGCTGCAAGAGAATTAGAATTGTAACATTACAAATCAGAATTTTGGTACTGAAAAATCATAGCCATTATGAATTTATAGCATTATTACCTTGAATTCTGGTGATGCAAAATAATCACACAGTTCTTTCCAGTTTTCAACGTCGAGACAAAACTCCAGCTTGTTATTCTTAGCCTCTTCCAAAGTTGCATACTGACGGAAGTGCAGATGCAAATGGTAACACTTTTGTCGAGAAGTGATTTTCATCCGCTCGACCACGCTTCATTTCACGCCCAGTTTATCCATATTCACAACCATGTGCATATACAAACACACATAAAACATGCACATTAGATTACAAGAAGTGTTAAAAAATATATGCAGCACATTAATGATAAATAAGAGACTCTAAATAAGACAAACTTCATAGGGATTGTGACAATCAACAAAGCACTGCTAAACATATTTTAGAAGTGATTATGCATGAACAGAGAACGTATGTCTTCTCCAAAGTGAATTGGGTAATTTATATGGGAAAGGCATCAGAAGATCTGTTCTAGTTCTTCCATCCATAGTTCAATAAAAAAATGCTGCCCCCTGCACCAGTTTAATATATAGCTCTTCACTAGGATGCTCTGTTTTAATGCTAAACTTCTATAGAGATTAGTAATTAATGACAAACACAGGCATATATCTTATGGTGTGCTCAAAATCATAAATCACCAAACCAAAATGAACAATTTCGAGAGCCAAGCCTCCTCTTTAAGCCCTTCCTCTTTCTAAACCCCTCCTGCTCCCATTGGACAAGCAGGAACCCATTCTCAGAGCCCTGATTACATTCAATATGCACTCCAGACCAGCAACGCAGTAACACCCCCCGTTTTCCGTATTTGAATCCGTCATGAAATTTGGAAACAGATCCCTTCTTCCAATTCTCACAAATTCACTATTTGATCCACAAATCAATCAACATATGGATGTTTTGAGAAGAAAAATTACTTGAAGCACTGGCAAGGATATGCTCTAGTTTTCTAAAAAATTATCTTTCAGCAGCCCTTTTAAATTTACCAATCAAATCTCTATAAAGAATACCCTTGCAAATTGGCATACACACGCTTCTCTCCGAAACAGATTTCCAAGAATAAGATTCAAAGAAATGAAATTTACTCTACCCCTGTCTTTTTAACAGGCCCTATTAAAAAACAATAGCACAACTACTTTAAAAAATTCATACAACAATTAATTCACCCATATGTAATCTAGTAAGGAAAAACGCACACTATAGCACCGAGAACAGTCGAAGAATTAATGAACAGGCATTATTCGTAATAAAACACAAAAATAATGATATCGTACTCCAAAATCAGGAAATAAATACTCAATTGAAGAATTACCCTAGAACGGTTGATGAGAAGAGACAATTGAAGAGAATCGTCGTTGATCTACACAATTGAAGTGCCCAAATTGCAGATTCCCAATTGAAAAAAGACACAATTCGGCTTTGCAGGGCACCGATTGTTGCGAAGATTTTTCCAGATGGAATTGGAGAATTGGAGAATTTTTGTTGCGAAGATTTTTCCAGAGAGAATTGGAGAATTGAAGAATTCGGTGTTGCAGAGAGAAGATTTATTAAACATATTGAGAAGAAATCGATTATTCAGAAGGAAACGTGCGCTAATTATCTTGATTTGTTTGGATTTGGTCTTTATTCAAATGAATTTTAATTTTTTAGTAACCCGCCAAGCAGCCTTTTTGCCTCCCAAATTTCGTTAGTATATAATATATAATTAATGGGGTTAATATCTTATATAATGAATTTTGAGTGTATGATATTATACATTGGAAATGTCTTGTATGCAATTTAAATATATTTTTTAAATATGTAAATTATTTTATTATAATATGCAATTTATTTATGCAAAAAAAGTGCTATTTATTTTTAATGACACAAGTTGCATGTTTTAGTGTACATACGTTGAATGTTTCAATACAACAAGTAGCATGTTTAAAGATGTACTTGAATTGCACAATGTACATGGTGCACATAAGACCTACTCTTAAATATTTCACCGAAACTAATTTTACTCGAGTTGAGTCGAATAGAATGTTGTTCAAACTTATTTGAAATGTTATTGAGCTTTGTACATCATGCTTGAGCTTGTTTAATAATTAAGGGGTGTTTGCAAAAATTATACTTTTAAAGAATTGATTAAAATTAGTGATTATGGGAAAATTATTTTATTGTAAAAGTTGATATATAGAGTTTTTTTAAAAAAATTAAAAAGGAGTTGATAATAAAAGACAGACCATTATCAAGTCTAATCAAAGAAGAAGTTGATAATCAAAGAAGTTGCTTATAGCTTTTGAAAGCTCGTTTAATCTAATAAAAGAGAAATAAAACACTTCAAATTGCTTCTGCACACAATTTTATGTGATTATAATCACTTATAATTTTCTAAAACACCCCCTTAATTGAGTTGAGCTCGAGTGAGCTTTTAATCAAGCTGAGCACGAGTCGAGCTCGAGCAATTTCATATATTTTCACTTTATTATTTTATCTTACTTATCGAGCTCGAGCCGAGCTTTAAAAGTGTACTATAAGGTGATGAATGTCATATGGTGATCATAAAATTTGTATATTTTTATTTACGAGAGGTGATCATGTAATTTACTTCTTCAGGCTTTAACAATAATCACTTCCAAAATAATTTCAAACTTTTAAAATAAGGAAAAAATTCTAAATTGTGAAGCTATTAGTTTACACAAAGTACAATATATAATGAAAGGTTTTAGTTCATAAGAATTATAGTATTAGTTCATATGAATTATTGTATTAGTTCATATAAAATTATTTAAGCACATTTTAGGCCAATTTTTAAGGAAGATTTCAGCTCAAGACTAAAAATCAGAGGTGGTATTTGTCTCAATCAGGGTCGTGCTTTCCATGAGTCGAACAAGTCGTTCGACTTAGGCCCAAAAATATGAGACGGGGTACAAACAAATACAAATCAACACCCACCCTTCCAAAGTGTTAAAGCGTTAATGCCAGAATTATGCTCCATCTCACCCAAGTGTACCTCATATATTTTATATGTATACAAATTTGTTAATACTATATTGTTATGCAATTGGTTAAGTGGTGAGGAATTAACAATTATTCTTATTTCAGGTAAATCTAGGAGGGATTAACAATTATTCTTATGTCACAGTTAGAACATTAAGAGAACCATTACATCTTGTTTTGTGCTACTTTAATAATAATAATAATAATAATAATAATAATCTTGTTTTAAAAAATTACATCTAGGAGGAAAATTATATCGAGCACCTAAGTGAAAATTCATAGCTGAATTCAACATCATCAGAAAACAGAGTTGCTGAATACAAATTTACAAATTTAAAGACGCCAACTTGTACTATTATTAACAAAAAAATTCAGCCGGATGTCAATTAGTTCTGGAGTAAACTCAGACTTGTCTCTAACTCGAGAATTCCACATGACAAACAACACTTGGAATTGCGACAAAAACATCTTTGAATAATGTACTCTTAGGTCCAACAAAACTCACTTAAAGACTCTAAGGTCCAAAGTGCTTTTATAAATACTCTTAGGTCCAAAAGTATATTTGAAAGACCCATTATACCCCTCCCTCAATATTAACGTCCACCCTCTCTCAGTCTCTCATTTCATTTCTCTTCTCACACACACACACTCTCTCTCTCTATCTACTCTTCTCTCCCAAAAAATTCAAACACACCACTATCATTTGAAGGCGACGAATGACAATGACATTACAAGGGCAGAGGCGCCGCTAAAGACCAAGCGAGAGTCGCCGTCGCTGCTCTTGTGGGGGTAGCAAAATGATTTTTGGGCATTGAAGAAAATTTAAAGATCTGGAAGTCAAGCCACCCCCACCGCCATAGAGCTTGAACCCGCGGCGGTGGAAGCAGATTTGAGTTGGAGAGAAGATGGTGCGCTTCAGATGAGAGGCGGTGGACGTAATGCAAAAGCCGATGAAGTCGCCATTTGCTAGGACCGGCCGAGTTAGGCTTAATTTTTTTTTACGGTGGGTTGACTTGCTCTGGTTCGTGTTTACCAGATCTATTTTTTTTTCATTGCTATATTTTGGGGTATAAAATTCAGATTTGTTATTTTTTGTGGTATAAAATTGTGGGAAAATATTTGGAACTTGATTTGCTATATTAAATCGTTGTGGTATAAAATTGTTGGAACTTGATTGTGATTCTAATTCGGCCTATTTAAAATTGTGGTATAAAATTGTTGGAACTTGATTTGCTATATTCATGTAATAAAATTGTGGGAAAAACCAGATTTGATTTGCTAGTTTGTTGGAACTTGGAAATGATAAATTTGTGGATTGACATTTACTCTGTGAATCAGTGTTTAATCTGTGTTTGTTTTTTGTTTGCAGTATTTTTTGATCTGGGTTTGTGTATCTGGGAATGTAGAAGTTGTGATTTTTTCTGAATCTGGTTTGAAGATGGAGGATCTGGAAAACTGGAAATGCATATGTTCATTAATTGATGAATATGTGCATGTTTTATTGCATATATTCATGTATTCGTGCATTTGTGCATGTTGAAGATATGTAAATTTTAGGCATTAGAAGATGATATGTAATTTTTGTAATTTTTTATGCATTTTTGGAAGACTTGTGTATGTAAATATTTCTCAATTTTTGTTAATTTGGTATCAATAATAATCCAGTTGCAATTTTCAAAGAAACGGTGGATGTTTTTCGAATTCTGAAGGAGAGGAGAGTGATTTGTTTGAGTAGTAATTGAGAGAGTGAATTAACAGAGAGATAAATATTAATTTTCGTATAATAATTGGGAAAGTGGAGGAGGTTGAGTGTAATGAATATCCTGCATGGGGAATGAGGAAACAACAACATAGGGGAACGTGATGGAAGCCGGTTTGCATGTAGAAGGGGAAAAGGGTATTAATGTCCTTACAAACACCAATTTGGACCTACTAGTATTTTTTTTAAATGTTTGGATCTATTAGTACTTATATGTCCTATTTTGGACCGGAAAGTTGTTCACTCAAAATCTTTTCATTAAGACAATACAGGTACTGAATCCAGAACTGATGAGTTAAACCTAATTCCTAAAATAATAAAATCACTTGGAAGTTGGAACCAAGCTAAAAAATAGAGGTTGCAATCTTCTTCCCCATTATTACATTATTATTATATATCTACTGTACATTGATCATCCAGAACTTCAAGTGTGACTCTTGTTAGAAAACTATGTGCCTACTTAGTTTAATAAAATTCTCACACTCCATATATAAAGATGCTAAAACTGTACCAAACAAATAGTAAACCACAATCTTGATAATATTTATGGAAAACTATGTTACAAGAAAAAGAATTGCATTAACTACAAATTCCAGAAACAAGTAGAGTTAAGTTCACAGTAAAATCCACAACATTCAGCTATACAAAATAGACAAATAAAAAAAATTCACCTTCCATACACAATCATGGTGATAAATTCATCAAAACCCAATAAAATTTCTAGGTTTCAAACACAATCAACATTAAAACTAACAAGAAAAAGCTAGTTAATTCCTGCATTGTTAAAGAATTCAAGATACAAACAGCAGTATTGTACAGAAATCAATACTTGAAGTTCTTGAAATCACACTGCTTCTCTGCTTCTTCTGTTTCCCTTGATTCCTACCTAGACATATCGGACACTGCACTTCTTTGCGTATTTCTGCCAACCTCACAACAATACAACTGGAATTTAAAAGCATGCAGTTATACAGTAATCAAACAAGACAAAATTTGGACTACCAAGTTGTAGTTCTTTCTTTGAATCACTTAGTGGCCTCAGTACCAATAGGCATCATTGAAGGAAAAAATAAGCTTAAAAATGTAGCAGGTAGATTGTAAAAATAAATAAACTCCTACCAGAAATGTAAACAAAGCGATTCGAATGTAGGCAATTAGATGAGTCCAGTTCTTCAAAACAAACACATAAATAAAATTCTCCACTTTTGGCACCTCTTCATCACAGATACACCCATGCAACACTATGTTACTTTTTAAGACTTGTTAATAGCTTTCTAAATTTGAATTGCCAATATGAGATGTCAGAAAATGCAATTTGACATGCCTCTAATCTTAATAATAGACTAGAAAGTCACCTAGGTTGATGCTCCCACAATCTTGTGACTACAAAAACTATCATAAATGAAACTCCAGACCATATCAAAGCACCAAAAACAGAACAACCATCAATATACAATCCTTACCTAGTCATATTTATGTACGTCCTGGCTTTCCAAAATATAAGGAGCTAATATAGAAGCTAAAACAACACAAACCCACTATTGATTACATTGTCCACACAATAGACAAGAAGCCTTCACTAGTCAGTTATACTCCATAGTAGCTAGTAATGTGGGAATCAGATGCAAATCTAGTTTAAGAGGTGAACATCAAAATTTTGAAGATAGAAGTTATAGCAGACTTCTTATTGCTCACAAACTTAAACTAGATTCAATACCATCTGGTCAACACTTATTGCTCCACTTAGCTCCACAAGAAATAAATAAATTCCTACCAGATCAACACTACGGAGACTTTTCAATGGATAGACATCACTAATAGATGCAAGCATGAGAAGAAATGTCGAAAAGTGAGGCAATAGTTGGCGTAAAAAAGAAAGTGCACAGAGAAGAATTTTTTTTTGAATCTGAGTACACATATGATAAGTCAAGTCAAGGAGAAAGAAGAAATAGAACAACTTCAGGGTATCCGAGTTCATTGAGTATGTTGATCAAATAAGTTTTTGATCTTAAGCATGATCGAAAGATGCATAAAGAGCAATAAAGGAGGGTAAATGGGTAATATCTCAAACTCAATGAGATCAAAAAGTACCTACTTTGGTTGAGGGACTCAAATCATCCAGTCGAAGCAAAATGTCCCATAATGATAGATTGTAATATTGAACCCTTGAGAGAAACAACGGCAAAGGCAGTAGGAAGAACATACCCCAAAGAAATCATGGAGCACCTCCCGATACCAACACAACAAATCATAGAAACAATGTCAACAAAAGATAATCAGAAACTTCAAATGCATAAAACATATAAGAGAATAACAAATTAAGTAAATTATGGGACGTCTAAATCGAAATACAAAGAATAAAAATGGGTGCGTCTGCCTAACTCTTGTCCATTTTGCACTACACCAATTAAATGGAAAAAGGATCGCATATTAAATCCTGCCAACATATCCAAACTAACACCCATCTTTGTCACAAAGTTTCAACTTTTGATCTATTATTCAAAACTCCTAAAATTTCAGGGCTATATAAGTATATATATGACTCTTTCCAATTAATCTATAAATTCAATTCACTCATCATGATGTTGTTATTCGCCAATTAATAATTTATCCAAAAAAAATTTGTTCCATAAGGTCGAGGTTTTTTGGGGTGTTTTCAATATATTATAAGTGATTAAATCATCTAGAATTGTGTGTAAAAATAAAGTGTTTTCAAAGCTGGGTGAGGTGTTGGTCCCGGTGCAAACGAGTCTTACACGTGTATGGGGGGGGTAATACACGTGTTCAGTGATTTTAAAACTTTTTTTCATCGAGGTCACTTGGGTCGATAATCCTCAAGATTAGGTTCGAGAAGCCTGGACGCTCTGAGTCAAAAGTCTCATCGAGAAGTGATCCCGAATAACTTTTCAGATACCTCGGATAATCCCAATCCCCAGTCCCGAAAGTGTCGAGATCCTTAGTTGCTTGGATCAGATAACTAACTTCATCAATCCTCGGAAGAGAGTTCATTTGGTAACTATCTGTTCTAGCTACTTTCGGTCGTCTTGAATGGTTGGCATTTAGTTTATACTACGTTTTAAGCTTTGGTTAAAAACCTTCCTTTATGAAAATAGTGATTAAGTTTGTGATTCACTTATGCAACTTCAAAGGATTGATTCCTCTTGAATATCGCGAAAAGTATGCTTTCAAAAACAAGTCAATGCAAATGCTTAGCACGATAAGGAAAGCAATAAAGAACACAAAGAATTATAGTGGTTCGAGACTCAAGCTACTACGCCCACTCTCCCCGACTCTTCGAGAGAAATTCACTATCAACTTCGAGCTTTACGACCTCCTGGTTTACTTACTCAACTCGCCCGAGGTTTACGACTACTTCCACGTGAGTTTACTTTACTCAACCCGACTTGAGTTTTCTCGACTACCTCCGTAGTTTACTTACTCAAAACACACACAAGCTTTCGACTACCCCCAGAAGCTTACTAACTTCTCCTCTAGAGTTTTTTACTACTCTCGTGAGTTTACTAACTCTTTACAACTCTTCTCACCAACAAACACACTCCAACTACCTTCTCGAGGGTTTGGGGTTTCTCGGTTGGTTTCAACTAGATGAGATATCCTTTACAATGAAGCACAATGCAAAGGGTTAGGATATCTCGACTAAGCTTTGGATAATTCTTATCAAGCTAGGCTTAGTATAGTGAGCTCTATTCAATATAGAAGCACTTGGGAAATTCTAAGTTTTTCGAGTGCTTTTAACTTTTGCAAGAATAAGTTTGAGCTCTTGAGTTATGATAAAATTTCCCGTAACCTTACAATGTAGAGGGTCACCAGTATTTATAGGCATACACCAAGGTCACTCTTGAAAACTATCCATTGGAGAGATAGCTCCGTGAGTTCCCTCTTATGGTGTGTGAGAAACGGCTATATTTAGGGTTTGAACCTCCCTAACACGTTTTAGGCAATAGCCTTTCACGTAGCCGATCTTCACTTTTTGCAGTCTGGAACTTTGTACATCTGACATCTTTTTTCGAGGCACTTTATCCTTTGTCGGTGTCGATGGCATGATGTTGTCTTCCTCTTTTTGACTTTTGTCTCCAGTTAAAGGTAGACACCTTCAACGGCTCTTTTGGTTACAAACTCTGAGTTTGATATAACCTTAACAACACTTCTGACTTAGTTCCTTTTGTCTGCATTTGAATGTCTTGGCAAATATCTATTTTCTAAGGAATTGTGATCTTCTCAGTATTGCATCTTTCAGATAGATATATTCAGTGCCTCGGAACATTCAGGTTCATACTGAGCATTCAGTACATTACTGAGTCTTTAGTAATTACTGTGCCTTCAGTATTCTTGATCTTCAGTCTTCAGTCTTCAGTCTTGTGTCTTCAGAATCTTCTGAGTCTTCAGGGTCTTCTGAGTCTTCAGGGTCTTCTGAGTCTTTATAGTTTATCTTGACCGATGTCTTGAGTCTTTGTCTTGAGTCTTGATTCTTGATTCATCTTGAGTCTTGATATCTCGATTTCATCTTGAGTCTTGAAACCTTCCATTTTCATCCTCGAAACTTCGTTTCTTCAAACATATCTTGAGTTCTTGAGTCTTGAAACCTATCCCAACTATATCTGCTGACTATACATTTTGCAGATAACATCCTTAGTACTCTAAAACTGAATCCTGACTCAACTATCAAGATCATTCTGATCATGTCATACTCAGGGGTTTTGGGATCTTAATCAAAATCATATATATTAAATTCATCTCCCAACAATTTCCCCCTTTTTGATGATGCCAAAACCTATCTTGTTACAAACGTATGACCTATATTCATGTTTCAGTTTATCCTATTACAAGATTGGTTGTCTCCCAACAATTTCTAAAAATAGAGAAACTCTTAACAATTTAAATCATTCAGTAATTTCTTCAGTAATGAATCTCTTTAAGTAGTTCATTACTAAATACTTAAACAATTTCCCCATATTCAGACAATTTCTCTTTATCAACATACAATCAGTTCAGAGACATTCATTCAGCATATCAAAATAAAAGACATGTAAATAAGATAATGAGATATTATCTTTTGAGCATAATGATAAATCTTCATTGATGATTGGAATCCCATTACAGATTACAATGAGTTTATCAACAAAATCAAAAAGACAAAAATTTAAAGATTACGAAATCTTCTGAGTCTTCAGTCTTCAGATTTTGGCTCTTCAGTCTTCTGCTCTTCAGTTTGCTTCATTCTCAACTTCATCACGGCACCTCCAGTCAAACATTCCGAAAAAATCTCTTCTTTCACTCATTTCTCTCCTTGATAATGTCCGGATCAAGTTTCTGTTAGACCCAACCCACCAAAGATATCTTGAGCAATTTCTTGAGTAATGGCCTTTTCATTCACCAAGCCATTACCAAGTCTTGGAGGAGGATAGGAATATGGACCAGGGGCTACTATCTGTACCTCTCCTTCATCCGCAAGGTTAATCTAGCCCTGTAGATACTTTGGATAGAAGGTTAGGAGATATTCAATGAATGCTTCATTCTGATCTGAGCTTTCCCCTCTCCATTCCCTGAGAACATCATAATTGAACCAGAAGGTTCTCTTGACTTCTTCCCACATATCGTTGAGTTTGATAGGCATCCATTTATCAACGTGGGGCCACTTTAGTGCTTTTGATGTCCCTTTCCTCTTGCTCGCAAACTTCCTGAATTCACTCTTCGCTTCGCTCTTCTTCGTCTATCTTTTTTCGATCCGCAGGCGCTCACGAGACCGGGCAGCAGACTTTCTTAGCTTGTTCTATTTGGAGTGTCTTGAGCATCTCTCGTGTTGAAGACTTTCTTCCGAGGTTGAGACTCGGATTCTTCTTTATCTTCATCATCCGTAATCGCCTTTCTCGGATTGGCTTCAAGCCTTTTGACGCTTTGCTTTCCGGGTTGAACAACGCCCAAGGCTTTCCTCTTCATAGACAATTCAAAGCGAACACAGCTTGTTCCAACCTTTGCTCTAGCTTTTCGGTTTCTCTTTTGTAACATCAAGCATGGTTTGCTTAGAAACTTCGAGTGTAGATAGGCTTCTCCACCGAGCGAACTTTAACTTCTCGGTAAATTTTCCTTCTTTTTTAAGGCTTTGGCTAGATTATACATTTCAAAGATCTTTTCTCGAGCCTTCTTCTCCAAAGCACGCCGCCATGAACTTTCCGAGGTCTTCACCTTCCTTTTCCCCCTTCTTGGCGTAAATTTGGAAGAAGTCCGGAGAGTCTTTGTGTCCATGTGATATTGCTCTTTGCTCACACAAATGAATCTCTCCTCGCTATCTAATCTTGTTAAATCTTCCACCTCCTTAGATGGTTCTTGGCCACAGAAAATTCTTTAGATAAGTGGGCAAACTGGCCAGAGAGTGCTTCTTTGAACATCTCTGTCATCTTGGTCATGAGTAATGAGCTCATTTCCTCAACAAAGAGACTTGATTAGCACCTCATTCTTCCCCGCCGGTTTCACCTCTAGAATTCGAGGACTCTCCTAAGTGTTTACGCTTCGATTCGACCTTAACTTCGGCCTTGACTCCTCCAAACTTCTCATTCGGCTTTTCTTCCATGGAGGTCATCTGGGTGGTCAGAGTGTTTTGGATTAGCACCATCTCTGAAGAGTGACTAAGACTTTCCATCTTTTGAGCTTGGTTGTGAACGTCTCTTCCATCTGAGCAATTTTGATCATCATTGGCTCAACCTTCTCAAGTTTCTCCATCAAGGGAGTGAGATCAATCTCGGGAACCTTCGCACCTTTGTCTTTGTCGATCATCCTCAATGCTTCGGCTTAGTCCCGAGCTCCGGTCTCCAACCGAGCCTCGGTCAGATATCAAACAATTCAGAATTAAAGATAGAACTTTTCAAAGAACTTTGGCATAATTGTCAATAGTGCCAAAAGGTACTGAAGAGTGTTAACCGACCGAGGTTGACTAATTTCATGTTGATCGACCAATGAAGTCTCCTTTTCCATCCGAGATCGATCCTCGGCATCTCCCCTGTTGGTCCCCATCTCCATCTTTAGATTTGTCTCCCATTTGCCATCCAACCCAGTTTGCTCTCCTCTCGGCCAACTTCTTCCTTTACCCGGCTCATCAAAATCGAGTTTTTCATCCTAGAGCTTTGTCCTCCACGAACCCCGAGAAGTCGGTCATGAAGGTCGTCTCCTCATTCCACCCGGTCTTCCTCTCGAATGCAGCAATATCAAGCATCTCGGAAGAGTCCGATTGAGGATGAACACAGATTGTCCTTAATCAAGAAAACATCTTGCGGTCGGGTATGAGCCGAGCTCGGGGGTAGCGGTCCAAGAATGAACCGTTCCCTTGCTCCTCCAATCGCCTTCTTCACTTCTCCTTCTTCCATCTCGGGCTCTTTGGTTCGGTTGAAGCATCAACTAAGGGATCAGAAGAGATCACTTTCAGGGAGCTCATCAAGAATAATACGCTCCTGAGCCTCAAAGAACATCTCGAAGTTTGTCGCGATCAAGTCCTCGGTTGCATCTAAGTGGGTTACGAGGCTGGTGGCATATCCTCGGTTTAGTCTGAGTTGGCTCGACCGATCTGAGCACTGCACATCTTCGGATCGACTCGAGCCGGGCTCTTACATCACGAGCCTCACATCCGGGTAAGTATCTCTCGAGGTCTGAGCTCCTTTAAAAATTTCTGAGAAATTTTATCCTCAATCGGGCGATGTCTCGAGCACCTCGGAGAAGACACTGCCTCGCCGATCCTGTGTCCTAGAGATAACCTGAGCCAACACTTGTAATGGTGAACTCTGAGCGGTTTGGCCCTCATGTTGAATCTCTTCAGAATCACTTCCATCTTCATCGGTGAGAACCACCAATCTTTTGCGTTTTGGAGCAAGATCCTTCTGTTTCAACATCTTTGCCTCCAACAAAACCTTCCCCCTGGTTTGTTGGGTCTCTTTTTCAGCAGCCGCAGAAGGTGATTCTACCTTCTTTTCTCTCTTCCCCCTGAAGGTTTGCTTCTTTGCAGCAATGGGTTTAAAGAGAATTTTGGACTTAGGGAATGAGGTCGAATTGGCGAAGATATCCTCCTCCTCTCTGCACATCTCCAAAATATAAGAAATTTTGGTGGCATGGTGGATCTTGCCTTTGATTGAGATCGCCCCGTCAACCTTTCTCAAAACTTTGGTCTGCTCACTCACCATCTGAATCAGGAATTTCAGCCAGTTGAAGTCAGTGGTGGGTGAGGCCTCGATCGCCGCCATCAATCTGAGCTTCGGGGTACTGATCTGCTCAAAACTCCCCGTAAGACTCATGATGCATTTGCTCACAATATCCATCAAAACACGATATTGTGGCTTCAGGTGCCTTTTATGCAGTGTCGCCTCAAACTTCACAGGATTCTCAGTAATCCTATCTAAGTATTCTTGCTCTCTACCTGACATATACATCGTAGGATCCTCTCCTCTGTCACAGAGCTCAAAGAATCATTCAGATTTTTCGGAATTATGTACAAATCCCTCTCAAAATCTACGTATTTGGACGATTGCTCTAAATGTGATACGATAATCGAATAATGCATACCATCTTCTTCATCTATCTTCAAGTTATAGATGAATTCAATTACCTCTTTCGCAAACTCCTGGTCTGGTCGGTTTGCGACTAGTTGGGTGAGTTTAGCCAGTCGAATCATATGCAGAGCCTCCTCTTCTGGCTTTGAGTTGGTTGTGCTTTCGAGTGAGACAACGAACTCGTACCACGGCTTGTTGGTTTTTGGCTAATTTCTCGAACAAGGTTGGGGCCATTTTAGAGATTGATTTAAGAAATGAAGCTTTAGGGTTTTGGGAATTTCTGGGCAAAGGGGATTTTTATTTGCAGAGGATTTGGGAACGAAGAGTTTGATAAAATTTTGGCTTGAAAGGCTTCTTAGGGTATATATAGCTTCGAGATCGTGGGGAATCGCATTGGTTAGGTGAAAAACAATGGTTGAGATTAATCTCCGATTAATCGGGTATACGAACCGACGATCTCCGAAAAGTAAGCCGCCAAAACATCCTCATTGGTCATTAATGTAGCAGAGCATTAAATGACTGTTGACCTTCTTCGGAATTTAAAACGATCCAGCCCAAAAACATTCCTCAGGTGTTTTGTATTTATTGCGAATGATTACTGAGCTTTACTTAAGCAATAAATGAGTCGCATGAGTCATTACTTCTTGACTAATTTCCTCTGTCGGTCTTCTTCGAGTCTTGGCCTTGATAAAATAGCAAGATGATATCTTTTGAAATCTTGAATTGGTTCGATACTCTTGATCTTGACCTTGATAAAACTGAGTTCCCTAAGACTTCGATTCAAAGATTTCCATTTTATCCTAAGCTTCTCAGTAGAATTCTGAGAAAACTTCATGCTTTCTGAAAACCTTCAATTTTTCTGAAAACCTTCAATTTTCCACCTGGTTCTAACATCCCTAATTCAACTGAAAGTTCCTGAAATCTTGATTCACCAAAAGGTTTAGTCAAGATATCACTCTCTGCTTATCAAGATGAATTTTCTCCATCCTTATGTCCTTTTTCTCGACATGATATCCTCGATGAAGTGATGTCTCGATATCCACATGCTTGCATCTCGTGTGCAATAATCGGATTTTTGTGAAATAGCAATGACACTATTATTGTCACAAAATATTGGTACTTCATTGGCTTCAACTTTATAATCCCTTAATTGTTGTCCGAGCGAAAGAATTCGAAAGCGAGCAGCCTTCTTCAATTATGTATTCACCTTCAAGAATCTTGTTTCTATCGAGGTCCTGCTTCTTCGAAAACCAAGATATCGCCTTACTTCCTAGAAATTGACAAGTTCCTCAAGTGGACTTCCCATCAATTTCAAGAACCTCCATAATCAACATCCGAGTAAATCCGCTTAATTCAAGGTTATCATCACCGATACCGCAAATCCTCTATTCATCGCGTGCCTTTAAGATACTTGAAGATCTTTTTGGCGACCTCCATGTGACTAGCCTTAGGATTAGCTTGGTATCTTGCACATATCCCAACAAAGAAATGTTATATCCGCCCTACTTGTCGTGAGATAGAGCAATGATCCAATGATTCCTCTATAATCGGTATGGGCTTCTTGATTTGCCTTCTTTCGAATTAGGATCCATCTTGTAGTTAGTATTTATGGGAATCTAACGTATTGCAATTCTGTACACCATATTTGGCAATCGATCTCGGTGTACTTTGCACGGTTGATGAATATTCCTTCCTTTGATTGTTTCACTTGAAGACCTAGAAAGAAATTCATCTCCCATCATTGACATCTCAAACTTGCCTTTCATCGTTGTTGAAAACTTTTCACACAAATTGATGGTTTGGAGATCCAAAAATGATGTCATCAACATATATCCGAACTAGTAAGATATCTTCCCCATCCTCTATCCCGAACGAGTTCTATCAACAGCCTTTGACAAAACCATGGTCCGTAAGAAACCGAGAAAAGAGTATCATACCATGCTCGGGTGCTTGCTTGAGACCATACAAAGCTTTTCGAGCACAGTAAACTTGGTCATTCTGTTTGAAACCGGAGGTTTGTTCACATAAACCTCTTGTTTAAGCACACCGCCGTAAAATGCACTTTTCACATCCATTTGATAGACTGAGAACTTCATGTGGGCAGTGTTGGGGAATGTGTTGCACAGATCTATTCGGGGTGAATATTTAAATACAAATTTAATTCATTAATTATTACAAGCATGAATTAATCCTATATTAATTCAAATAATAATTGCAACAACATATCATGCATATAAAAAGCCACGTAAAACCTACGATGCGGAATCTACTTTGATTTACGTGAACGTATTCTCTCGGGATGGTAGTGGCTTTGGTCGGACGGACTAACCAAAAGGACTTCTCAAGTATTCCCTTAGCCCTTGCTCGATAATCCGTGGAAGGATACTTTCACTGAACAATTAACAAAAGGAAAAAAATAAACTTTGTTGCACCACTTATGTGGATTTGCTAATATTTCCGGACATGGAATTGTACTTGGGAATGAACTAATCATCCCTATTTATAGGAGGGAGGGTGGACCGAAATTTGTGTGAATTTTCAATGTGGGAAAAAGACTTTTCTTGGTCACCAAGAAATCTTGAATATATCTCCTATATTCTTTTTCCCATAATTAAAATATTCCACAAAATCCCACCTCTCCTCTATTATGGCATAATTTTTTTAAAATATTAAGTGTGCAAGAATCCAAGATTTGGATCTTCTTGAATTTATGAGATATTCTTGTATTTCAAGAAATACATATCTTCCATAATATCTTTTCAAGAAAATCAAGAAAATCTTTCTTGCCCACTATATTTCCAAAATTTCGAAAATTCCCTCATGAATAACCAAGTGGGAGATTTCTTGAATTTAATGAGATAATCTTGTATTCCAAGAATACATATCTTCATTCCATAACAAAATTCAAAGAAAATCTTTCTCCTCTTTATCCATAATTTTCGAATTAATTAGAGAAATATTAAGCAACAATATTTATTTTATTTTAATCACCTTTTTAGGTTATTGGACTATTTGTTGGGCTACTCAGGGGGCCTTTAGGAGAATTAAGATTGGACCTTCTAATGGATCTTGAATATCTAATATTGAGCCACAATATAATTCAAGACCATAAATATTAATTAATCCCACTACATAATTAATATTGCACTATCCATCTTAACCCATATTACGGTCAATATGCTCCGGTCATTATTTCCCGTGTTTCAGATTATCTGGCCCATTAATTAATTCAAGCCAACCAAATAGCTTTCCGTTAATTAATATCTTTTGTCCTTGGGTCGAGAACGGTTCAACATTATTATCCATAATGAAACTAATTCCACTTGCAAGATTTGGTATGATAAAACTTATGAACCTCCCAGGGGGCAAATCAAGCAAGCGTGCTTGCACACGATTCTTCGTATTAAATCTTAGCAATCACATGTGACCAATAATATTGCCCAAGATAAAAAGTATTGAATCTCTCTCGATTAAGCTACCCATGATAAGTCAAAGCAATAGTTACCAATCCCCCGCGATCCTATTTAAGGGGCGAAAGGTTAAGAAACAACGAACCACCGAGGTCTAATTCTTCCTTGTTCGATTCTCAAGAATTTATCCTCTTGTAGGTCCTATTCAAATAAGATTAGTCATGCACTAGTGTAATCTCTTGGTCAAGACAAACCAATCTGAGCCTTACACCTCAACCTTTTCGCGATGGTTGTTCATTTCCATCTAGGTCGTGAATGGCGTACTTTTAGTTTACAAAAGGACATTAATTTAATCTTACGTGATCGGGTATCACTAAATTAACTACTGATGTAACACGTCTAATTATTGAAACAGTTATGCATTAAATATATATAACATTCAATCATATTTAAAGCATCGATGATAAACAATTTATTTGATAAATAAGTCCGAAATTCAGGTTTTAGATTATACAAAAAAAAATACTACTTTTCAAATAATCCCCAACAATCTCCCACTTATACTCAAAGTCCGCTTTTAAGTATACTACAACGCTCTCGCGTAGTCCGTGACATCTAATGTCACCTACACGAACCTAATAATTTCTCCCACTTATACTTTCAAAGTAGATTGGCAACCCGGTCTTGACACCCATTCCTTCCACATGTCTCTCAATGTATTCAGAGGCGCACTCTTTGTGAATGGATCACTTCAGTCATCCTCGGACGCTATCTTTGCCACATCTATATCTCCTCTCTTAACGATTTCTCGTATAAGATGTTTTTTCCTTTAATGTGTTTGTTTGACTCGTGGACTCTTGGTTCTCTTGAATTTTACCCAATCGCCCCTAGCGGATATTGCTAGACAAATTGAAACATCATCCAAGTCCACTAAGAAGATCTAGAGCCCAATCGGTTCTTTCAACGCTTCACTGGCGACTACTTACCCGAGTCCCATGGTTGAGTCGGTGATGCATTTACGCTTCACACTCGTCCCATTTGATGGCTACACTTCCCAAATGGAAACACACTAATCGAGGCGGATAATTTACGGAATCTAAATCGATTGAAAATCCGAGTCCATGTGGCCAGATGTGGGGATTGGAGTATCGGATGATAAATCAACATTCTATCCCGAGTTCTTTTCGTACACTTGAATGTTTTTAACTGTCTTCCAATGCACTTTCCCTGGGTTACTTTGATATCTTGCTACCATGCCTATGGCAAAAAACAGATATCCGGTCTCGCTTCACAAAGATTGTATACATAAGGTTTCCGGCACCGGTAGAAGCACAAGGAATACCTTTCATGTCATCTATCTCCTTTTCGCCTTAGGGAACATTTTCTTGGATAGATGGATTCCAAGTCCGAAAGGTACGAATCCTTTCTTGGAATCTTGCATGCTGAATCGTTTCAAGACAGTGTCTATGTATGAAACTTGCGATAACCCGATCATCCTTTTCTTGCGATCTTGAGTGATCTTGATCCCAAGGATGTGTCCGGTTTTCCCTAAGTCTTTCATATCAAACCTGCTTTTGAAAGCCATGCCCTTTACGTCGATAACACCTTCACATCGTTCCCGATGATCACAATGTTATCTACGATAGTACTAAGAATACCAATGCGATTCCGACTAAACCTTATACACACAACTTTAAAACTCATTTTGATCAAACTCATAAGACTTCATAACATGATCAAAACATTGGTTCCAAGCTCGAAGCTGTTTTGAGTCCGTAAATGGACCTCTTGAGCTTACAAAACCCGGGTGTTCTTGGCCTTTTTCAATGAAAACTAGGGGGTTGTTGCATATAGATCTCTTTATCAAGACTTCCGTCAAGGAAAAGCATCTTGATATCCATTTGCCAGATTTCAAAGTCGAAAATGCTGTGAATCGATAAGAGAATACGATGGACTTAAGCATGGCTACGGGTGAAAAAGTTTCCTCATAATCGATCCCTTTCTTTTCGAAAGTATAACCTTTTCGCCACTAGTCTTACTTTAAAGGTTTCAACCTTCCCGTCCCATCCTCTTTTTTTCTCTTATATACCCACTTGCATCTAATGGGTTTTACCCCATTAAGTGGTTCGACTAGCTCCACACTCTATTATGAAACATAGAACCCATTTCGCTCTCTCATTGCTTTTTGCCAGAACACTGCGATCCTTATCTTGGAGTGCCTTGTCATATGTCCATGGGTCCGATTCCGAATCAAATCGAGGACTCTCCTATTCCCATGAATCTCTCGGTCACAAACAACCCTCCCACTATGACAAGGTCTCCGATTGTGAAAGTGTATCGTTTGGTATATCATCTAGTACAATTGGCACCGAGGTTTGCCCTCTAAGCTCATTTAAGGTAATCTCATACTGGTTTTCTTTGGGTTCTATAGTTTTTCCAAAATCTAAAGTGGGTGCGGATGTCCACCTTTTGATCTTGAACTATAGAACATTCACCCTTTGTTCCTCGGGTATCCTACAAAAACCTTAATTCGATGAGGATCCAATTTACGGTTTCCTTGTCCAACACGTGGGCGGACACCCCAAAGTTCTCATGTGTATCATACTAGACTTGCCTTGGGTCCACAATTCTTTGGGGTTAAAGAACCGATTTGGATAGCACCAAGTTCGTAATGTAAGTCGTTGTTTTCCAAGGCATGACTGACCCCGAACGACTTCGGGAAGATCCGTGATAACTCATCATTGATCTAACCATTTCCAAAAGAATTACATTGCTTATTCTGCAAACCCCATTTTGTTGAGGGGTTAAGGTGCGGTGAGTCAGATACAATCCTTCATCGATAAGTAGTTCAAAAACTCATCATTTGAGGTATTCGCCTCCATGATCGATCGTGGAGACTTGATACGTTTTTCCATATGATTCTCTGCTGAGCCTTAAATTCTTTAGAATTTCTCAAAGGTCTCAGATTCATGCTTCATAAGGAAAATGTACCTTGAGTAATCATCAATAAAATTACTCATAACCTCCTCTTGCTTTGGTTGACATTTGACTACATACATCTATGTGAACGATCTCTAACACTTCTTTAGCCCCATTCCCTTGGCTCCAAATGCCATCTTGGTCATATTACCCTCCAAACATGATTCGCAAGTTGGAATTTGTTCAACTTGGAGACGCCTCCAATGAACCATCTTTTACCAACCTTTGGATCCTCTTTTTGGATTTATATGACCTAATCTTGAGATCTTAAAGAAGTGTCTCGCTCACGTCGATGAACGTTTTCTTTTCTAAAAGCTTGATTGATGTGTTATATGATACATTTAAGTGAGTGGTGTGCATGATTAATTTGCATAGAGATCATTCATCAACGTTCCATGATAGATAAATTCATCAACAAGAAAAATGGTAACAACTTTATTAAAAAAGTAAATCAATATCTATCATAAAAGTTTAGAAACCGAAAACGAATTCTTTCTAAAATTCGAACGTAAAGAATATCTCAAAATTAAAACACTTGTCTTCAAAAAGACAGGTGCACTTCTCCCACTGCTTCAGCTGCCACTCTCGTAGCATCGCCCATTGTGAAGAGGACCTCACTCCCACTAAGTTGCGGGTCCGCTGAACCCCTCAGAATGTGAAACAAACATGATTAGTGGATCCCGTATCCACCACCCACAAAATGGGAGGCATATACCCGCTAAACAAGTTCCAAACAACTAGTGCGTGAGTATTACCTTTCTTTCCTTTCCTTTTGGGATCGGAACAGTCGACCTCGATTGTCCCTACTCTCCCGCTTTCCAAAGTTTTCCTCATACTTGATCCCATGCTTCTATTTGATGTTGAGTCTTCTTGGTTTAACCTTCTTCTCTTTTCATCATCCTTATCACCACTTGATCTAGGATGAAGAGATGATTTCCGTTTCCCCAAGTTCTTTTCCTCGTGCTCCACTTCCTTTTCAACCAAAGTCAAAGCATTTATAAGATCCTCCACTTTAAAATCTTGATCTTCCATTAGATACTCAAGATAGCGGTGATTATAGCTCTTTGGTAAGATTGGAGAATGAAATCAACCTTAGTGTTGAAGTCATATTTTTTCACCGAGGATCTCAAGTTCCTCAAATAGCACCATAACCCTAAAAGACGTCTTTGTCTTCATAGATCGTCCCTTTTCCAATTTTAATCGAGCAATTTCTTGCTTCACACTTTGGACTGCCATATGGGTCTGATGTCCAAACATCGCTTCGAGATTCTTTAAGATGTCTGCAGCTGACTCATAATCTTGATGAAGGCGCCTCAACGATCGACATATATGTGCGGTGTTTCCTTCATCAAACCGTTTGCCGACTCCCATTCACCATAAATCATCTCATCCCATATTCCGGCATCCTTAGTTGGTTTTTGGTTTTGGTGAATCAAGTACCCATTCTAAAGATGATGCGGTTAGGATGATTTTATTTTGTGTTTCCAACCAAAATAGTTTTCACCAAAAAGTAAAAAGGTCTTTAGGTATATTCGATAGTGGATTAGAAGGTTGCGACATGATGAACTGAAATAAACAATAATATGCATAAGCACAAAATATATCACAAGGTTCGATCACATGCATCATATTAAAATCTCAAAAAAATATGAACATGCATCGATTGACATCTCAAAAAAGTTTAAATAAAGCCACGTGGGGTGGGTCATTATTTAAACACATTCAAGCGAGTTACAAACAAGAACGATTACAAACCTTTAATATCCAGATTAATAGTTGGCTCCCACTTGACCAATATAAAATTGACAGGGGACTTGAAGAAGTATATGCATATCAATTTTATACCTAAGTAATAACCATGATTAAATATGGGATTACTATTTTTGCTTTGATCGAGCCTCGTGGGGAGGGTCATCGTCGCCACTAGTAATAACCCACAATCATCCTTTCAAATTCATTCATGTGAAACCTATCTTTTTGACCGTCCCCAGGAATTTCTCCAAAAGAATTCACAAATAAATAAATCATGGAGGTCAAAATTAATTCAATTTTATTATCCTAATAAAATTGTCAATTAATTATTTAAAACATACTTAGTAATTTTGAAGTTGAGATTTTTTTTCATTTGGCAACCCTCATGCAAACACATTTAAACAAATTAAATAAAGCATAAGATAAGCAAATAAATCAAAAAAAAAAGAAAAATAAACATATTGGGCACAAATTATCCAATTGTCATGGTTTGATTTTTTTGCTTGATCTTGAAGAAACACGCCGTCTCGAATTTCTCCCACTCGTTGGTCTCGAAAAAATACTTCGCCTCGAACCGCCACGCGGCTTCGCGATGGGATGCACGCCAAGATCCGCCGGGCCTTGGTTTAGATGCGGCTTTGCAGCCCTAAGACACGGCTTCAAGTGGTCGCGCCCCAGGTTTCGACGCCTTTTGGTTAAAAGTGTCGGCAGGCGTCAGCCATCGCCTCTCATAAGCGCAGTCGCCGATCCGCCTATCCTTGCTATGCCCTCGCCCACCTCGCCTACTTGCGACCTCAACCGCCAGCGTCTTCATGCATGGCGTCCTTCCCGTCCGCTTCGGCACAGGCGCGCGCGCCACTGCCCGTCTGCGTCCTCATCTCAGCGCTTTCGGCGCCCGGCCTCGCCTGCGCCCAAAAGCGTGCATACGGCCATGCCCGCCCCTACGCTGATTTTGCAGATTTAGTCCTTTAATTCTTATCTTTTCGTTCCGATCCGATTACAATTTATTTACAAAAATAAATAAACCTAGATCTAGACTGATCTATTACATTGATCAAATCAAACAAATCATAGTCTACTATTGGATTTTCTCACGAGGCAAAAACAAATCGAACGAATCGAATTAAAAACCATGATTTATATGCATGCAAAATAAAACATTAAAATCCGTGACAATTGGATACACAAAAGCAGATCATCTAATATTCTACTATCCAATTTCAAATTTAATGTCAACGAATTAAATTACAATTTAAAAAATTGAGCAAAATTGATGGCTCGATACGGTGTTGTTGGGGAATGTGTTTACGATCTATTAGGGGTGAATATTTAAATACAAATTTAATTCATTAATTATTACTAGCATGAATTAATCCTATATTAATTCAAATAATAATTGAAACAACATATCATGCATATAAAAAAGCCACGTAAAACCTACGGCATCACGAATCTCTAAGGGTTTACATACTTAGCGTACCTCTCGGGATGGCAGTGGCTTTGGTCGGACGGACTAACCAAAAGGGCTTCTCAAGTATTCCCTTAGCCCTTCCTCGACAATCCGGTGGAAGGATACTCGCGAACAATTAACAAAAGGAAAAATTAAACTTTGTTGCACCACTTATGTGGATTTGCTAATATTTCCAGCACATGGAATTGTACTTGGGAATGAACTAATCATCCCCTATTTATAGGAGGGAGGGTGGACGAAATTTGTGTGAATTTTCAATGTGGGAAAAGACTTTTCTTGGTCACCAAGAAATCTTGAATATATCTCCTATATTCTTTTTCCCATAATTAAAATATTCCACAAAAATCCCACCTCCTCTATTATGGCATAATTTTCGAAAATATTAAGTGTGCAAGAATCCAAGATTTGGATCTTCTTGAATTTATGAGATATTCTTGTATTTCAAGAAATACATATCTTCCATAATATATTTTCAAGAAAATCAAGAAAATCTTTCTTGCCCACTATATTTCCAAAATTTCGAAAATTCCCTCATGAATAACCAAGTGGGAGATTTCTTGAATTTAATGAGATAATCTTGTATTCCAAGAATACATATCTTCATTCCATAACAAAATTCAAAGAAAATCTTTCTCCCTCTTTTATCCATAATTTTCGAATTAATTAGAGAAATATTATGCAACAATATTTATTTTATTTTAATCACCTTTTCAGTTATTGGACTATTTGTTGGGCTACTCAGGGGGCCTTTAGGAGAATTAAGATTGGACCTTCTAATGGATCTTGAATATCTAATAATGAGCCACAATATAATTCAAGCCCATAAATATTAATTAATCCCACTACATAATTAATATTGCACTATCCATCTTAACCCATATTACAGTCAATATGGCTCCCGGTCATTATTTCCCGTGTTTAAGATTATCTAGCCCATTAATTAATTCAAGCCACCTGAAATAGCTTTCGTTAATTAATATCTTTTGTCCTTGGTCGAGGAACGGTTCAACATTATTATCCATCTTAAACTAATTCCACTTGCAAGATTTGGTATGATAAAACTTATGAACCTCCCAAGGGGCAAATCAAGCAAAGCGTGATTGCACCACGATTCTTCAGATTAAATCTTAGCAATCACATGTGACCAATAATATTGCCCAAGATAAAAAGTATTGAATCTCTCGATTCGCTACCCATGATAAGTCAAAGCAATAGTTACCAATCCCACGTGATCCTATTTAAGGGACGAAGGTTAAGAAACAACGAACCACCGAGGTCTAATTCTTCCTTGTTCCGGATTCAAGAATTTATCCTCCTCAGGGTCCTATTCAAATAAGATCGATCATGCACTAGTGTAATCTCTTGGTCAAGACAAACCAATCGAGAGCCTTACACCTCAACCTTTCGCGATGGTTGTTCATTTCCATCTAGGTCGTGAATGGCGTACTTTTTTAGTTACAAGGGACGTAATTTAATCTTCGTGATCGGGTATCACTAAATTAACTACTGATGTAACACGCATTTAATTATTGAGCAGTTATGCAAAAAATATATATAACATTCAATCATATTTAAAGCATCGATGATAAATAATTTATTTTAGTAAATAAGTCACGAAATTCGGTTTAGATTATACAAAGTAAAAAGCATACTTTTTCAAAGATAATCCCCAATAAAAAGATATATCAGAAAACAATCGGATGGCTTCTAGTCTTGCAACATGCAAAGGTTTCATCATAATCCAAGCCTTCTTCTTGGGAATAACCTTGTGCAACTAGCCTTGCCTTGTTTCTTACAATGTTGTTGTTTTCATCTCTTTTATTCTTGAAAACCCACTTGGTTCCAATGACATTGTGCCTTTTCGGTCTATCTACCACTCCCCATACTTCATTCCTTGAGAATTGATTCATTTCATCTTGCATAGCAAAGAATCCAATGAGAATCTTGTAGAGCTTCACCAATCTCGAGGTTCTTCTCTTCGATAAGAAGCGGCCCGAGAATAGTGCACTTTCACCATGGAACCTTCTTGTTTTAACACCTTCATTAGATCACCCACAATCGACTTGTAGGATGACTATCTAACCATTTCCTTCTTGATGTTCTGTTTCAAGAGTATCCTCAACATTTGAAATGTTAGGTTCGATTAAATCGATGAACTTCGAGGAACAACGAGCAGGAGAAAGGGAATCATCTTCCTCGGGAAATTCTATTCGAACATTGTCGAGACATTTGTTCCCCCCTTTGGTTGATAGATTCGAATTTGCCTCACCGTGACCACATCTTCATTGGCATCACATACCCGAGTCCGAATCGGTCTGCTTCAAATTGGTCACCTTTGGAGTGTTGGTTTTCCGAGTCTCACCATCCTGAGTTCCATCCTCGAACTTCTTTATCTGAGTCTGAGTCACCCAATCATAGGATGTGACCCGACTTCTTCTTTTCGGTTCAGATGGATGATTTATCTTTCTTTTTGGGCTTAATCTGGTGATCCTCTTAGTCGGTTCATCTCATCATGTTCTGTTTCTTACGAACACAAGTAGATTCATCAAAAACAACATGAGGTGTTTCCTCCACAATAAGAGTCCTACAGTTGTAAACTATGAAAGCTTTACTGACTTCAGAATATCCTAAGAATATTCCTTCATCGACTTTTTACTATCAAATGTTTTCAATCGATCTTTACCATTATTGTGTATGAAACACTTGCAACCAAACACACGAAAAGAAAGAAACAAGAGGCTTCCTTTCATTCCAAAGCTCATAGGGTGTTTTGCCTTGACTCTTGGTCAAGATGGATGGATGCAGGAGAGTAGCATTCGGTGTTGAAAGCTTTTCAAATTTCAAAATCTTTTAGGAATATCGGCTTTCAAATATTATTGTCCTTGCAGCTTCTTTCAGAGTTATGTTCCTTCTTTCAGCAACACCGTTTTGTTGAGGGGTCCTTGCAGCTGATGTTTGGTGTGAAATTCCATTCTCTGCACAATAATCAGATATGATATGATTTATAAACTCAGTTCCTTTGTTAGATCTGATTTTGACCACACTCAGATTTTTCTCAATATTGAGCCTTTTCAGTAACTCTGGCAGCTTTTATCTTGAGTCTCTTTCTTACTGAGTAAGAATATGACCCAAGTATATCTTGAGTAGTCATCAACTACTACCAATGTGTATTTCCGCCATTATTGCTTCTTTCGGTGTTATAGGACCAAAAGATCCATATCACGAATCAAGTGTTCTCGGTAGAAAACCTCTACTTTGCTTTTAAATGATGCTTTTACTTGTTTTCCTTTCTGGCACGCATCACAAATATGTTCCTTACTTAACACTTCATTAGGCAACCCTCTCACAAGAGCTAATCTTGCAAGCTTGTTCAGGGTTTTGAAATTTAGGTGATTCATTCTTTTATGCCATAACCAACTGGTATCTGTGGAATTTCTAGCAACCAAACATGTATCTTTAGAAGTTGAACTCCAATCAGCAAGATACACATTCCCTTTTCTTGTACCAGTCAGTAATACTTTCTGTGATGTATCATCTTTCACAAAACATAAGTTCTTAGAGAACTCAACATTAAAACCCTTATCACAAAATTGGTTAATTGAAAGCAAGTTATGCTTCAATCCAGATACATATGAAACACCATGGATATGAACTAAGTCGATTTCCAAAGTTCCATATCCTTGATCATCCCTTGAGTTATCTCCAAAAGTGATCTGTGGGCCTCTTTGTTCAACATAGTCACTGAGTATCTTCTTGTATCCTGTCATATGTCTTGAACATCCACTGTCAAGATACCATATATCAGGAGTTTTTTCATCTCTGCTCATCAGTGCCATGTGATCTTTAGTCAGTTCAGTGCCCTTGTTTTCCTCCTGAAAAACAGATCAATTCTTAGGTACCCAATTTGTGTAGGGTCCTACAAGGTTAGATGTACCTTTCGGAATCCAAATCTGCCTGACAACTCTAATCACTTTAGAGTGGCTAATTTGTCTTCCATAAACATCAACATACACATCTACTACTTTGGGTGCCTTAGCAGTTTTCTGTGTATGTGTGCTAGCTTTAGCATGAACATGGGCTTTTGAATTCTTCTTTGGTTCGGGCCTTACATTCGGATGCTTAGGCTTTTGTGCAAATTTTGTCTAAATCTTTGATGACTCGGGTTCGGATAACCTTTACCCTTAGGCAAGTGGGGTTCAAAGTTATGCATCTTTGAAATCTGGGTCTTTCAAAGATCTTGAGGACTTGGTCTCTTCAAATTTGAGAATGTCTCTGCGAGTGTTTCTCATCCGAGGATTCCTCGATGGTTCGATGTGGAGCCTTTCAGGTTTGCTTTCTTAGCCTGAGGCTTTGAAGTACTTGCCTGAAACTTTCCAACTAAATGCTCAGGTTTTCTAGCCTTTACCTGAGGTTTGGGCTTTCTAACCTGATCATTCAGTTTTACTGAGACCATAGGTCCTTTTCCCTTGTCTACAACCTTGGGCATTACTTCAGTTTGAAGTGTAGGTGCCACTGGTTTTACAAAGATAGTCTTCTTGCTACTTGATGCAGCATTCAGATGACCTTGTGAGGTTCCCCCTGGAATAAATCCCAATCCAGTTTTTATAGTGGCAGATCTCTGGTAACTCTGAATTTCATCTATTACATTAGATGTTTTATTCAATAGAGTTAACTTCTTCTGTGCACTATCCTAACAGTTCTGTAGAGTTTTATGCTTCTAAGAGAGGTCATTGAACTCAGTTTTGATTAGCTGAATCTCTTCAGTGGATTTCTCTAGCTTTTCAGTTAGGGACATTATCAACTTCTCTTTCTCTGAGAGTTGTACTTTCAGAACATCCAGTTCATCAGTAGCTCCCATTGATGGAGAAGTGATTTCAATATTGCTAGAGTCTTTCCATTTTAGATTTTCAGCTTTCAGTTCCTTATTCTGCTCTTGAGTTTCATTTAGCAGTTCTTGTAAAACAGCATAGTCCTTCATCAGATTCTCAAAAGAATCCATCAGGTCAAAATGACTGTTTACAGTGGAACTTGAAAACTCTTGTGCTGATGTAGGAGCAACAACAGAGAAAGAAGAGTTTACCTCCTCAATGGCCATCAGACAGATGTCATCACTTTCACTGTCTGAGAATATCTCATCTGAAGAGCTAGATCCCTCCTCAGAATGTTCTTCTTCTGCAACCATGGCCTTTTTGCTTGAGAACTTCTGGTCTCTTTTAGCTTGCCTTTCTCTTCTCTCCTTAGCACTCAAATCTGGACAATCATACTGGAAGTGACCTTTCTTCTGACAATTATAGCATCTGTTGGTATCATCATCCTGATCATTTTCTTCTTTGGACTTGAAGTCTTTCCTCTTGGATGAAGATCCTTCAGCTTTCAGGTCCTTCTTCTTCTCAGTTGATCTGTCCTCAGGTTTCTTCTGGTACCTGTGGTTCCTGTAATAGCTTTTGTATTTTCCAAATCTACTATTAAGTCTGTCAAACCTCCTTGCCATCAGTGCTAGCTTGTCCTCAAGCTCATCCTGATTTTTGGCATGGGGGTTCTCAGACTCTCTAGTTTTACAGGTTTTATCTTTGGCTTTTAAAGTCACATTCTTACTCGATGAAGAATCATCTTTGCTGTCAGCCTTTTTGGATTTCTTATCATTTACAAATTCATAGGCCTTCAGCTCAGAGAAGACTTGTTGATATGGCATTGAACTAATGTTCTTGGTGTTTTCAATCACCACTGCATGAATATCCCATTTCTTAGAAAGACCTCTAAGAATTTTCAATGCCACTTCTCTTTGTGGATATTTCTTTCCAAGTGCATTTATATCATTCATGATGCTAGTGAATCTGACTTCCAATTTGTCTATTGATTCACCATCATCCATTTCAAAACTGTCAAACTTTCCAATTGCCACTAAAAGTTTGTTTTCTTTTATATGATCTGTGCCTTGGCACATTACAGCTAGTGTATCCCAAATCTCTTTAGCAGTATTACAGTGAGAGATCATTCCCATCACACCATCATCAATTGTACTGTATAGTGTGTCTTTTTGCAATGTAGTCTAGATTGACTAACTTTCTCTCCTCGAGTCGGTTGGTCATCGGACTTAGGAAATTTCTGCTCTAGGATCAATTCTCTCATCTTACGCTTCCTCTGGGATTCACCACAATAAATTGGAATGGTCCTTGAGAGACCACTCTCCACATCGCTCATGTTTGGAATCTGAGATGAGCTGCATTCTCGATCTCCATAGATCATAGTTCTCCACTTTGAGAACATGGGAAGTTTTTAGAAGACATTTTTTCGATCTTTTGAAAAATAAAAAGTTTCAAAGAAATAAGATCGGTTCGGATAGACCCGCAAGTATTTTTTGAAAAATAAAACTTTGGTCAACACAATGAGTGGTCAAGTTGAACCCTTTGCTCGATACCACTTGTTGGTCCCGGCAAGCGAGTCTTACACGTGTATGGGGGAATACACGTGTTCATGATTTTAAAACTTTTTCTTCTTCTTGAGGTCGGCTTGGGTCGATATAATCACGAAGATTAGGTTACGAGAAGCCGCAGATCGCTCTGAAATCAAAGTCTCTTGAGGCAGTGATCTGAAATTTTTTTCGGATACCTCGGATAATCCCAACCCGAGTCCTGAATGTCGGAGATCCTGAGTTGCTTGGATCGGATAACTAACTTCTTGAATCCTCATAAGAGAGTTCGGTTTGGTAATTATCTGTTCTAGCTACTTTCGATCGTCTTGAAATGGTTGGCCCTTTTAGTTATACTTTCGTTTTAAGCTTTCTTTGAAAACCTTCCTTTATGAAAATAGTGATTAAGCTGTGATTCACTTATGCAACTTCAGTGGATTGATTCCAACTGAATATCAGTGAAAAGTATGCTTTCAAAAACAAGTCAATGCAACAGTTAAGCACAGATAAGGAAAGCAATAAAGAACACAGCAATTATAGTGGTTCAGAGACTCAAGCTCCTCGTCCACTCTCGCGACTCTTGAGAGAAATTCACTATCAACCACGAGCTTTAAAGACTACCTCGTAGTTTACTTACTCAACTTCGACCACGAGTTTTCACTACTCCGCGTAGTTTACTTACTCAACCCGACCTTGAGTTTTACACTACCTCCGTAGTTTACTTACTCAAAACACACACAAGCTTTCAGACTACCCCTGTAGCTTACTAACTTCTCCTCTAGAGTTTTCTGACTACTCCGCGTAGTTTACTAACTCTTTACAACGCTTCTCACCAACAAACACACTCCAACTACCTTCTCAAGGGTTTGGGATTTCTCGGTTGGTTTTCAACTAGGATGAGATATCCTTTACAATGAAGCACAATGCAAAGGGTTAGGATATCTCGACTAAGCTTTGGATAATTCTTATCAAGCTAGGCTTAGTATAGTGAGCTCTCTTCAATATAGAAGCACTTGGGAAATTCTATGTTTTTCGAGTGCTTTAACTTTTTCAAGAATAAGTTTGAGCTCTTGAGTTGCGTATAAATTTTTCGTAACCTTACAATGTAGAGGGTCACCAGCATTTATAGGCATACACCAAGGTCACTCTTGAAAACTATCCGTTGGAGAGATAGCTCCGTGAGTTCCCTCTTATGGTGTGTGAGAACGGCTATATTTAGGGTTTGAACCTCCCTAACACGTTTTAGGCAATAGCCTTTCACGTAGCCGGTCTTCACTTTTTTTGCGATGGAACTTTGTACATCGACATCTTTTTTTCATTTGACTTTGTCCTTTGTCGTGTCGGTATGGTGCGATCTTTGTCTTCCTCTTTTTGACTTTTGTCTCCGATTAAAGGTAGACACCTTCACCAACTCTTTTTTGGTTACAAACTCTGAGTTTGATATAACCTTAACAACACTTCTGACTTAGTTCCTTTTGTCTGCATTTGAATGTCTTGGCAAATATCTATTTTCTAAGGAATTGCGATCTTCTCAGAAATTGCATCTTTCAGATAGATATATTCAGTGCCTCGGAACATTCGAGTTTCATCTTGAGCATTGATGCATTCTTTGAGTCTTTAGTAATTCTTTGTGCCTTGATATTCTTGATCTTGATCTTGATCTTGATCTTGTGTCTTCAGAATCTTCTGAGTCTTCAGGGTCTTCTGAGTCTTTATAGTTTATCTTGGTGATGTCTTGAGTCTTTATCTTGAGTCTTGATTCTTGATATCATCTTGAGTCTTGATATCTCGATTTCATCTTGAGTCTTCAGAACCTTCAGTTTCATCCTGAAACTTCAGTTTCTTCAGAAACATACTGAGTTCTTCAGAGTCTTCAGAACCTATCCTGAACTATATCTGCTGACTATACATTTTGCAGATAACATCCTGAGTACTCTAAAACTGAATCCTGACCAAACTATCAAGATCATTATGATCATGTCATACTCAGGGGTTTTAGGATCTTAATCAAAATCATATATATTAAATTCATCTCCCAACATGAGGGATGCTTCCAACTAATTCTAGATTCTCACTAATTAATGTATTACACCAAACACTCAACATTTACTTTTTTACAAATTTTGCAGAACTTATCACTCTCACTATTAAGAACCAAACTAACTCAATCCGGTTTCAAGTAATCTAAAGTATTTTTTGGACACCTTGAGCAACCAACATATATTATTTACACTAGCTAGTGATTGTAACACGGTAGTGCTCGTCTCTACTTCTAGTCCTAACAACTGCACAACCATTTATCATTCTAGAATTAGAATAATCTTTTACAAGAAAATTGCCTACAAACATTTAGAAGAAATAGAACATGTAAAGAATTCAACCACTTTACAGAACAAATCCATTTCTTCTGCCACGTTACACTCGATGAACGGGTAAAAGACATGTTACGATAGGGGGTTTTTGGAAGTCGAAAACCAAGCTAAATTCTTTTAAGCCACAACAAACACATGATTTATACAAAATAAATTGATTTTATCATCAGCACATAAGTTTCTATAAACCATTAATTTTGCAATAATAACTATCCCTCCAGACTCCAATTATTGCCTAATTATCTCAGTAAAATCAACAGAAAATAAATATATAAAAACCAGAGGATGCATTCCAGTTTCCACTATGCTCTTTCCCCTTCATCGAATGACCAAAGTTGAAAATTACTACTATCTCAAGCTATTCTTAGATCTTGAAATTTTTCAACAAATTTCCCCAATCCAATTCTATTTCATCGATTGCTAATCAGTTTACATATGAATTCAACGACATGACAATACCTCGCATTACCAAGTCATAATATCGATTGACCAAATCATTTACTATTTTTCCCTATTTTTAAATTCTTCATAAAAAACCAATCAAATTGAACAGAAAAACTGAATCAAAAACCAAAAACTCAAGTAAATCAAACAGATAAAAGTTCACATACAGCTTTGAGTTCGCTGAAATTGGCCGCATCGGAGAGAAACTCCTTCATCTTAGCAGTCCTGGGGTGGTGCACCCACATGGTAGCGTCCATGAACTGCACCCCGTTTGATTCACACGCTTCGAGAATCACATTCTCAAAAGCATATTTTACAAACACCCTGTAGTCACTTTTTTTCAAGAGGGCAAACCGAGTTAACTTGAGATAACTTTGTTAATGTGGCTAATGTAGGGCAGAGTTTGCTACCTTTGTCATTTGCTAACGGGGAAGACTTCCGGTCGAGGGCGTCAGCAATTTCCTTCTTGTTTCCCCTTCTAAGGCAAAAAACTAGTCCAAGCGACAAGAGAACTATTGCAAATAAAGATCCTAGAACATAAGTTTACAAGTTTACGAGATCATAAGGAGCGAATTCAAATCATAAGAGTTTTCTTAGGCATTTCAACAAACACCGGTGAGCAAGGCTTAAAAACCATTAACTTTCAAGTGAAAGGCAAGTCTTATTTCTTCTCCGAGAATCAATTCAATTAACACAATTTACCAATTACCAAATTTACTTCCTAGGAAAACTTAGTCAATGAACCTTAACTTTGTCTGAGAATGCATCAGATTGCCATTAGAGTTGATATACTAGAATGCATCAGATTTTGATTGGGCTTAAACTTTTTTTAACATTAGATTCCCAGGTTAATACATTCATCTAATACTATCAATCAAACAAAGATAATACTATCAATTAAAAGATAAAACAAAACAAAAAAAATCAAGAATTTGAAACGCAGGTTATAGACGTACCAATTGAACACAATTTTCTGCTGAATTCTTTCGCGGGAAGAGATTGAGCAAACTAGGGATGAAGCTTTTGGACCTCTAATGTGACGAAGGAATTCGCCGAGGAAACACAGCCTGGATAAACTAGTGAGCAAGCTAGTGACGAAGCTTTTGTTACCCTAATGTGATCGAATTAAACGAGCTTTTCTTTGAAATACATTTAGAAGAATAATAGAACACAAGATCATGTCTAGTCTAGTGGTGTAGCTATATTTGTTTGCGTAAGTTGTCGTGTGTTCAAACCTTAAATGTCTGCAACATTTTTTCAAATTTTAACCTGAGTTTTTCTTTTGAAATACTTTTAGGAAAACAATTGAACGCAATATGGCTTTTGGTCTGGTAGTGTAGCTATCTTTGTTCATACATCATGATGTCTTGTGTTCTAACCTTAATGGATCTAATTTTTTAATAAAATTTGTATTTTATATGAAAAAACTCATGGTTACAAAATAATAAATAATAAATTTCAACATAAATAACAGAAATTATGTAGCTCATTTGGTTGTTGTGCTAAGTTTAATTTAGAGGTCTTGTGTTCGAACATTTTGGATGAATATTTTAATAAATTTTATATTTGTAATTTTATTTAATAAAAATTATATTTTATATGGAAAAAATAATGGCTAAAGTTAATAAATAATAAATTTCAACATAAATAATAAAAATAATTTTGTGATGAAATTAGTATGTCACTAATAAATGCTTATTAACTGTCGCTATATATACGTATTAGTGACAAAAAATATTGTCACTAAGTACTATAAACAGTTAACGATGAAACATAAAATCGTCATGAGAATTTTATATTATATGATGAATATGATCGTCACTAATTACAATGACGATCGTCACGAAATAAGATTGTGACAAAAGAAGTGTGTCACTAAGAAATGATTATTAATCGTCACAATATATAAATATTTGTGACGAAAGAAAATGTCACTAATTATTATGAACAATTAATAATGAAACATAAAACCGTCATGAAAAATAGATATTATATGACAAATATGATCGTCACTAATTACAATGACGATCGTCACAAAATAATATTGTGACAAAATAAATGTGTCACTAAGAAATGATTATTAATCATCACTATATATGAATATTTGTGACGAAAAAATATGTCATTAATTATTATGAACAATTAACAACGAAACATAAAACCGTCATAAAAAATATATATTATATGACAAAAATGATCGTCACTACTTACAATGAAAATCGTCATCAAATAATATTGTGACGAAATAAGTGTGTCACTAATTGTTTTGAATGATTAATGACAAAACATAGCATCGTCATAAAAATATTCTTTTTCTTGACGTTGAATATTGTCACTAATTATTATGAATATCGTCACCAAATTTATTGTGATGAATTTCTTGTTGGCGTCATGAAATATATGAATTAGTGACGAAAAAATTTAAAATTGGTGACAAAAATAACTTTTGTCACTAATTCTACCTTTTTAGTGACAAAAATAAATTTTGTCACCTTTAAGTAAGAAAATTTGACGAATTTTGCGTCGTCATGGAAAATTTCGTCATGAAATGTGTGATTCCCTGTAGTGTAACTCAACACACACAAGCTTTCAGACTGAACACAAGCAGCTTACTAACTTATTCTCTAGAGCTTTCAAGCTGAACACAAGCAGCTTACTCACTTTTTACAACTCTCACTACTCCAACAACTACACACACAAACTACCTAATCAAAGGGTTTGTGTTTTGGTTGGTTTCCAACTAAGGTGAGATATCCTCTTACAATCAAACACAAGTAAAAGGCTAGGATATCTCTAACTAAGCTTTGAATATTCTAGAATCTAGGCTAAGTAAATGATCTCTCTTCTAAGATGAAACACTTGGGAAATTCTAAGGGTTTCGAATGCTTCTCAATGTATGCTTTGAATACGAATGAGCTTTGGAGTTGCTTTGATTTCCCGTAACCTTGGTTATGAACAAGGCCTTGGTATTTATAAACAACTCACTAAGAGTCTACTCTTGAAAAACTATCCGTTGGAGAGACAGCTTCAAGGGTTTCCTCTTTTGGTTATTGATGAACGGCTATTTCTAGGGTTTGAACACACCCTTGCATGTATTAGGAAATATGCATCCACGTAGCCAATAACCAACTTCTGTGAACTGGAAGATATCAGCCCTGACATTTCTTCAGAGATATGTCGCTTTCTGTGTTAGTATAGTACGTTGTTGTCGCCTCCTCATTGGTCGAAATCTTCCTTTGAACAGAGACAAACAAAATGGCTCTATTTAGGTCAACCACACTAAACTGATATGTTCCTTAATGTCCACGAATGTATAACATTTTGTTTGTTTGTACTAAGAATGAACAAAACACTATTCAACTTGAAGTAGCTTGTTCAGTTTCTTTTTTGGGTCAGTACAAAACAATCTTCAGGATCTTTTGGTCTTCAGTATTCAGGACTTTCTTCTTCAAGGACTTCGGTCTTCAGGATTCTTCAGAGCTACTCAGGGACATTTGAGTTCTTCAGGCAAAATCAAAACAAACCTATTTCTCCCTGATCTATATCTGCTGACTATATAGAGTGCAGATAATCCTGAGTCTTAATATCTATTGAAACCTGATCCTATACTACCAAGATGTCCTGATACATGTCATACTCAGGGGTTTTGGGATCTAATCAAAATCTTTATTAAATTCATCTCCCAATATAATACCCATCCGAGAAACCGTTTGATGTAGTTCCACTATATGTGTCTACGGGTGTCTCGGTTAGTGGGAGCAATGCGATACTCCTTTGACTTGAGGTCAATACGCACAACATGTGTGGAGTGATGAACTTTGACCATGACCGATGCTTGCAACTTTCCATGGGTAGATATGGCTTGGATTGGGTTCATCATGAAGTGCATGTGCGTGGTGGTTGAGCCAAGAAAAGGATTCATTCCTCAAAGTGGATTTAGAGAGAATACTCATCTTCTCATCATAGTTGGATCAAAGTCACTGGCCAATGCACGTCAACTTGGACTTTGTGGCCAAGTGTGACATAAGTGATCAATTAGTGATTAGAGATAAATTGATTAAGTTATTTGAATAGACACTTCATCATGTTCTAGATTAATCGAGTATTCGTAAATGAAAGGAGGAAATTGGAATAGTCCATGTTCTACGATTCACGTAGTTGCACATTTCTGTAACGTACCTCATATATTGAGAATGTCCGATTTATTGTCTGAGGTTCAATTAAGACCGTTAGTTTGACTAATCGCTCGATATATGAGGGCCTATGGGTCACGCAATAAGTATTTCCCTTTTACGGATTATAGTTGGTTGATTAAATGTTAAATTGGATTTAATATTTAATTTATGGAGAATTAATTAATAATGGAATAATTTGGAATTAATTATTATTAATGTTTAATTAAATTGGATTTAATTAAATAGAATTCCCAATAATAATATATGGAATATTATTGTAGGATTTAATATATATGGAAATAAATCGTAGAGATTTGACATATATGGGGAATTAAATCAAGTAGAGATTTTATATGTAGGAAATAAATCTAAGAGATTTATTCAAATAAGGATTAGGGATTTTATTTCATAATCGGGTTAGCTTAAGATTTAAATTGGTTCTCTCCTATATATATGAGCTCTTGAAATCCATGTCTGGTTGTTCATATTCTCTACATAAAATCTAGAGTTAGAATTTTCCTAGCGAATTCATCTAGGGATTCAAACGACAAATCTGTGAAAGTCCATGAGCGGTGATTACGGGGGATACCATAGTTGAGAAATCTTCTCTTGAATTACTATAAGATTTCTTGTTATGTTTATTCATAATTGTTTATGCAATTATATATTAGTTGTTGGTGAACTTTTAATTATTCTGCTGCATGTATTACGTGTTTATGTGCCTCTAAATTCCAAATATGGTATCGAGATTCAGGCTCTTTGTTTCAATTGCATAATTAAAATCAGTTTTGAATAAAAAAATTATTCAAAATTAGGGGCACGATGCGTTTTGATAAACCGGACCGCACCCTTATTTTGTTTGCTTAGGTAAATCTTCTTCCGCTAAAATCCCCAAATTGATTTTAGGGTTTTCTCTAGGAGAAACCGCTACTGCTCGTCCTTGTTCACACACGGCCGTGATCTTCGCCGAGGCATCGCTTCGAGGCGGCGCTAAGCGTCGTGGCCTCGCGATCGTCTGAGGCTTCAGCGATTTGGCCCGTCTTGATTTTGCCATCGTCGATCTTCGCTCCGCCTCTATCCTTTGTCTCTTTTTTCTCGCGGTGCGCCCCCAAGCCTTGAGTCAAGGCGGCACGCCACTGGAATCGATAAAATTAGTGGCGGCGCACCACCAATTCGATCGTCTTTCTTGCGGTTTTGGTTTGGAACCCGTTCGGTTGGGGAGTCGCGACTCGCGCACAACCCTTGATTTACGGTGGCGGCGTCTCCCGAACTTCGTTAAGCGGCGACGGTGACTCGCGTCTGGTCCCGATTCGTGTGATGCAATTTTCCTTGTTCTGGGTTACGGTTTGATTCGCTTTCGATTTTGGTTTCCGCTTTCGGTTTCTAGGTTTTTGTATTTGCGTCTCATGGTATTGGCCTTTGTCTTAATTCATCGTTTTTTTATTTCAATTGCTTCAAATTTGGCGTATCTAGGATTCGTTTTTTTTTGGCTTTGCGTTCTTTGGTTTAGATTCGATTGGGTTTTGTTAGTACCTTTGCTCTCGTTCTTCAATTGGATTTAATGATGAATTCTAACAATATTATTTGTTCAAATGATTAATTAGATTATTCTTGATGAACTAAGGTTGAAATTGTGGGTATCAGTTGTCCTGATTGATGGATGGTTTCCGAGCAGTGATGAGGGAGAGACCGTCTTGCTAATTGGATTTGTAACGGGCCCCTCCGTGCAGAGTTTTAGAAATTGCACTTGAGCCCTTGCAAATAAAGTTAAAAAATTGTTTTAAAATTAATAAGCTTAATTTTTAAAACCTAAAATAAAATTGTATTTTATTTTATAATTAATTGGATTAATTATCAATTTTAATAATCGTGAATTGAAGTTAAAATTGAATTTTAAAGTTAGGTTTATAAAAGGATTATTAAAATCCCACTTATTAACGCATTTATAGTCCGCATTATAAATTGTTTGTGTAGGCGGCGCCCAATAGATGCTCAAATGTGATGTAGATTAACATGTTGGATCTCGATTAAGCAATTAATACCCCACCTTTGAAAATGTTTCTCGCCAAAATATAGTTTTCTCATTAATTTGATAAGATGTCTTCCATCAAAGTTAAAAGTAAACTGGAGATTTCGTTCCAATGAGTACGTAAAGACCCTCGTCTTTTGCCCGGATCTACATCTAACGGGACTTTTATAGGGACATGTAATGTCGCCACTTGATGGTTGTAAACCAACTTAACTTTATTTTGATAGCCCTCACGGGGAACAAAGGGTAAGGGACATCAGTCGAACTAGGTTCGACGAACTAGGAATTACAATTTTACAATTGGTTTGGAGACCTACCAGTTATGCTACTGCAATGATCAGCCCTCGTTGGGATTATGATAGTAATAATGTGGATCCTAGTCCATTATGATTTATATTAGATATAAATTCATACTTTTCCAATGAGGTCATTAAGTATGTGAAAATAATGGAAACAAAATAAATTTAAAGGTCATATTTATTTTGATTGTTGAATATTGATCATAGGAATTATGTGTTTTAATTCCCGTTTTATTTTATTTCTCTAGGATTGTTGAAATGAATAACTTGTCATTGAGAAGCGTTTTGGAAACGAACAAATTGGTTGGGCCAAACTTTCTCGACTGGCACCGAAACATTCGTTTGGTGCTCAGGCAAGAAAAGATTGAGTATGTGTTGGACACGCCAATCCCTGCTACCCTGGAGACTGGTACTGAAGAGGCTGAGGCGTTTGACGCCGCAGCTCAGAAGAAGCATCAAGAGGATGCTTCCCAGCCACTGGAACATGTATGTTTGTTATTGAGATAAACATATCCACAAATGATGCTAACTGTTGGGTATTAGATATTGGTTGTGGCTCACACATTTGTACAAATGTGCAGGGTCTCAAGGATAGCAAGGCAGTTAGGCCAGGTGAAGTCGCTTTACACGTTGGGAATGGAGCAAGAGTTGCTGCTGAACGTGTTGGCGTTTATGTTTTAGATTTACCCTCTGGTTTTAGACTTGAACTGAATAATTGTTATTTTGTTCCTTCTATTACCCGCAACATTATTTATATTTCGATGTTGAATATTGAAGGTTTTTGCTTCCATTTTGCAAACAATAATTGTTATTTTTTGCTTAATGGTGATGTGTATGGAAATGCTCCTTTATCTAATGGTTTATATTTATTTCATTGTGGACATAACGTTCTTATTATACAAAAAAGAAGACTCAAACTTAGTAATCATGAAACCCAACTTACTTGTGGCACTGTAGACTTGGTCATGCAAATGAGAAAAGAATCGCAAGGTTAAGAAAGTTGGACTATTTAGCCCCATTCGACTTGAGTCTTATAGAAACTGTGAATCTTGTCTTAAGGGCAAAATGATCAACAAAACCTTTTCTGGGAAAGGGGTTCGTGCCAAAGAAATTCTAGAGTTGATCCACAGTGATGTTTGTGGACCATTGCCCACTCTAGCTAGGAGTCACTTCGGCTACTTCATAACTTTTACTGATGATTTCTCTATGTTTGGGTATGTGTATATGATGAAACACAAATCTGAACCTTTTGAGAAGTTCAAAAAGTATAAAGCTGAAGTAGAGAAGCATCTTGGTAAGAGTATTAAGACTCTTCAATCAGATCGAGGAGGAGAATATCTTAGCCATGAATTCATTGGGTATCCGAAGTTGCATGGATCCGAGAGGAGAAACCGAACCTTGTTGGACATGGTAAGGTCCATGATGGGCTTTTCCTCTCTTCCAACATTCTTATGGGGATGCACACTCCAAACCTCAATTTACATTCTGAATAAGATTTCATACAAGTTATGGCATGGCAAGAAGCAAAATTTCTCTCACGTGAGAACGTGGGGTTGCCCAGCGTTTGTGAAGAAAATGCTCAATAATAAGTTGGAATCAAAAGGTGAAAAGGGTTACTTTGTATGATATCCTAAGGAAACTAGAGGATATTATTTCTATCTCCCTGAGAAACAAACAGTGATTGTTTCTAGGCAAGCTAAATTCCTTGAAGAAGACTACGTCTTCAAGGAACAAGACCGTAAGACAATGGAACTTGAAGAAATTCAATAACCACAAATTAACAAGGAGATTGATGTCTTGTCAAAGCAACATGATAAAGAATCAGTGGGAGCATTCAGCAGCTCACATGGTGGAAGTTTATCACTAAGTGATCCTCTTTCAGCCAGTGGGAGCGTAATTGGAGTTGCATTGCCCGAGCAACGAACTCTAAGTAGGCTGAATGAGAACAACATAGTTCAAACTCCCGATCAAGAGGCATCCGGAAGTGCTCAAGGAGCATCCAGAAGTGTCGCTCTTGAGACCTCCCCGGTCAACGATGAAATCACTGCACCACAAAATTTTCACGATCAGAATGTGCAGCCTGAACAACCACAACTCCGTAAGTCCACTAGAGTTCGTAACCCACCCACAAGATATTATGGTTTCTTCGTAGAGGAACATGATGACGTGGAGATCCTGGATAAAGACGAACCTAGAACTTACACTGAGGCAACAATAGATGTTGACTCAAAGAAGTGGCATGAAGCCATGAAATCCGAGATGGACTCGATGTACGTCAATCAAGTTTGGGACTTGGTTGAGTTGCCGAAAGAGGTTAAACCCATTGGTTGCAAATGGGTCTTCAAGCGTAAGACTGATGCAAATGGCAAAGTACAAACCTACTAGGCTAGGTTGGTGGAAAAAGGTTATATTCAACGCGAAGGCATTGACTACGACGAGACTTTCTCACCGGTTGCTAAGATCAAGTCCATTCAAATTTTACTTGCGGTAGCAGCACATCTAGATTATGAAATTTGACAGATGGACGTCAAAACAGCTTTCCTAAATGACAACATTGATAAGGAAGTGTTTATGACTTAACCTGAAAGTTTTATATCAAAGCCAAAATCTAATCTTATGTGCAAACTTAAACGATCCTTTTATGGATTGAAGCAAGTTTCTAGGAGTTGGAATATCCATTTTAATGAGACTTTCAAATCATTTGACTTCATCAGAAACTCGGAAGATTCGTGTGTCTATCGGAAATTCAATGGGAAGAATATTTTCTTCATAGTTGTGTGTGTCGATGACATACTCATTATGGGAAATAGTATCCCACTCATGCAGTCCGTGAAAGAATGGTTGTCAAAGACCTTCATGATGAAGGATCTTGGTGAAGCCTGCTACATCTTAGGGATCAAGATCCATAGGGATAGATCTAAGAAGATGAAGGGGTTGTCACAGTCCACCTATGTAGACAAGGTGTTGAAGCGATTTGCGATGGAAAACTCTAAGAGATGTTCTCTACCGGCATGTCATGGGATAAAGTTGTATAAGAAGGATTGTCCTTCTACAGACGCTGATATTCAGCGCATGAAGGATATACCATATGCATCTGCAATTGGATCCATCATATACGCCATAACTTGCACTAGGCCAGATGTGGCCTTCGCTGTCAGCACCACCGGAAGATACCAACAAAATCCAGGTGAGCCTCACTGGATTGCTATCAAGAACATTCTCAAATATCTCAGACGTACTAAAGATTGCTTTCTGGTCTACGGAGGATGGTCAGAGCTAGTTGCCACTGGCTATGCTGACGCAAGTTTCCAATCTTACAGTTATGATTACAAATCTCAATCAGGCTATGTGTTCACTCTCGATGGCGGGGTGGTTAGTTGGAATAGTTCCAAACAAGAGACTACTACGGATTCAACAACCGAAGCTGAGTACATTACTGCGGCGGAAGCTGCCAAATAAGTTGTCTGGATAAAACAGTTCTTCAGTGAACTAGGGGTAGTTCCGAGTGCCAGCAGTCCAATAAAGTTGTATTGTGACAATACTGGTGCGGTTGCGCAAGCTAAAGAACCGAGATCCAATAACATAAACAAGCATGTACCGAGGCGTTATCACTTAATAAGAGAGATAATCGCTAGAGGAGAGATATAGTTAGAATGTGTACCCACGGAAGATAATCTGGTTGATCCTTTCACCAAGGCTTTGAGGGTTCATGTACACACTAGACATTTTGATGGTCTAGGGGTTAGACATGGAGGTGATTGACTCTAGTTCAAGTGGGAGATTGTTAGTGTTGGTGTCTTAGAGACAATCCATTGTAAGAAAATAATACTCAGATAATATTTAATGTTGGTTTAATATTATTATTTATTTAATATTAAATATATGGCGTTGCACTTATTTGAATATTATGTTTGATTGTTTTCATTTGTTCTTATATGTGTTCCCTTGAGTCACTGCTGTCATTGAGTGTGTGAGAACTCAGATGACTTAAGCGTGATTCTCAAATAGATCCAATCGAGGATTATCAAGAATGGGATATTGATGATGCAATGGATATTGGTGTGCGATCTACATCATACTCTTAAAGAGTGTAGTAAGATCTCACTTACTACGAGATACTAGGTATCTCATGATGGATGCACAAATACCTTAGAGGGTATTCGTATACCTATCCGAGAGAACCGCTTGATGTAGTTCCACTATATGTGTCTACGGGTGTCTCGATTAGTGGGAGCGATGCGATACTCCTTTAACTTGAGGTCAATACACACAACATGTGTGGAGTGATGAACTTTGACCATGACCGATGCTTACGCCCTTTCATGGGTATATATGGCTTGGATTGGGTTCATCACGAAGTGCATGTGTGTGGTAGTTGAGCCAAGAAAAAGATTCATTTCTCAAAGTGGATTTAGAGAGAATACTCACCTTCTCATCATAATTGGATCAAAGTCATTGGTCAATGCACGTCAACTTGGACTTTGTGGCCAAGTGTGACACGAGTGATCAATTAGTGATTAGAGATAAATTGATTAAGTTATTTGAATAGACACTTCATCATGTTCAAGACTAATCGAATATTCGTGAATGAAAGGAGGAAATCGCAATAGCCTATGTTACAGTTACCTGTAGTTGCATATTTCTCATAATGTACCTCATATATTGAGAATGTCGATTATTGTCTAGGTTTTCAATTAAGACGTTAGTTTGACTAATCGCTCAATATATGAGGGCCTATGGGTCACACAACAAGTAGTCCCCTTTTGCGGATTATAGTTGGTTGATTAAATGTTAAATTGGATTTAATATTTAATTTATGGATAATTAATTAACAATGGATTAATTTGGAATTAATTATTATTAATGTTTAATTAAATTAGATTTAATTAAATAGGAATTCTCAATAATAATATATGGAATATTATTGTAGGATTTAATATATATGGAAATAAATCGCAGAGATTTGACATATATGGGAATTAAATCCGTAGAGATTTTATATGTAGGAAACAAATCTAAGAGATTTGTTCAAATAAAAATTAGAGACTTTTTTTCCTAATCAGGTTAGCTTAAGATTTAAGCTGGTCCTCTCCTATATATATGAGCTCTTGGGAATCCACAATACCGTTGTTCATATTCTCTCCATAAAATCTAGAGTTAGAATTTTCCTAGCAAATTCATCTCGGGATTCAACGCTGGTAAATCTGTGCAAGTCTGTGAACGGGGATTACGTGGATACCATAGTTGAAAATTCTGCTCTTGAATTACTGTAAGATTTCTTGTTATGTTTATTCGTAATCGTTTATGCAATTATATGTTTGTTGTTGGTCACCTGTTTAATTTCGTTGCGCATGTATTACGTGTTTACATGCCTCTAAATTCCAACAAGATTACCTTAGACGAGCTAAGAGGGCAAACTCCAATGCCAACTGTACAAGTTGACATACCAAGCAACACACTTGCATAACCAGAACCTCGTTGTAATGGGAGGATTGTTAGACCGCCTGAGCGATTCATAGGGATGGGAGAGTCCTCGGACTTGGTCCCCGGTGATAATGAATCAGACCTCTGGTCTTACAACGAGGCAATTCAAGACAAGGATGCAATTTCTTGGCAAACAGCAATGGAAGTTGAGATGGGTTCTATGGATCATAATCAAATGTCCGAGCTAGTCAAGCCACTTAATGGTGTAAAGCCCATTGAATGCAAGTTGGTTTACAAGAGAAAAAGACGAACGCACGGGAAGGTAGAGACCTTCCAGGCTAGGCTTGTGGCAAAAGGATACACTCAGAAAAAAGGATCGATTATGAGGAAACCTTCTCGCCTGTATATGCTTAAGTCCATCCGAATTCTCTTGTCGATAGCTGCACATCTTGATTTTGAGATCTGGCAAATAAATGTCAACGCAATTTTTCTTAACGAAAGTCTTGAAGAAGAAATCTATATGCAACAACCCGAAGGCTTTGTTGAAAAAGGCCAAGAACATCTCGTTTACAAGCTCAAGAAGTTCATCTACGGTTTTGATCAGGTTATAAAGTCTTACGATTTTGATCAAAATGAGTTCGAGAGTTGTGTGTACCGAAAGTGTGTTGGATCTGCCTTGATATTCTTAGTACTATATGTGGACGATATTCTGCTCATCGGGAATGATGTAAAGGTGTTGTCAGACATGAGGGAAAGGCTGTCAAAACAGTTTGATATGAAGGACTTAGGGAAAATCGGTGACATCCTTGGGATCAAGATCACTCGAGATCACAAGAAAATGATGATAGGCTTATCGCAAGCTTCATACATGGATACTGTCTTGAAGCGATTCAGCAATCAAGATTCCAAGAAAGGTTTTGTACCTTTCAGGCATGGAATCCATCTATCCAAGGAAATGTGTCCTAAGACACAAAAGGAGATAGATGACATGAAAGACATTCCTTTTGCTTCGGCAGTCGGAAGCCTTATGTATACAATATTGTGCACGAGGCAAGATATCTACTTTGTCGTTTGTATGGTAGCGTGATATCAGAGTAACCCTGGGAAAGAGCATTGGACTGCAGTTAAAAACATTCTGAAGTATCTGAAAAGAACTCAGGATAGAATGTTGGTTTATCAATCAGACAGTCTAATCTTCGTCGGTTACACGAACTCGGATTTCCAATCAGACTTAGATTCTAGAAAATCTACCTCGGGTAGTGTGTTTTGCATGGGAGAGGAGCCATGACATGGAGAAGGGATAAGCAGAAATACATCACAGATTCTACCATGGAAGCCGAATATGTAGTTGCTTGTAAAGCGACGAAAGAAACGGTTGTGGACTTGGACGTAGTTCTGAATTTGTCCAGCATCATCACGGTATATTGTGATAATGCTGGAGCAGTTGCAAATTCAAGAGAACCAAGAGCCCACAAGGCCAGCAAACACATTGAAAGAAAATATCATCTTATACGAGAAATCTTTAAGAGAGGAGATATAGAGGTGGCAAAGATTGCGTTGGAGGAAAACCTAGCAAATTCATTCACAAGGTTCTGCCTCAGAATACATTCGAGAAACATGTGGAAGGAATGGATGTCAAGAGCGTTGCCAATTTGCTTTGAGTATAACTGGGAGAAAGTTATTAGGTTCATGTAGATGACGTTAGATGTCACGTAGAACATGAGACATGCTATAGTATACATAAAAGTAGACTTTGAGTATAAGTGGGAGATTGTTTGGGTTATACTGGAAAGTATGCTTTTACTTTGTATAACCAAACTGAATTTCTATCTTATTTACTAAAATAAATTATTTATCACTGTTGCTTTAAATATGAATGAATGTTTACTGCATAACTGTTCAAATAATAGTACAAATTACATTGTAGTTAATGTGGTGATACCAGATCACAGAAGATCACATTAATAGTGTCTTGTGAAAGGTTGAAGTGTAAGACTCAGATTGGCTTGTCTTGACCAAGAGATTTTATGGAATCGTGTGTAAGAATTAGACCTCAGTGGTTGGTTATTTCTTAATCTCTGTCCCTTGAATAGGATCGTGTGTAATTAATAAGTATTGCTTTGATTCATGTTGGGTAGAGAATCAATGCGATTCAATACTTTGTGTTTTGGGCAATATTATTAGTTACATGACTATTGCTAAGATTTAATACAGAGAATCGTGTGCAAGTCGTCTTCATGTGATTTGTCCCCTTGGTGTGCTCAGAAGTTTTATCATACCAAATCTTGCGAGTGGAATTAGTTTCCGGTTTGGATAATAATATTGAGTTGTTCTTACTCCAAGGAAAAAGATATTAATTAATATAAAGCTTTTCAGTGGCTTGAATTAATTAATGGACTGAATAATCTTAAACACGGGAAATAATAATTGGGAGCCTTATACAGTAATATGGGTTAAGATGGATAGTGCAATATTAATTTTATAGTGGAATTAATTAATATTAATGGGCTGAATAATATTGTGGCACAATATTGATAATTTAGAGTCCATTGGAAGGTCCAATCTTAATTCTCCTAAAGACCCCTCAAGTAGCCCAATATAAAGTCCAATAACTGAAAATGGTGATTAAAATAAAAGAAATATTGTTGCTATATTTTTCCTAATTTTCGAAAATTGTAGGAAGAAAAGAGGAAAAGATTTTCTTGATTTTCTTGAAGAGATTTTATGAAAAAAGATAAGTATTCTTGGAATACAAGATGATCCCATAAATTCAAGAAATCCCAAATCTTGTTTCTTGCCATGTATATTTCGAAAATCCCATATACTCCCTCCGTCCCATTTCAATCTTCACGTTTACTGTTTTCTCGTGTTTTAGCGAGAGAGTTTTTTATTAGTATTTGAAATGATAAAGTAATTTTTAAAGATACATGCAATAGATGAGAAGTAGATCTATAATACCCCTCTTTAAAATCACTTTATCATTTGAAATACTAATAAACAACTTGCTCACAAAAACTCGATAATAAAGTAGGTGTGAAGATTGAAATGGGACGGAGGGAGTAATAAATAGAGGGAGATTTTGTTGGGAGTTAATTATGGAAAATAGAATATATGAGATATATTCAAGTTTGTATATTGGAAGATATAAGGAAATTTTCCATAAGCCCAAATTAACCTAAAATTTCGCCCCCCTTGGTTATTATAAATAGGGGATGAATTTTTCGTCCCCAACACTGTTTAATGAGTTGTAAATATTAGAAATCCACAAAGGTGGTGCAACGTATTTTCTTTTTCTCTTTTGTTAATTGTTCGTGAGCATCCTCCCACTGGATTATCGGACAAGGACGTGGAAATACTTGAGAAGGACTTTGGGTTTGTTCGTTGAACGGGTACTCATCTTCTCTGTGTTGATTCGTAAAAGAGGTACGCTTGCGTAAATTCCTAGAAATTCCGCATGCGTAGGATTTACGTGATTATATTGTGAGCGTGATTATTGTTGGAATTATTATTTGAATTAATATAGGATTAATTCATGCTAATAATAATTGTAAGAATTAAATTTGTATTTAAATATCATCCCGAATAGATCCGGACAATTAATTCCCCAACACCTATTACATGTGTTTTTGAAATTTTCATCAAAACTATAAATTTCCCAACAATTTTCCCTTTTTTGATGAAACCAAAACACTTAAAGGAAAAGCAATTAGAAAGAAAATAAAAGACATAGCATCGAAAATCAAAAGACAATGAATAGTTGTCTTAAGATCAGAAAACAAAATAGTTTTCATTAAGGATAAGAAATTACAAGTACATGCTTGTTTTCTGACCATATTCTTGGTCTTCTGATTTTTTGCTCAAACTCGATCTCAAAGGTGCTCAGGAACAACAAAGATATCATATAATATTTTCTTCACTTCCGCCGTCCTGAAGTCTTCTATGATATGATCCTTGACCATGCATTAATTATAGATAACAGTAAACCCAACTAGATCAAACTGACCATCTGGTCGAATTGGTTGGTCCATGATCTGGTACTTGGGAGCTTGAGGAGCCAAGATCATCAATTTTACCTCTTTCATCAAGAAACCATAGAACTTCTCATGCTTCTCAGCCAATTCAAAAATTCTTCGTTCATCTAATCAGATTCTAGAATAGTTTGAAGAATATACACATCAAATGGCAGCAGCCTTAATTGGTCTCCATTCGTACTTCATGTTATTGTCATATTTGATGATGTCTTAAATCTCAGCTGGTATGAGAGGCTCAATGAATGATTTAGAACCTATCAGGCCTGTCTTCATTTTGGTTGAGTAAGTTCTTTTTAGGCTTTCTGCTTCCTTGAGCTTTTTCTTCTTCAACTCTTCTTCTTCTTTTCTCCTTTGTTCCCTTTTCTGATCGGCAAACTCTTTAGTTGTCATCTTTTTCTTCTTTTTTCTCTTGAGCAGAAGACTTCTCTGATTCAGATGCAGCGATCTGCATAGCAAGTTCCAAATCTTTATTTTCTTTCTTCTTATCAATTTCCACCTTGAGTGTTGAAGAGAAATCTTCAATAATATCTAGCCTTTGAACTACATCATCCAGAGTCTTGTTGTGCTCCTCCACAGTTTGATATAATTTAAGCAGTTCAGTATCAAGAGGAGAAGCAGAACTTACAGCGGTAATTGGAGCAAATATCTCAATCAATTTCTCCTTTCCTTTGCCTGAATCGGCACCAGCAAGAACCATTTCAGTGGATGGGGCAGATGTCCCAAATTCAACTCCTTCATTTACTTTTCCTTTATGTACATCTTTCCTTTATCTACATCTCCTTTATTTCATCAGCTTCATTATGCACAAGAGATACACTAGATGTAGCTGGCATCATAATTTTTAGAACTGCCGCTTCCAAACTTTTCTTCGAGCGCTCAGCAGCAACACCAAAGTGCCTATACATCCAATCCCAATGCTCTTCAGTCTGTGACATGCCTACAACCACCTATATCAGAGCAAGCAGAAATTCTCTGATCTTGTTCTTCTTCTCATTTAGTTGCCTGATGAACTCAGCTTCTCTTTGTTGCTCATTTTCAGCAGTGAGCCTTAAAGTCTCTGCTGATGCGATCTGGCATTCTGCAACAGATAGCTCTTGGAATTTTGCTAGCATAGACTCCTGAGCCTTGTCCATGGCTGTACTTAAGGCAGTGTTGAGCAGTGCAGAAACTTGATATTCCAGAGCAGCTTTGACATTTTCTTGAATTGCTACCCTTACTGAAGACACAAGGTGAAACTTAGATGCTCCATCAGCAGGCGTGGATGGTATGGTTAAGGTTGTCTGTTGCTCATCAGTTGGTGGTATGGCTGTTTCTACGGTCGTCTGTGCCTCAGCTGATAAGATCTCCACCGCAGCACCCTTTTCAACTTCATCGACAACTGAAGGATCAACTTGCACTCCATCACTCTAAACTGGTAAGCCCTTCTTTCGGTTAGTCATGTCTTGAACTGCTAGATCTGATACCAGTTAAGCTACGGTCGCAACCCCAGTAGAATTTCGCATTTTCTGCTCATAGGTTACAAACGTATCCTCTCCTCCAAGACTTCTCATGTAGATGAAGAAGTCCTCAAATCTTTTCAATCGGTTGTCCTGCCAGACCAAGATATCCATCACTTCCCTTATAATATCTTCATGATCATTTAACTCCGGGAATTTTTCTCTCAGACATGCATCAACCGGCATTCTCATTATCTGCTCAGCAAAAGACATGGGTTGTGCAGGTGGGGAATATTTGTGAGCAGGAGAGGGAGAAGGAGATGGGTGAAAGGCGGTTTCAGTTTCTTGTTGTTTTTCTAGTGAGGGTGTTTTGGTGGATGATGTGAGAGGTGAAATATGAGAAGTATGGGGAGGGGATTCAGGACAGGAAGAGGGAAACCTGATGTGAACATTCATTGGAGCAGTGGGAGCAGGCTCTAATGCAGATTGTTGTCTGAACATTGTACTGAGAGGAGCCTTGTCTGCTGCCTTCTCAGAAGACTCAGTACCTTCTGATTCCTCGACAATCTCTTCTTCAACTTCTCTAGCAGACTCGGCTGCTTCTTGTTCTACCTCCTTCTCTAGCTCAGATTTTGTAGCCTCAGAAGACTCATCCACCAGCCCTAAATCTCTCCGATATTTGATAGTGAACTTCGGTCTCTTGGCAGGTGAAGCTTCTGGAATGGATTCCTTCAGTGCTTTTGCTGGACCCTTGGCCAGCTCTTTGCGTTTCAGCACCTTATGTCCTAGTTGAGCCTCAGATTGCTCAGATGTGGTTGACTTGGCTCCCATATTCTTGATAGCAGTTGGAGTCAAGTCATCATCAGGTAGACCAGGTAGGGACTTATCTGCCATCAACATCCCTTTGAAAACTGATAAGTAGGGTTTCATAGAGGTCATGGTCCATTCGGAGTTTGGCATCTTGTCACACAGGATTATGGAGACTTTATGGAGCATAGTGATCTTTTTCCTTAGGAAAGCCTTATTTTTGGCAATGTCGATCGCGAATTTCTCATGTTCTGACTTGAGTTTCTCCTTGAACCACCCAAGAAGTTGTCATTTCTAGCCTTTTGAACCTGATACTTCATATCTTTACTTTTGTCGGGATCCAAAGACATACGTGTCGCCTTATCGAACCTTTTTCCGATCATTCTTCCCGTCTGCGATCCTAGTATGACTTGTTGAGATATATTCTTCACGTGTTTACGACTTAAGCTTGACTTCTAAACAGTCAACTTTCCTCGAACCTTCGATCATCTAATCGATTACCGAGTGTCCGATGTTTATCCAAACTTAAGTAAGATTGTCTTAGTAGTAATCCTACTACCTTGTTGTAACATCAGCAATATGGTCTTCTGCTGGTCTCCTGATCTTCTTTGACACTTAGATTTACATATTGAGTTCCCCCTCAATATCTAATCTATTCTAATGCATCAGCTAACTAACATGTTCAGCTAGTTTCCTAAGCATTCCATCAGTTGACTAACAGGTTCAACTTGTCCTATTACATTTGTCTTTGGTGTTGGAATATAGGGGCACGTAAACACGTAATACATGCGCAGCGGAATTAAACAGTTCACCAACAACGAACATATAATTGCATAAACGATTACAATAATCATAACAAGAAATCTTATAGTAATTCGAAAGCAGATTTCTCAACTATGGGACTTGCACGGATTTGCCAACGTCGAATCCCGAGATGAATTTGCTAGGATAATTCTAACTCTAGATCTTATGGAGAAAATATGAATTAACGTTTTATGAATTCCCAAGAGCTCATATATATGGGGGAGACCCAGCTTAAATCTTAAGCTAACATGATTAGGAAATAAAATCCCTATCTTAAAAATAAATCTCTTAGATTTATTTCCCATATATAAATATGATTACGATAACATGATTACGATTTCCTCATTTCATTCGTGAATACTCGATTAAGTCTTGAACATGATGAAGTGTCTGTTCAAATAACTTAATCGTATTATCTCTAATCACTAATTGATCATGTATGTCACACTTAGCCACAAAGTTTAAGTTGGCGTCATCGCCGATGAACTTAGATCCAATTATGACGAGAAGATGAGTATTCTCTCTAAATCCACATTGAGGAATGAATCCTATTCTTGGTTCAACTATCACGTCATATGCATTTTAAATGATGAACTCAATCCAAGCCATATCTACCCATGGAATGGTGCAAGTGTCGGTCATGGTCAAAGTTCATCACTCCACACATGTCGCGTATTGACCTCAAGTCAAAAGAGTATCGCGATCGCTCCCCACTAATCGAGACACCCGTAGACACATATTGTGGAATTACATCAAATAAAGGTCTTGGATGGGTATACCAATACCCCTAAGGTATTTGTGCATCCATCATGAGATACCTAGTATCTTGTAGTAAGTGAGATCTTACTACACTCTCTAAGAGTATGATCAGATCGCATTACCGATCTCCATTGCATCATCAATATCCCATTCTTGATGATCCTCGATTGAGCTATTTGAGAATCACGCTTAAGTCATCCGAGTTCTCACACACTCAATGACAAAGAATGACTCAAGGAACACGATAAGAACAGATGCAAACAATCAAACATAATATTCTAATAAGTGCAACGCCATATATTTAATATTAAATAAATAATAATATTAAACCAACACTGAATATTATCTGAGTATTATGTCCTTACAATGAATTGTCTCTAGAACACTAATACTAACAATCTCACACTTGAACTAGAGTCAATCACCTACATGTCTAACCCCTAGACCATCAAAATGTCTAGTGTGTACATGAACACTCAAAGCCTTGATGAAAGGATCAGCCAGATTATCTTCCGTGGGTACACGTTCTTACTACACTCTCTAAGAGTATGATGCTGATCACACACCAATATCCATTGCATCATCAATATCCATTCTTGATGATCCTTGATCTGGGCTATTTGAGAATCATGCTTAAGACATCTGAGTTCTCACAACCTCAATGACAACAATGACTCATGGGAACACTTGTATGAATAAATGCAAACAATCAAATATAACATTCAAACAAGTGTATTGCCGTACATTAATATTAAATTAACTATAATATTAGGTAAAACTGAATATCATCGAGTATTATGTCCTTACAATAGATTGTCTATAGGACACTAATACTAACATTTGGAACTTTCATCAAAACCATAAATCTTCCAACAATATGCATTATATTACTAAAGTGTATTAGTTGTAGTAACTAAGTTGTATAATTTATTACTACTAAATGGGTATTAATCGTGATACTAAAGGGTATAGATTTTTATAATACAAAAGTGCATTAGTCGTGATAACTGAAGTGTACGACTTATTATAACAAAGTTTCAGTCATGATAATTATAAGGACAAGTCTCTAAAATATGAAACTAATTTCAAAGTAAACAAGATTCATAGGACATCGGCTTTAATCTATAATATTTTAAAAAATGCCTTGGGATGGGAATCATTTACAAACACTTTTACCCTTGCTATATTTTTTATTGTACGATTTCATCCATTTTCTGTTTCTTTTCTCAAATATTAAATTATTTAATTAATGTTATTATGTTTTTCCATAATATTCATGGATCATAAGTTACTAGAATTTCATGGGTCAAGTCCATTATACCTCCCACGTCATCTCTGCAAATTTTGAAGCATCCATCACCGAGACGCTGGACACGACGGTTGCGATATAGTGAGGATGACCCACGCGCTACCAAACAATCTAGGGTTAATTACTGGGAGGCACAAACACTGTTCACCTTTTGCACAAAACACTGTTAGAAATCAACTATTCACCACATTTTACCCAATTATACCCTTTCTTTGTATTTTATAATTAATTTTAATAAACAACCCCAACGGATCTTCATATATTCATCTATGTGAAAGAGGGGATGGAGAGAGTATGGGCTCATCGTTTTCATTTTTTCTTTTCAAAGGATCAATTTCGAGTTTTTTTTTTTTTGGGTAAAAAATTGATTTGATGATCAAGGCTCAGAGCTGTATTTAGATTTTAGATCTGGGAATTTTGGGAAGCGGCGCCACCATGGCTGCAAAATAACCCAGTTTCATTCGGGGAAGAAACACCCAAAACGCCATTTGGGTAATGCCTAGCCAAGCTACGGGTCGGGTCACAACAATGCCCGATTTTCCTGCTCTCTAGAATAAATTATCATCACAGCCTTATTGATAGTGAAAAGAGGAGATCAAATGCGTAAAAGGCTCAGGTTATTAGAACCCACAACTTCGGAAAAGAGGAATGTAAGGTAGGCGTAACAGAAAACTGAGATTTTTTTTTTTTTGCATACACATAAAATCGACATAATACGTATAGATTGGTATTTTACCTAACCTTAATTTTTCTGGGTTTTTCTTGTAGACCTTTTTCCATCTCCGTACAACCCACTTTCTCTTTTTGCATATAATATTTATTTGATCTGCTTTGAATTGTGTTTGAAGAGTGTGAATTTTGGGATTTTCTTTGTTTAAATATTTGAGGTTGTATGATTTAATTGACATTAGTTTTTGTTAATAGACTATGATAATGGAATATGGCTTGTATAATCACTTTATTGTTTTATGTTGTCTCCTGCTCTCTAGAAAATTAGCGGTGTGCATTTGTTGAAATGAAAGCAGCATTTGTTTTTCTGGGTTTTAGTAGAAAGTAAAAGGAGAATCTTGGGTGGAATCAAATATTCTTAACGTATTATTTTTTGTGTTGTTGATTGAGTAATTGATTAAAAGTAATAATTGTATCGAGCTAGTATACATTAAACAATTCGAGTACACATTTAACAAGTCGACTATACATTATTAATCGAGGTACATTGTAATGACCCAGTGTACATTTTATTTGTTCGCGTATATATTTATTGAACATGTGTACAATTTATCGTTTGAATATACATTTTATTAAGAAAGTGTACTTTTTATTGTTCGTGTGTACATCTTTTTGAGGGTGTGCATTTACCGTGAGCAGATATAGTACGAATTTTTGAAAACTAATATTATAATGCAATTGAAAGAGTAATTTTTCCTCTGACACATATTTAATATTATTAATCATTAATAAATTTGTATATAATAAGGTTAGTGTAGACATTTCAACTTTCACTTTTCTAGTTTTATGTGTTACTTTTGTTGACTTTGGGTTAGTAGCGAAGTCAACTCTTTGATTGTAGTTATATGTTCTCCACCCAACAATCTACCATCGGCGGACGCCTTTCCAAGCATAATTTACAGGAATTCCAACCCAATCCAATAAGAACAGGTCTTCTATTCTTGCTTTTGCATATTATAAGGTTTTGCGTTTTATTTCTATATTTATTTTTTATCTAACCGTTGTACATCCTTTCACGTCAGCAATTGCAAGTGCGGGTAGTTCAAATTACTAGGTGACGATATGCGCGTGGAGCAGTTGAAATATGGATCCAGTATATTACCCTTGCTGCTGCAGAGAAAGAGAAGTAATCGGTGACGAAGCCTGGATTGGATGCTTTATTTGGTTGATTTTTCAGTTTCGTGATTATTACAGGTTATTGTTTACTTTAATTTTTTTAGATATAATTTTCTTCTTTATTTTCTGGTAGCTTAGGCATCCAGATTCGCAATTGCAGGAGTTTATTTGCAGTTATCGACTTTGCGAGGTATGAGATTCCCAGCAAGAGTGACGGAAGTTGATAAGGCCCGACCAAAAATCCCATTAGTAGTCTTGGAGATCAAGTCATGTCTATTATTTTAATTAATTGTGGAGTCAATTATTTTAGGTTGAGTCTTGCTTTTATTTAGGAGGCAGTGGACTTGTGGGTAGTTATTTCACAAGTCATGATTATTTTCCAATTGTATATATATGGGTTGTTATTATTAATGGAATCATTAGGATTTTTTGTGGTATAAACATCAATCCTCTTCCTCTCCTAATTTCTGGAGATTGTGAATAGGCACTTACGTTAGAAGTTTAAAAAGCAAATTAGAGATTTATTATCAGTATTGATGCATTAAAAATTTTGGTTTGGTGTGTTTTGATTGAAAATGTCTTTGTTAGCCAACAAAACTCAAGTTTCTCAAAGCAGGATTTTCTATTATGAGAAGCTTGATGAAAATTTATTTGGCAGATTACAACTTCACATTATTTTATTTTCAATATTGCTCCTCCTTTCAATAAAGGTCAAGTGTGCCGATGTCATCATCATCTACGTCGAAAACAATTGAAAAAATTCCTAACAATGAATTTAATAAATTCAACTTAATTTTACCCAAATTCAATTTAATTCCTCTGTAACGTCCAAAGATCTACTCAAGCTCAAATACAATGTAACTCTCGATTCTGGATTAGAACCAACCTATCAATAGACAATCCTCAATTGTTTCATCGTACATTGCTCATTCCAACCACTCAAATATGCATTCAACAAAATTACTCTTAAACCCCATCTTCAATTACCCTCTAAGGTTTCATGCATCTAATCCTTTGTAATGTTCTTAATCTACATAAAAAGATTAATCTTGGCTCTCTGCTCCTTAGAAAAATTACTTTTGTTGGTGAATTGGATTTCAAAATCAATGCTATTTGGAGCAGCGGTACTGCCGGATTTCATACTCAGGCCGAATTTATGGTGAAAAACAACAAAAATGTGGGTCAAAGTGGTGCACTTGGTTTTAGATCTGTGATCCGCAAGATCGGTGTATATGATACAAATAGAAACCAACGTAAAATAATCTATATGTAGTACAACTAGGAGTATATATTATTACTTCCTCCATTTCTTGTCTCCTAATAAAAATATATAAAAAATTGTCCCTTTTAATTATATTATTCAAACATCTTAAAATAATACACCATATTATTACTTTTACTTCTAACATTCCAATCGAATATATATACTTTTTATATTAGTCTTTTAAATAAAGTAGAAAGGATCATATTATCCTCCCAAAAACCAAATTTATTATTTTAATAATAATAACTAATTTTTTACATTAAACCTGTAAACCAAATTTATTATTTTAATAGTAATAAATAATTTTCTACATTAAACTCGTGAAAACTCAGGGACGAAGGGAATAAAAATTAAGTTCACTGTTTTAGACAGGATGCAAATTATGCATACATAATGATTTCATAGCATATAATAATATTTTAAACTCAATAAATTCACTCTATTTAGATAGATCACAAAATTTACTTCGAAAACTGTAGAAACAACAAATTTAGATTACACGTGTACACAAATTTAAATTACACATCTATTGTATACAGTCCACCTTCAGTCAAAATCAGCATGCCACGTGCTCGCCAGACGAACACGTGGATCAATAGGCAAGCAACACTCCAGCTATTAAAAGGTGCTCGCCAAGCAGGCAAACGCATTGGAACTCCAACATCAGCAGGTGTTCCCCCAGGAGCCAAACACGTGTTCGCCTACTAAGGAACCACAGCCAGGATCAAGGGACGAGCGGAAGGCCACTGAACAGGAGGTCAACACAGTAGCAATAAGGTGTTGTCAGAATTGAACTTGCTCCAGTCATTGAAAAGCCCTCGATGAACACAACTCTTTCTCTCCATCATAAGCGAATTCTTTGCCTCCTAATTCACTTCCATCAGTGAACAAACTCTACTCTCCTCTCTAGGCGAGCATAAACTGGTTACGAACAGGTCATGAGGTTTTGATGAACTAGATTTGGAAGTCCACTTGTTCTGGTCATCTTTCTTCCCCTAATCTCCTTCAAAATCTGCATTTCCCTCCAAAGATGAACAAATCGGAGGAGAACATCTGTGCCCTCCCTCCAGGCGAGCACGGAACTAGGGATCGGTCCATTCATCCCGGGCGAGCACAAGGCAAAGCCCAATGGAGCAGGACTTTGGTCGCCCCTCCAAGGCAAGCACCTAATCCCTTGAAGCCGAGCACACATTATCAAACACAAGATTGAGTCACCTGCTAAGCAAATACCACTTAGATGACAAGTCGAAGCCTTCACAAGCAAGCAAAGACAGATGTTGATCAAGGAAGCTCAATGAGATATGTGTCAGTTTCTCATGTATTCTTGTTAGACAAGAAAAGGTCAGCTCGTGCTTGCCAAGACAGCACATGTTTCCCAACTTGTATAAATAGACCCTCTGAGGTTAAATAAAAGGTTCAGAAATTTCCCACGTACTACTCTTATACTTGCTCTCCAATTCACAACTAACTTGTGCTCGACACGTATACACTATGCTTGACTCACACTATTTTTGTTTGTTTAGTTCTAATAACGTAAGCCACATCATATTTTACACATGAGACGACTAACAACAACATCTACAAATCATAGTTCAACTCATAATATATAATGATTAAAAAAAACTCATAATATATAAGAGCAAATATAATGCTTTCGTAGAAAAGGTTACTATTTAAAAATACACTTTCAAATTTAATTTAGATACAATAAATATGAATAATTCTCATATGAATTAGATCTACACATAAATTTCATCACTTTTAAAAATATAAAATACTTATTAAATAATAATAATAATATTTATGCATAACAATGCTAAAAGTGTTATTGAAGAAATATAGTTCATCGTGAGCTCGAGTTCACACAATTTTTTATCATTAAAATGTTAACCACAAATATCAATCCCCAAATGAATTAAGAAAAGCAAAATATTAATTCACTTGGAAAGGAGAAAAATAGTAATAAATAATCAACCAATCCCAAATAAGAATTACGTATTGTAAAAACTTGCAATATACATCCCATTACATTTCATGAGCCAAGAAACACTAACTAATTAAAACGCATTTCACACACAAACCCGACTGCTCGCTGAAACCACATCCAACCGCCACACAATACATGATCTTGGAACGGTTACTTAATCGCCCACCGCTCGAACACTTTGTCTCACATGATCGCCTTTTACTATTTTGGGGGTCTATGCTTCGCCTTTTACTTCATCTAAGCTATGATATGTTCTTAATATGTGACGTTTATGTGTATATTTATATGTTTGTTTGACCCAACCCAACTAATGTTTTATGGGAGAATAAATAAATTACTTTCGTGAGTTTAGTAGGATTTTTATTGCTTTCGTGAGGAGTGATATTTTCGCTTGAAATTGCAATTTTATTGTGTGCAGTTTGTTAATTGTGGCGTTATCCGCTATAATTAGTAATTTTGTATATTTGGATACATGTTTTATAAGTCATAATTTCTGAATATAACTGCATTTTCAGAGCTCATGATGGCCTAAGCATCGAGAATATAACTGTAGGAAAATATACACCGGAGATCGCTGAAAATATAATAAATGACAATAAAAATAAATAATCGAGGCACGTATCAAACACGCTTTTCTTAAATTAAATTATGTCCTTCACTCTCGGTGCAAGTGAATCGTGGGACACTTGTTTCCCAGGATACAACGACTTAAGAACAATGATATTAGCACTGTATTTGTTCGAGGCGAACCGAGATGTTGCCTGAAATATATCACCAGTTGTTCTCCATTTTGTGGTTTCACGTTTTTCTACGACGTCTCAAGTCGTTTTTCTTCTTCTTTTCACCTTTGACTAAAGTGCTATATATAGCATGAAGTTTGACCGTTGGAAACCTTCGGCATTATGAGTCACTAATGACCTCAAAATAAAATCGACAACCTGAAATAATGTACCATTAATTCAGATTTTAAACTTACAATTAATTCGTTGTAACTGTTACAATAAAAACGTACGTAACGTTTTTGGGTATTAATTTGATGCAGTCGTTACGTGCCAGCAATTAAATTAAACGGAAAATAAAACCGAGGCAAATTCACTTTTTCGTTTGTATTTTCCCAATGTGAGAGACAAAAGCTCATTGTTTTTCCTTTTCCCAATAATTGGTTATAATAACTTTGAAAATTAATTTCCTATTCATTCAAACTGGTCAAATTAATAAGGCTAATTTCTCACAAATGGCCCAATATGAATTAATGGCGTACAACCCAAGAATTCAATCAGAAAAGGCCTAAATATTATTAGCATGCAGCCCCAATTAATTCTTATAAAATCTGAAAAATCTGTGGAAATTTTGTAGCATGGAGGCGCGGTCGCACCGCCGCCTCTTCTCTGGTGAAATTCAAACGCTGCGCTTTCAAGATCCATTTGCAACGGAGAAGGCGATCGAATCGCCGATGACGAATCCACCAGGCCATTGCCCGCTGTGGTTCCAATCCGCTATCGTCAGTTACAGAGGAAGGAACTCACGTGACAGTTCTTTCACCTTTTGATACGCCAAGTCTCTGTTCGTTACAGCACTATTATCATCCATCAATGGATATTAATTGTTCCGTCGTCAACCGGCTAGAGGTTCTGCCTTTTTGACTTGAAGGTGATGTTACTCTCTCTCTTCATCAATTCCGTCATGGGTTAGTGATCAGATGATACTACCCGTGCACATTTAGTACCCAAAATCTTCCAATTATTGGATGCCTCTGCCTATTTATTTATCAACGTCAAACATTCATTAGGAAGATGATAAGAATTTTCCATGATAATCACAGAAAGTTAAGTTCGCATAAAGATAATATATTAAACTTCCCTCAGAAAATCAATCTTGGATACCAGCTCCGTTTGAATCGATGCAACTGGAATAATATTGATAGCTATGTTGCATAGGTGCGGGTGCGATAAGATACGGGTACGGGGATACGGATTTTCAAAAAAATTAGGATGCAATACGGCAAGGATACATCTGTTTATTTATATTTTATTATATATAACACTTATTCGATATATGAAAATTTTAAAATTAGCATATCAAATGTATGTAATTCACATAAAACTTAAGCATTTTTAATAATTTAATATAATTAAGTAACAAACATTAATTCAAATAACACCCGTTCAATACATAAGTTATATTAAAGAATTCAATAAAAAAAAACAAGTGATATATTTTCAATTTAAATTATATTGCATAATAATGTTCAATTCAAATAACACATTTAGTAGTTAATAAAATGACCATATAGATTTTAATCTTAAAAAATTGCAAAAATAAACAAAAAAAATAAAAAAAATATTTTTTCTAAAAAAATAACCACTCACGCACCCTTCCTGCACTGGATACGCGTATCCAGCATATCGGATACGCATATCCTAATTTTTTTTTAAAAAATTACTCACGGATTCGCCATGTGGCGTATCCGATGCGAATCCCACGCGAATCGCACCCGCGGAGTATCCGATGCTGCACCGTGATTTTTTGAGAAGAATCTGTGCATCATAAATTAATAGTCATCTCAAAGAATAATTTGTTTTAAAATTGTAGGAAAATATACACCGGAGATTGCTTAAAGTATAATAAACGAAAAAACAACGAATAATCGAGGCACGTGTCAAACACGCTTTGCTTAAAATAAATTATGCCCTTCACTCTCGGTGCTAGTGAATCGTAGGACACTTGTTTCCCAGGATACAATGACTTAAGAACAACGATACTAACACTGTATTTTGTTCGAGGCGAACCGAGATGTTGCCTGAAATATATCACCAGATCAGGAACGAATATGAGCAGAAAGATATATTGGAATATGTCTGTATCGTTTCTCCATTTTGTGGTTTCACGTTTTTCTACGACGTCTCGAGTCATTTTTCTTCTTCTTTTCACCTTCGACTAAAGTGTTATATATAGCATGAAGTCTGACCGTTGAAAACCCTCGGCATTATGAGTCATTAATGGCCTCAAAATAAAACCGACAGCCTGAAATAATGTACCATTAATTTAGATTTTAAACTTTCAATTAATTCGTTGTAACCGTCACAATAAAAATGTACGAAACTTTTTTGCGTATTAATTTGTTGCAGCCGTTACGTGCTAGCAATTAAATTAAACAAAAAATAATACCGAGGCAAATTTACTTTCTCGTTTGTATTTTCCCAATGTGGGACAAAAGCTCATTGTTTTTCTTTTCCTAATAATTGATTACAATAACTTTGAAAATTAATTTCTCGTTCATTCAAATAATGAGCAACATTTTTCAACAATAACATCAAGGTAAGTGGCAAAAATTTTATGATGATTTTGGTATAATTTCAGTTTTTTCTCTTTTTCATGGTTTAGGAAAGAAACTAATATTCTCTTCATGGCTTATGCGAACAAAGGAACCGATGATAAACTAATGTTCACTAAAGACCCTTCACTTGCGAATGATAACTGAGACATATTTTATTTCGAAATTTAAAAATAAAATAGATATATGTTCATCTTTTCCCCTTAATTTGCACCTATTATTTAACTTGATTATGCTTTGTTGTAGACATAAAATGTTTTTCCGTTGTTTTGACTTTCAGGAAAAATGTCAAACAGAAAGTTAAAACTAAAGAGAAGAAACCTTATACGCCATTTTCTTTTATTTTATAATAATTTCTTGATTTAGTCTCTAATTTAATTGAGTTAATAGAGTACCAAACATGTATTTTTCATGTAACGATATATATGGTTTCTCATATTCTACAGTTAACTTACAATCGTATGTTGACATGTGTGTTTTTATTTTATTAGTCTCTTAGTATGAGCTCAACATTAAAAAATTTGGAGAATTAAAAATTCTTGGTATTCCAAAAATTCGATTTTATTTTTCTAATTACTTACATGCAACGTGCAATACACGTGGTAAAAATCTAGTAAATTCAAACGTATTCAGTATTTAAATATAAAGGGTTGCAAAGAAATTTATAGTATGATGAGAAATCATAATTATAAATAAGTGATTGTTATTTGAATTGTACATATTTTCTCGAGATAAAAGCTCGCAATGTTAAAACTGCTCCAAGAAAGCTAGAGTAGACTCATCTTATGAGCTCATGACGAGTAATTATACAAGAGAAAAAAGTAAAGTATATATCCATCTAAACTCTTAAAAAAAGAGTCACACTTTGGTGCACAGCTGATACTATTCAATATAAACTACTAATACTGTTTAATGGAAACAACTAATACTGATCAATTGATACCTTTTAATAAAACAACTATTACCGTTATACGATGTCATTGATACATAGAAGTAATTGCCCATAATAAATGCCTTCACTCATCAACTTCCAATATGAGAGGCAACTCTTCTTAGAAATGTTTTTCAACAAGACTTGCCACAGTTCCCTCTTGAAATGGATTGGGAGGCATAGTGAGATCGGTTCCATCTCCTTCCATCATTTGAACCACGTCTTTCATCGAGGGAAGATCGTTAGGATACCACTGGATGCAACACAACCCAACAATCGTAAGCTTCCTTCCAATATTACCCTCCTCGGTTTCTTCCTCATTCTATGCCTTCGTCCACAACTCATCTCCTAAATTCAAATGATTAAAAACCCATTGCGGAAAGTACACCTGGCTAGTATTCACCTTCGTATCCACATTCTTCTCCCTCCCACCATTTCAAGAAGCAACATTCCGAAGCTATAAACATCAGACTTATATGACACTTTTCCAAATGTCCTCGACAACACCTCAGGCGCAATGTGCCTGATGGATATATTGATGAAGATTAACATTAAACTTTTAGATTTAGATACTTATGTTTAGAATAAGATTTGATTTTATTATATTATGACTTATATATGTGGCCTATCTTTATATTATTAATTTTATATTATAAGAGTAATACTAATTTTGACAAAAAAAATTCACCCAAACTGCTTTTTTATATTTTTTTTGAGAGTCATAGAGAAAGTGATTTAAAAGTATTAGTTCATGTGATGAAGAGTATTGATTGAGTATTGAAAAGTACTAATACTCTTCAACCTACAATCTAATACTTTTCCTTTGTATGGACTAATACTATTCAGACTTCTTGTGATAAATATCAATGTTTTTTTGTCAAACTTTAAACTTTAGCCAAAATTAGACCGATTGCATGGTACAATTGGTGTATAGAAGTTTTTGTCATATTATGAAGAGAATTTTTTTTTTCCTTATTAAGGAGTTGAATTTGATTAATGAAAAAAAAGGTATTGTATGGTATTCTTTATGATCAACATACTTACCCCATCGTCCCCCTAGCAGCAGTCATCGTCACCCCACTCTGCTCCTTTGAACACAACTTCGCCAACCCAAAATCACAAATCTTAGGAATTAAATTTTCATCCAACAAAATATTATGAGGTTTAATGTCGAAATGCAGGATTTGCTGATCACACCCCTGGTGAAGATACTCAATTCCTTTAGCAATCCCAAGTTCAATCTCGTGCATCTTCTCCCAACCAAGAGAGCTCCGTTTGGATTCCGTCTGGAAAATGAACCTTTCTAGAGAATCATTCGGGAGAAACTCGTAAACCACCACTCTTCTGAACCCTTCCGCACAAAACCCTACCAAACGCACCACATTTACGTAATGAATCATTCCAATCGTGCTCACTTCGTTCACAAACTCCTCCCCACATTTTTCCTTGGTATTGTTCAACACTTTTACTGCTACGCTTATCTCTCTTGTTAACTTGCCCTTATACACTATTCCGTACCCTCCTTCACCCACCTTTTCACTGAATTCGTTTGTTATCTTTCTTATATCAGCGTAGCAGAATCTCGTGGGCTTAAGCCCTCTATAATCTTCTATAAACTTTTCAACCTTGTTTTGATTCTCTCGGATTCTTTGGATTTACTAACTTTTCCAGCACATGGAATTGTACACTCACAATTGACCTTTTTCGAAAATACACATTCTGTCGACGTTTCAAAATATTTGATATTTTATCGACGCTGATATTTTTCCGAAAAACCAATTTTCGTGTTCTGGGGATGAAAACATTCATCCCCAATTTATAATAGAGAGGGGGACGAAAATTAGGGCTCAAAATAGGATTAGGAAAGATATTTTCTTGATCTCCAAGAAATCTTGAATATATCTCATATAGTCTTCTTTCCATGTGTATTTTTCCACAAAAATCTCACACCCTTATTTAACCCATTTTTTCGAAATTAATAGGAGGCTTTTCAAGATTGGATATTTCTTGAATTTATGAGATATTCTTGTATTCCAAGAATACATATCTTTTTCCATAAAATCTTTTCAAGAAAATCAAGAAAATCATTCTTCCTATTATTACTCTATATATTTCAAAAATCACAATTAAAGAAACCAAGTGGGAGATTTCTTGAATTTATGGGATCATCTTGTATTCCAAGAATACTTATCTCCTTTCCATAAAATCTTTTCAAGAAAATTCTTCTCCCTCTTTTTCTTTAATAATTTCGAAATTTAAGGAAAATAATGCAACAATAATTTATTTTATTTTAAACACTTTTTTCAGTTATTGGACTTTATGTTGGGCTACTTGAGGGGCTTTTAGGAGAATTAAGATTGGACCTTCCAGTGGATCTTGAATTATCAATATTGAGCCACAATATTATTCAAGCCCATAAATATTAATTAATCCCACTACATAATTAATATTGAATTATCCATCTTAACTCATATTACAGTCAATATGGCTCCCGATTATTATTTCTCATGTTTAAGATTATCTAGCCCATTAATTAACTCAAGCCACTGAAATAGCTTTCCATTAATTAATATCTTTTATCCTTGGTAAAGGAACGGTTCAATGTTATTATCCATACCGGAAACTAGTTCCACTTGCAAGATTTGGTATGATAAAACTTATGAACCTCCCAAGGGGGCAAATCGAACAAGCGTACTTGCACACGATTCTCCGTATTAAATCTTAGCAATCGCATGTGACCAATAATATTGTCCAAGATATAAAGTATTGAATCTCTTTGATTCTCTAACCGTAATAAGTCAAAGCAATAATTACTAACCACACGCGATCCTATTTAAGGGACGAAGATTAAGAAATAACGAACCACTGAGGTCTAATTCTTCCTAGTTCAGTTCTGGAGAATTTGTCCTCCTGTAGGTCCTCTTCAGTGCACTAAACACGCACTAGTGTAATCTCTTGGTCAAGACAAGTCAATCTGAGCCTTACACTTCAACCTTTCACGATGGATTGTTCATTTCCATCTAGGTCGTGAATGGTGTACTTTTGGTTACAAGTGACTGTTAATTTAATATTCAGTGATCTGGTATCACTAAATTAACTACAATGTAACACGTACTATTTATTGAACAGTTATGCAGTAAATATATGTAACATTCGATGATATTTAAAGCATTAGTGATAAACAATTTATTTCAGTAAATAAGACCAAAATTCAGTTTGATTATACAAAGTAAAAGCATATATACTTTCCAGTATACTCCCAACAATCACAGCAAAGTGAGGTCTAAATATTAAAGTGGGGTTCTATCAAATATATAAGACCACCTAAAAAAGACTTCCCTTAAGCAATATGTGTCAAATTTATTTTTATTCTTCGATTTGAGTTATTTATCTTCAACAGACTCTTTAATTATTGGATATTTTGACTTTTAGTAGGAAATAAAAATTTTATATGCTCAATTAAAATCACCATAAACAAATAATACATACCTAAATTAAATAAGATACACACGTTTTGTAATATTCAAAATAAATAAGATTAACTCTAAATAATATATAGATAATGTATCTAAATAATAAGATCTATAATATCTAATAATAAATAAAAAGATTAGCCATATAATATCTAAATAAGCTCGTATATAGATATAGATTACAAAGTTTTTTTCCCAATCCATTATTATATTACTTACATGCAACGTGCAATACAGTGGTAAAAACCTAGTAAATTGTAACGTATTCAGTATTTAGAAAAAAATAACGTTGAATTTCAAAATTTAAATGCATGCGTAGCTCCCAGATTCCTCCACATTCGCCTTGAGGAACAATATAAAGAGGTCAAGTTAATGTGAATAGGATTCATAATCATACTATTACATAGAGAAAAAACTCTAACTTGAATATCCCAAGGCACTAAATTTATATCATGTAAATATAAAGGGTTGCAAAGAAATTTATAGTATGATGAGAAATCATAATTATAAATAAGAGATTGTTATTTGAATTGTACATATTTTCTCGAGATAAAAGCTCGCAATGATAAAACTGCTCCAAGAAAGCTAGAGTAGACTCATCTTATGAGCTCATGACGAGTAATTATACAAGAGAAAAAAGTAAAGTATATATCCATCTAAACTCTTAAAAAAAGAGTAACACTTTGGTGCACAGCTGATACTATTCAATATAAACTACTAATATTGTTTATTGGAAACAACTAATACTGATCAATTGATACCTTTTAATAAAATAACTATAACCGTTATACGATGTCATTGATTCATAGAAGTATTTGCCCATAATAAATGCCTTCACTCATCAACTTCCAATATGAGAGGCAACTCTGCTTGGAAATGTTTTTCAACAAGACTTGCCACAGTTCCCTCTGGAAATGGATTGGGAGGGATAGTGAGATCGGTTCCATCTCCTTCCAACATTTGAACCACGTCTTTCATCGAGGGACGATCGTTAGGATACCACTGAATGCAACACAACCCAACAATCGTAAGCTTCCTTCCAATATTACCCTTCTCGGTTTCTTCTTCATTCTGTGCCTTCGTCCACAACTCATCTCCTAAATTCAAATGATTAAAAACCCATTGCGGAAAGTACACCTGGCTAGTATTCACCTTCGTATCCACATTCTTCCTCCCTCCCACCATTTCAAGAAGCAACATTCCGAAGCTATAAACATCAGACTTATACGACACTTTTCCAAATGTCCTCGACAACACCTCAGGCGCAATGTACCTGATGGATATATTGATGAAGATCAACATTAAACTTTTAGATTTAGGTACTTATGTTTAGAATAAGATTTGATTTTATTATATTATGACTTATATATGTGGCATATCTTTATATTATTAATTATATATTATAAGAGTAATACTAATTTTGACAAAAAAAAAAAATTCACCCAAACTGCTTTTTTATATTTTTTTTGCGAGTCATAGAAAATGTGATTTAAAAGTATTAGTTCATGTGATGAAGAGTATTGGTTGAGTATTAAAAAAGTACTAATACTCTTCAACCTACAATCTAATGCTTTTCCTTTGTATGGACTAATGCTATTCTGACTTCTTGTGATAAATATCAATGTTTTTTTGTCAAACTTTAAACTTTAGCCAAAATTAGACCGATTAAATATTATACAATTTGGTGTATAAAGTTTTTTTGTCATATTATGAAGAGACAAGTTTTTTTTTTTTACTTATTAAGGAGTTGAATTTGATTAATAAATAAAAAAGTATTGTATGGTATTCTTTGTGATCAACTTTGTGATCAATATCATACTTAAATGTGGAAAATTTAGTTTTCGTAAAATCTATATAAATTTTCAAAAGTCATGGTATACCAAGATCTGGGATATATCTTTGCATTATGTATTTAGAAAAATATATAATATATTTTATTTTTTTAATTTAATTAATACATTGGATATATACGGTACATTGAAAATTTATCCTTTTATTTTGAATTGTTTACGTGAGTTTTCTAATTCAAAATTTGAAAATGAATTACGAGTGTTCTATAGTTAAAAACCCATTTTAAAGGGAGATATATGTTGTTAAAAGATTATTATTCATAAAATATAGATTTTTTAAATAAACAATCAAGGTATGAATGGTAATTAATTCATCTGTTAATTCAATATGTACCAAAAATTTCTTGATGCGATATGGTATATCGAAATTTAAATGCATTTATCTGATATGTGATTTTTGCATACGAAATTACTAATTATCTTAGTACATTGGTATCTTAGTAATTTTTTGATGCAGATCAGATATGAATTTTCACATCATACCGTAAATTCTTTATCTGATATCTGATGACCGATCTGATGCAGTATACCACCCTAAACATACTTACCCCATCGTCCCCCTAGCAAAGAAATATCGTCACCCCCACTCTGCTCCTTTGAACACAACCGCCAAATTTCAAAATCACAAATCTTAGGAATTAAATTTTCATCCAACAAAATATTATGAGGTTTAATGTCGAAATGCAGGATTTGCTGATCACACCCCTGGTGAAGATACTCAATTCCTTTCGCAATCCCAAGTGCAATCTCGTGCATCTTCTCCCAACCAAGAGAGCTCCGTTTTGATTCCGTCTGGAAAATGAACTTTTCTAGAGAATCATTCGGGAGAAACTCGTAAACCACCACTCTTCTGAACCCTTCCGCACAGAACCCTACCAAACGCACCACATTTACGTGGTGAATCCTTCCAATCGTGCTCACTTCGTTCACAAACTCCTCCCCACATTTTTCCTTGGTATTGTGCAACACTTTTACTGCTACACTTATCTCTCTTGTTAAATTGCCCTTATACACTATTCCGTACCCTCCTTCACCCACCTTTTCACTGAATTCATTTGTTATCCTTCTTATATCAACGTAGCAGAATCTCGTGGGCTTAAGCCCTCTATAATCTTCTATAAACTTTTCAACCTTCTTTTGATTCTCTCGGATTCTTATAAACATGACTATACCAAAAATGACACCGACAATTGTTATTAACAAAACGAAAGAACCTATAGCAGCAATTGCAATCCATCCTTTCTTTGTTAATCCTGTAATCAACACAACAAGCATATTTATTAGCGATCATTCCATGAAAGCTCATTTGAGTTCACTTTGATATAGATATGAAACAAGCTTCAATATATTTTTGTATTTGATAGAATCTAATTTATTCATGCTCAAAACGTTACCAATTTTGATTGTTGTTCTAGAGAAGAAAAAGAAATTGTTCCAAAATATCTGGGTTTTTTTTTCAAGAGCATTTTTATCCAACTTTGTCCTTTTCTTAATTTTTTGTGATATGTTATATTTATTGAGTTAAAAATATTATCTAGGTAAAGCACACAAAATGGTATAATAGTCATTTTATAAGTAATATTATGGATTTTAAATAACATTATTATTCTATGTGAAATATCAAAAAACAACAATTAAATTGGGACAAAGTAAAGGGTGAATAAGTTGCACAAGAATCTATAATATTACTAACGGATATTAATTGTCATAATGCTGAAGGGTTTGACTGCACGGTACACTTGGATGCACACGAGACTCACTCTCATGAATAGTCTAACTTTACATTCCGCTCTTTCCTGTCTACAAGTAGAAGATGGGAAGATATATGTTACCTGTTTGTTTGTTATCTCTGTGGACACATCGCGTTTGATTTCCAGCACTCGTAACATTCAACGCACATCCTTTTCCCTGAGCTTCGCAGTCCCAACACGCCGGTTCAGTCCACTTCAATTGCAGATCAGTATCAGGAAAATCCCTCGGAACCGACGAAATGTTATGAATTCTGGTGCACTGAGTTAACGAAAACGAATCCATGTATTCATTGGCTTGAACGGCGTAGGATTTGTAGCTGGAACCACTCAAACACTCGATAGGGTTCCTGTAATCTCGATTCGGAGAAGAACAATTGAAGATGATGAAATCGGATTTGTAATTGTCGACGAAACTGAAGGGGGAAACGGATAGATTCAGAACCGGGAGGTTCAGGGGCAGGCAATTGGGGTCGGATAGGTGGATTTCTTGGATTTTGTAATCGATTTTGGTGACTGTGAGGGGCAGGGAAGAAGGGAGTGTGAGGATAGTTTGGTCATTTTGGTCGTCGCAGTGGACGTCGAAACCCGGGTACCCGCAGTGGTCGGGTTGGTATTTGAACCGGAATGGGAACCGGATGAGGGGGCCGTGTTTTCCGGCATCGGGGTTTGTGAAGGGTACAATCGTCTTTTGGTGTTGATACTCCGAGCTGTGGGGAGAATAGGAGAAGGATGAGGAAGATGGACATTGTTAATTGATTGAGGATTAAGTCGCGAAAGAATGGATTAGATATATATATTGTGATCATATATAACGCGTTTCTTTGTAGACCTTGGGTTGAGTTGACTGATGCTATCTAAGGATTTTTCACTGAATTTCTGCCGGCCCCCTCTTTAAGTCATGGTTTGGAATTTCTAAACTATCGTTTACTTGTTCCAACTTTTAAGTTTCTAACTGAAAACCCATGTAAAGTTTGCATCTATCATGTGTGTATTAGGGAATTTTGTATAAATAAATTAATTTTGCACTTGAATTAACTTTTAGAGTTAAAAAAGCTCACGTCCAACCTACACTAAGGGTCCGTTTGGTATGGATTATGAATGATAATGAGTATTAATGAGGGGTCTATCATTAAGAGTTATTGATTGTATTGTAATTGCTTGGTTAAAACATAAACAATGGGTATCATATGAGTTGAGTTGAGTTGAGTTGAGTTGAGTGAATGAGGGTAATCTGAAAGAATTCCGTCTCATCTAAAAGTCCGAACTTGTAAAGAGTGTGAGAATCAATTCATTTATTTAATTTTCATCATTGCCTCTGTCATTTGAGGAGGAGGCCCAACGAGTGGACAATTTAAATTGGTAGAGTGTTTTCCACGAGAATCGAACTTCGGGACTGGCTAGCCTAAGCTCGATACTGGCGAAAGAATTTAAATCTCATCTAAAAAGTCAAACTTATAGATCTAGAGAGTGGGAATTAATTCGTTTAATTAATTTATCTCAACATTATTTATTGTTTACTTTTATTTTCATTACTTGTATATCAAAACTATCAAGGAACATCTATAGAAGTGATTCACATTACCTACTTTTATTACCCCCAACCAAGCGGGCCCTAAATTTGCACATTTGTTCGGTCTACTAAGTCCTCCTCATGATGGAGTTAACAGCCTACGTGACAACCCAGTCCACAAGTAAGTGAAAGTATTAGGGAATTATATGAATAAATTAATATCACACAGCTTCATAAGTTTGAACTTCTAGATGAAATTAAATTCAATCAGTACGAATGAGTCAACCATGCAAGAGGAAGAGAAGGAGAAAAAAATTGGTTTTACGGAGATTAAGTTAAATAACCTCGGGAATCTACTAAAACTTTTAACAGATAGATAATTTACTATAAGCTAAAAAGTTTTTTATAATTAAAATTGCAAATTAAATCATCATCTTCGCTTATTTGCAATGCAATCTAAATAGTTGGATACTTAAATAAATCATCAATTTTAAATGTTGATGCTTAGTTTTTTAAGTAGCTCTTTTTGTGCTCGAATTTGACGTTGTTCGTCGATGACCCCTAAATTAAATGACGATTTTTTATTTAATTTAATAAGACAAGGGCAAGCCACGTTAAGTTTGGACAAAAATGAGCTGCTCATAAAACTAATTGTAATAATAATTGGTAATTAATTTATTTACAAACTATTCGATATTTTAGATTAGATTGTAAATAAATGAAAGATGGTGACTTAATTTGCAATCAAGTCTAATTAAATTGTAAAACATTTCAAATTAATGTAATGAATTTATCAACAATTTTTTAACAGGAAATACCCCAAGTCGTAAGAAAATAATCACATTAACAGTGAGTTGTCGAAACATTATCTCATGCTTTCATGCACAATAGAAAAAAGTATAATACTATACATATTAATACAAGAAATTTAAAATTATCATTTTTTTGAAAATTCTATATACTGCATTAATTAATGTAATTTATTGTGTACCACTTCAACCTCACTTATATGAAGTGATTGAATCATACACCATCCACATACTTAGCTATGCATTTAATCCTGGACAAGGTGAATAGGTGATGATGATATGACATAGCTGAATTTTCCATGGCTGAATTTCGTCTTTTTGGATGAGTCGCATCACGTATTTCACAAGTTTGACTATTATAAAAAGGGCTAGGTCACATATGTACCTGTGCATGGTGCACCTAAATATACAATTTATTCCATTGAAAAATATAATTTATTCAATGAAACATGCAACTTATTTTATTAATATAGTTTGCATGTTTCAATGTAATAAATTTTATATTTCAAGATAACAAATTATATATTCTTAAGATATATTATAAAAGTGCACAATACACTTGATGCACAATATATCCATTTTATGAAGAAACATTAAGTGGTCCTGGTCTTCACTAAATACTCATCACCAGCAACCATCCTAAGGTTAGATTAATTTCATACCTAAAATTGAATGAATTTGTAACCTCCACTAAATAAATTAGATGTTGACTAATTGTACATCCATCTAAAATTTTACAAACTAATAATTTTGTATATAAAATCTGGAAATAATTACTAATTCATACTACTTCTATTCTAAGTGTCTATTACTATAGTTACTAACTTTTTTTTTTTTTGTATTACTATTATATGCAAAATAGTGGTAAAAAAAATTCATTGTGCGCTTATTAAATATTAACTTTAATTTGGAAAAAAAAAATATTGCTCCCTCTCTCTCTCTCTCTTAACGTAAATATTCTCTCTCTCTCTCAAATTCAAAATTATTTAATATGATATATATATATATATATTTAATGATGAAAATAATTTTGCACATTATCCAATGAGTTATTTGTATTCATTTGTTTGTTATATTAAATTGGAACACTAAAGAAAAAATAGAAGGTTAAAAAATGTAGAATTACTTTGAAGTTTAATAGTTTTGGTTTTTTTTTTTCTAATTATGTGTTTATATGTTGTTCATATTATATCCTTCGATGTTAATAGATTCTAATTGTATATTAAAAATATATTTTTTCTACAATGTTTTTTAGTAACACTCATGTGAATCAGGTTCACACATGAACTCTATCACTGTTATGTGTAAAAACTATCACTGTTATGCACAAAAACTTTCAATGTTTAAAAATGTAAAGTATTTTCTAAACATTGATTGTTTTTGTTCATAACAGTGTTAGTTTTTATACATAATAGTGAGAGTTTTTGTATGTAACAGTGATACTTAAATAACCGAGTTCAAAACATGAACTAGGTCTATACAAGTTTTTGTCAATATTTTTTGTACATATGCAATTATTTTAGAGTATCTGCAAAATTATATCGTACATGTTTAATTTTCTGCAATTATTTTAGAGTATACAGTAATATTTTTTGCAAAATTGCGTGCAAAATTTTTGCGGATGATATTCAAATTTTTTTTCGTATCTTCAATATGTGCAATATTTTTTTTTATGAATATATAACAAGTTTGCCCAAAATAAAAATAAAAATTACACATACAAAAAAATTACAACAATATTTTTTTGTGAATAATGTTCAATTTTTTTTAAATATGTTCAACATGTGTAATATTTTATTTTTATGGATATAAAAAAATTTGCACATAAATAAATAAATAAATTAGACATACAAAAAAATTGCAGCAATAACTTTTGTGTATATGTGCAAAAAAAATTAATGTGAAGGAACCCTATAAATTAATCTCCAATGAGAAGCTCTATAGCTTTTTAATTAAGCAAACAATAAAAATCTGTAATTTTTTAAGAAAGAAATGATATCCAACGGTGAGAAAAGAATAAAGGGGCGAAAACTCTTTTTTTCTTGAGAAATGAGTTTGGTAATTTAAACATGTGAAAGAAAAAAAAACAAGAACTTGTGTGAACCCAAGTTCACCATGAACTCGGTTCATTTTGTATCATTGTTATGTAGAAAAACTCTCACTGTTATGCATAAAAACTATTAATGTTATGCACAAAAACAATCATTGTTTCGAAAATGCTTTATGTTTTTAAACAGTGAAAGTTTTTGTGCATAACAGTGATAGTTTTTATCCATAACAGTGATAGAGTTCATGCATAGACCTGGTTCACGGGAGTGTTACTCAAGAAAAAATTAGAACTTATAACTATTTATAGTCTTTTTTGTATCGAATAACAACTTTTTTTATTACTAGATTATATGGAATCATTCCAAATTGTACCTAATAGTTATCCCCTCTAAAATTTGATTCTATCCACCATATATAGTTGCAAAAACTGGGCTAGGCGGTACCGGCATCCCGATTTCACCAAAATCGGCCAGAAAAATAATTTGGGGAGTTAGGCGACTCCTAGGCGGTCAAGTCGGCTAGGCAGCAATGCTGATTTAGTTGAATTTTTTTAAACCAATTTTTATTAACAGTCAATCGCGTCCCTTGAGTGAGAAGAAGAAAACATAATTGAAAATTTTCAAACCCTAACTTGTAAAATTCGTCGCACCCGCCCTGGTGTAGGCGTAGCTCCGTCTCGCTCGTGCCCCCCCACAACTCCCTGCTGCAGGTTGCATCGCTCGCAGCCTACTCGTCGTCCAAGCTGCTCGCTGCCCTAAGGCCAAGGTATGTATCATATCTACCGACTACCATTGTCCATTATGGTATTAATCAAACTGTTAGTGTTAGTGTCCTAGAGACAATCCTTTGTAAGGACATAATACACAGATAATATTCAGTATTGGTTTAATATTATTATTTGTTTAATATTAAATATATGGCATTGCACTAATTAGAATATTATGTTTGATTGCTTGCATCTATTCTTATCTGTGTTCCCTTGAGTCACTGTTATCATTGAGTGTGTGAGAACTCAGATGACGTAAACATGATTCTAAAATAGCCCCAATAGAGGATCATCAAGAATGGGATATTGATGATGCAGTGGAGATTGGTGTGCGATCAGCATCATACTCTTAGAGAGTGTAGTAAGATTTCACTTGCTACGAGATACTAGATATCTCATGATGGATGCACAAATACCTTAGAGGGTATTGGTATACCCATCCGAGAAACCGTTTGATGTAGTTCCACTATATGTGTCTACGGGTGTCTCGGTTAGTGGGAGCAATGTGATACTCCTTTGACTTGAGGTCAATACGCACGACGTGTGTGGAGTGATGAACTTTGACCATGACCGATGCTTGCACCCTTCCATGGGTAGATATGGCTTGGATTGAGTTCATCACGAAGTGCATGTGCGTGGTAGTTGAGCCAAGAAAAGGATTCATTCCTCAAAGTGGATTTAGAGAGAATACTCATCTTCTTATCATAATTGGATCAAAGTCATTGGTCAATGCACGTCAACTTGGACTTTGTGGCCAAGTGTGACATAAGTGATCAATTAGTGATTGGAGATAAAGTGATTAAGTTATTTGAATAGACACTTCATCATGTTCAAAACTAATAGAGTATTCGTGAATGAAAGGAGGAAATCGTAATAGCCCATGTTACAGTTACAGGTAGTTGCATGTTTCTTGCAACGTACCTCATATATTGAGAATGTTTAATTTATTGTCTAGGGTTCAATTAAGACCGTTAGTTTGACTAATAGCTCGATATATGAGGGCCGCCTATGGGTCACACAACAAGTAATTCCCTTTGACGGATTATAGTTGGTTGATTAAATATTAAATTTTATTTAATATTTAATTTATGGTGAAGTAATTAATAATAAACTAATTTGGAATTAATTAATATTAATGTTTAATTAAATTAGATTTAATTAAATACAAATTCCCAATAATAATATTTGGAATATTATTGTAGGATTTAATATATATGGAAACAAATCGTAGAGATTTGTCATTTATGAAATTTAAATTCGTAGAGATTTATATTTAGGGAATTAAATTAAAGGAGTTTAATTTAATTAATTAAAAGAGATTTTAATTTCCCAACAGGCTGGCTTAGGTTTTAAGTTGGGTCTCCCTATATATATTAGCTCTTGGGATTTCACAAATAGTTTTTACACTTCACAATTCTCCGTAAAATCAAGAGTTGTTTACTCGTTATGATTATTGTAATCGTTGTATGCAATTATGTGTTCATTGTTGGTGACTTGTTCTTTCCGCTGCGCATGTTATACGTGATTACGTGCCTCTAAATTCCAACAGTGGTATCAGAACTCCAGGCTCTTGTTTTAATTGCATTAAAATCTATTTTTTTTAAATTAATTTTTTTTTTAAATCAGTGGGGCACGGTTTCTTATTAACCACACCCCTTATATGTTTTTGTCGGTTGGCTCGTCCTCTCGTCGTCTTCCCCCAAAACCGAATTAAAGGTTTTTCCTTTTCGCCCTTGTAACCTCGCTTTTACCCTCGGGCGGCTATCTTGCGTTGCTAAAACCATTTCTGGCACCGCGCCTTGCGGCAGCGTCTTGGGAGCCCGAGGCACTATCCCGTCTTAGAGGCGTCGATCTTCTCCTCCTTGATTCATGGCGATTCGCCACCGATTCTCTCCGATTTCGACGCTAGTCTCTTCGCCACTTTCGGGGCTTAAGCGGCATGCCCGTCTCGGCGCATTTCAAAAGTGGCGCATCACGGATTCGGGGAAGAGAAAGATGGCGGCTGGCGCCCGTAGACTCGTCACTTGCATGTGTTTGTCGATTTGTTTTGAACGAAAATTGATCGGGGTCTTGGCGCGCTTACCCTCCATTATGTCTACTACCGTCTTGGGTCACCCATGGCGCTAGGCGTGGCATTGGCGACCTGCGTCGGATCGCTAGCCAAACCTCGTCGTATCGCCTTGCCGATTCTGTTCATCTTCGTTTGGAACCTGGACTGTTTCTATTGTTTTGGTTCCTTGGCTGGATTGAATGGATAAATTAATTTGATTAATTGTGATGCGATTTTGGCTCTGAATTTTTGGGTTAACTGGGTGCTTGGATTTCGAATTGGATTCAATTTGGTTGGGTGATGATGTAGGAGGGCTGTTTTGCAAATTCGATTTGAGATAGGCTCTCCCGTGCAAATTATAGAAATTGCACTTGAGCCCCTAGGATTAAAATAAATAAAAATTGAATTTTGGAATTTTATTGGATATAATTCTGAGATTAAAATTTCGGTTGGACAGAGACGATTAATTGGATTAATAAATTTTTAATAATCATAAAATGAATCTTTAATTAAATTTAAATTCATTTTTAAAAGGATTTATTAAAAACCCACTGTTAACCTGTTTAATCGTTTTAAATTAGTTAACGTTTAAGTCCGCATTATAAATGTTTGGGTAGGCGGCGCCCAATAAATGTCGGACCGTGTTAAATGCTTGGGTAAACGGCGCCCAAATATTTGTGAGTCCGTGTATATCATGTTTGGGTAGGCGGTGCCCGTAATTGCTCAAACATGACTTAGACTGCATTGATCTCGATTAAGCAATTAATACCCCGCCTTTAAAACGTCCCTCACTAAAATATGGTTTTCTCATTAATTTGATAAGATGTCTTCCATCAAAATTAAAAGTAAACCGAAGATTTTGTTCCAATGAGTACTTAAAGACCCTCGTCTTTTGCTCGGATCTATATCTAATGGGACTTTTATAGGGACATGAAAATGTCGCCGCTTGATGGTTGTAAACCAACTTAACTTTGTTTCGCTAGCCCTAGCGGGGAACAAAGGGTAAGTGACATCAGTCGAATTAGGTTCGACAAACTAGGAGTTGCGATTTTGCAATTGATTTGGAGACCTACCAGTTATGCTGTCATAATGATCAGCCCTCGCTGGGATTATGATAGTAGTAATGTGGATCCTAGTCCATTATAATTTATATTAGATATAAATTAGTACTTTTCCGATGAGGTCGTTAAGTATGTGAAAATAATGGAGACAAAATAAATTGAAAGGCCATGATTATTTTGATTGCTGAATATTGATCATAGGAATTTTGTGTTTTAATTCCCGTTTTTATTTTATTTCTCTAGGATTGTTGAAATGAATAACTTGTCATTGAGAAGCGTTTTGAAAATGAACAAGTTGGCTGGGCCAAACTTTCTCGACTGGAACCGAAACGTTCGTTTGGTGCTCAGGCAAGAGAGGATTGAGTACGTGTTGGACACGTCATTCCCTTCTACCCCTGAGGTTGGTACTGAAGAGGCTGAAGCGTTCGACGCTGCAGCCCAAAAGAAGCATCAAGAGGATGCTTCCTAGGCTCAGTGTGTTATGCTACTCGGAATGACTCCCGAGCCGCAAAGGCAGCATGAGAAGATGCTTCCCTTCGAGATGATTAAGCATCTGAAGGATCTCTTTGATTCTAAATCTCGTTCTGAGATTTTTGAAGTGATGAGAGATCTGTTTAGATGCCGATTGTCCGAGGGAGGGAAGGTTTCTCCTCATGTATTGAAGATGATAGGGCTAATCGAGAAACTTGGTCGTCTGGGCATTGAGCTCAAGACCAATGTTGCTATTTATGCCATTCTTCAGTCGTTTCCGATTCATATTCGAGTTTCGTAGTAAACTTTAATAAGAATAAGACGGAATCGACCATGCCCGAGCTGCATAACATGCTCAAGACTTTTGAGTCTTCCACTTCAAAAGAGAAGCCCGTACTCATGGTGAGTGCCTCTACTTCTTCTGGTCCAAAAGGAAGGAAGAAGCGGAGAGGAAAAGCGAAGAAAGGCTCTAAGCCTAGCTTCCTTAAGCCCAAAGGTGGAATTCAAAAGAAGGATAGGGTGGACAAGGATGTATGCCTCCACCGTAGCCAAGAGGGGCATTGGAAGAAGAACTGTAAGATTCTAGCAGCTGAAAAGAAGACATAAGGTGTCTCAACCACTGGAACATATGTTTGTTATTTAGATAAATATGTCCACAAATGATTCTAACTGCTGGGTATTAGATACCGGTTGTGGCTCACACATTTGTACAAATGTGTAGGGTCTCAAACATAGTAGGGCAGTTACGCCGGGTGAAGTCGCCTTACACGTTGGAAATGGATCAAGAGTTGTTGGCATTTATGTTTTAGATTTACCTCTGGTTTTAGACTTGAACTAAATAATTGTTATTTTGTTCCTTCTATTACCCGCAACATTACTTCTATTCCGATGTTGGATATTGAAGGTTTTTCCTTCCATTTTGTAAAATAAAATTGTTATTTTTCGCTTAATGGTGATGTGTATGGAAATGCTCCTTTATCTAATGGTTTATATTTGTTGCATTGTGGACATAACATTCTTAATATACAAAACAAACGACTAAAACTCAGTAATCATGAAAACCCGACTTACTTGTGGCATTGTAGACTTGGTCATGCAAATGAGAATAGGATAGCAAGGTTAAGAAAGTTAGACTACTTAACCCCATTCGACTTTGAGTCTTATGGTAATTGTGAATCCTGTCTCAAGGGCAAGATGATCCACAATGACGTTTGTGGACCACTTCCCACTCTAGCTAGGGGTCAATTTGGCTACTTCATAACTTTTACTGACGATTTCTCTAGATTCGGGTACGTGTATCTAATGAAACACAAGTCCGAATCGTTTGAGAAATTCAAGGAGTACAAAGCTGAAATAGATAAACATCTTGGTAAGAGTATTAAGACTCTTCGATCAGATCGAGGAGGAGAATATTTTAGCCATGAATTCATTGATTATCTGAAGTTGCATGGAATCTAATCACAATGGACTCCTCCCGGTACACCCCAAATGAATGGAGTGTTCGAGAGGAGAAACTGAACCCTGTTAGACATGGTAAGGTCCATGATGAGTTTCTCCTCCCTTCCGACATTCTTATGGGGATATGCACTCCAAACCTTAATCTACATTCTGAATATGATTCCATCCAAATTAGTTGAGCATACGTCATACGAGTTATGGCATGGCAAGAAGCCAAATTTCTCTCACATTCGAACATGGGGTTGCCCCGCGTTTGTGAAGAAAATGCTCACTGACAAGTTGGAAGCAAAAGGTGAAAAGGGTTATTTTGTGGGATATCCTAAGGAAACTAGAGGATATTATTTTTATCTACCTCAGAAACAAACAGTGATTGTTTCAAGGCAGGCTAAATTCCTTGAAGAAGACTACGTCTTCAAGGAACAAAGCCATAAGACGATAGAACTTGAAGAAATTCAAGAACCACAACTTAACAAGGAGACTGATGTCTTGTAAAAGCAAAATGACAAAGAATCAGTGGGAGCATTCAGTAGCTCACATGGTGGAAGTTTATCACTAAGTGATCCTCTTTCAGCCAGTGGGAGATAATTAGAGTTGCATTGCCCGAGCAACGAACTCCAAGTGGGCTGAATGAGAACAACATAGTTCAAACTCTCGCCCAAGAGGCATTCAGAAGTGCTCAAGGAGCATCCGGAAGTGTCGCCCTTGAGGTCTCCCCGGTCGACGATGAAATCGCTGCAACACAAAATTTTCACGATCAGAATATGCAGCCTGAACAACCACAACTCCGTAAGTCCACTAGAGTTCGTAATCCACCCACAAGATATTATGGTTTCCTCATATAGGAGCATGATGACGTGGAGATCTCTGATAAGGACGAACCTAGAACTTACACTGAGGCAACATTAGATGTTGACTCAAAGAAGTGGCATGAAACCATGAAATCCGAGATGGACTCGATGTACATCAATCAAGTTTGGGACTTGGTTGAATTGCCGAAAGGGGTTAGACCCATAAGTTGCAAGTGGGTCTTCAAACGGAAGATCGATGCAAATGGTCAAGTACATACCTACAAGGCTAGGTTGGTGGCGAAAGGTTACAGTCAACGCGAAGCCATTGACTATGATGAAACTTTCTCACCAGTTGCTAAGATCAAGTCCATTCGAATTTTACTTACGGCAACAACACATCTAGATTATGAGATTTGGAAGATGGATGTCAAAACAACTTTCCTCAATGGCAACATTGATAAGAAAGTGTTCATGACTCAACCTGAAGTGTCACGACCACCCTTATTTAACCCCACATAATACTAATATAATTATAATTTAGCTTGTAAACCCGCTATAATATTTTTTTTTTTTTTCGAGCATTATGACCTCAACATCATCTCATATACCAACATAAAATAACACATATCCCAAGAGTGACAAATATAACAACGGAAGCACAATAATCTACGGTATGCCCAACATGTCGTCATCTATGTACATAGCCACTCAAAACCTGCAGAAGCTCCACAGCTTTTCCAGCAAGGTCAGCTTGTCACAACTCATCAGAATTACCTACAATGCATAAACTATGTGAGATATATAAATCTCAGTAAGCAGAAATTATGCATGATGCTGTGAATCTTTTGAAAATTCTCCCCATGCACTCTCTTTTGAAATCACCAATTTATTTATGAAACACTCGCAGGGCCCTAGACTCACTGTTATACACCGGACTGAGCTCAATCCACCCATATATATAAAACGGTGGCCCTCTGTTTGGGCAACCGCCAGAGCTTCTTCTCTTCTTATCCGCTCCCCGAGTGTCGCCCCTTCCGTAAAGTCACCTCAAGAGATTTGCGCCAGGGTCTCCGTGGTCGCCCCTCCCGTGTAATAATAAGACGGTGGCCTCTGTTTGGCCGAAGGAAACCCGCCAGGTCTCCTGGTCGATTACCCCCTGTGTCGCCCCTTTCGTCCTCGGTGTATAATCAGTGGTCAAATCACATCATTTGATAAAAACAACTTTCATATTTATGCATGATATGCATGATGCAATGCAATGACGCACATATTAACTCACAAGTTTCACGTATCACATACCCAATTCACATAAAATCTTGAGCTCACAAGCTCCTTTCACGATAATCACTTAATATCAATCAAATCTCAAAATCCACGTAATCTCCACGTATCATCAATTAAACACATTTAATTCATAAATAAATCACATAATATTATATTTATGCATTGTAATTGCAAATGAATTTCTACTTACTTCGAATTTAAAAGGGATTGATAACTAGAACTCTTAAATCATCTTATCTGCTCCCTCCATCGGATCTACAAATTGCTTCAATGTCTCGAGTTCCATTTTTTGCCATTTTATTGTTTCTCCTTCGACTGCTATTTAGTAAATTATGCGTGTGTTTCATTTCTAAAGCAATTAACTAAATGAGTTTCATTGTTATCATTTCCCATTCTCTTGATATAAGGTATGCGTATTAAGTAAGCTTCCAGCCACCGCCTTACTTCCTTAACTACTAAGTTATTATTATTATTATTATTATTATTATTATTATTATTATTATTATTATTAACCGCCTTACTTCAACTACTAAGTTATAAATTATTATTATTATTACATATTATTAGTTACCACAATATGTAAGTAGAAAATGTTATATAATACGTAAGTGCACTATAGCTTGTGCATCTATACATATATAAACGTGTATATATATGTGATATCAATCAATATATAATTTATTTACTACTTCATTCTCCAATTAATTTTGTTAATTATTAAATTATTTGTGAGATTTAATTTTAAGATCAATTATATTAGGGTTTTCTCAGCGCTAATCACATATAAGTATAACCAATAATTTAACTTTTAAATCAATTTAAGCGCAAATAAATAATTCATAATTAAAATATCACGTAAATAATATAAAATGTACATAATGCATGAAATATATTAACTAAATAATAGTACTAAACGCGCGGGTATTACATGAAGGTTTTATATCAAAGCCAAAATCTAATCTCGTGTGCAAGCTTAAACGATCCATTTATGGATTGAAGCAAGCTTTTTTAGGAGTTGGAATATCCGATTTGATGAAACTGTCAAATCATTTGACTTCGTCAGAAACTCGGAAGATCCGTGCGTTTATCGGAAATGCTGTGGGAAGAATATTGTATTCATAGTTGTGTTTCTCGATGACATACTCATTATGGGAAACAATATCCCACTCATGCAGTCCGTGAAAGAATGGCTGTCAAGGACCTTCATGATGAAGGACCTTGGAGAAGCCTGCTATATCTTAGGGATCAAGATCCATAGGGATAGATCCAAGAAGATGTTGGGGTTGTCACAGTCCAACTACGTAGACAAGGTGTTGAAGCGATTTGTGATAGAGAACTCTAAGAGAGGTTCTCTACCGACATGTCATGGGATAAAGCTGTCTAAGAAGGATTCTCCTTCTACAGAAGCTGATATCCAGCGCATGAAGGATATACCATATGCATCTGCAATTGGATCCATCATGTACGCCATGACTTGCACTAGACCAGATGTGCCCTTCGCTGTCAGCACTACTAGAAGGTACCAACAGAATTCGGGTGAACCCCATTGGATTGCTGTCAAGAACATTCTTAAGTACCTCAGACGTACTAAAGATTGCTTTCTGGTCTACGAAGGTCAGTCAGAGCTAGTCGCGACCGGCTATGCTGATGCAAGTTTCCAATCCGACTGTGATAATTACAAGTCACAATTGGGCTATGTTTTCATTCTCAATGGTGGGACGGTTAGTTGGAATAGTTCCAAGCAAGATACTACTGCTGATTTAACAACCGAAGCTGAGTACATTGCTGCGGCGGAAGCTGCCAAAGAAGTTGTCTGGATAAAGCAGTTCTTAAATGAACTAGGGGTAGTTCCGAGTGCCAGCAGTCCAATAAAGTTGTATTGTGACAACACTGGTGCAGTTGCGCAAGCTAAGGAACCGAGATCCAATAACAGAAATAAGCATGTACCGAGGTGTTATCACTTGATTAGAGAGATAATCGCTAGAGGAGAGATAGAATTAGAACGTGTTCCCATGGAGGATAATCTGGCTGATCGTTTCACCAAGGCTTTGAGCGTTCATGTACACACTAGACATTTTGATGGTCTAGGGGTTAGGCATATCTTTGGATTATATTGGAAAGTATGCTTTTACTTTGTATAATCAGACTGAATTTCGAACTTATTTACTGAAATAAATTGTTTATCACTGATGCTTTAAATATCATCGAATGTTACATATATTTACTGCATAACTGTTCAATAAATAGTACGTGTAACATTGTAGTTAATTTAGTGATACCAGATCACAGAAGATTAAATTAACAGTTCCTTGTAACTAAAAGTACACCATTCACGACCTAGATGGAAATGAACAACCCATCGTGATAGGTTGAAGTGCAAGGCTCAGATTGGTTTGTCTTGACCAAGAGATTACACTAGTGCATGTCTGATTCACTGAAGAGGACCTACATGAGGATAAATTCTTCAGAACTGAACTAGGAAGAATTAGACCTAAGTGGTTAGTTATTTCTTAATCTTCGTCCCTTAAATAGGATTGCGTGTGGTTAGTAACTATTATTTTGACTTATTACGGGAAGAGAATCAATGAGATTCAATACCCTATATCTTGGGCAATATTATTGGTCACATGCGATTGCTAAGATTTAATACGGAGAATCGTGTGCAAGTACGCTTGTTCGATTTGCCCCCTTGGGAGGTTCATAAGTTTTATCATACCAAATTTTGCAAGTGGAACTAGTTTCCGGTATGGATAATAATGTTGAAACGTTCCTTTACCAAGGATAAAAAATATTAATTAATGGAAAGCTATTTCAGTGGCTTGAATTAATTAATGGGCTAGATAATCTTAAACACAGGAAATAATAACCGGGAGCCATATTAACTGTAATATGGGTTAAGATGAATAGTGCAATATTAATTATGTAGTGGGATTAATTAATATTTATGGGCTTGAAAAATATTGTGGCTCTATATTGATAATTCAAGATCCATTGGAAGGTCCAATCTTAATTCTCCTAAAGGTCCCTCAAGTAGCCCAACATAAAGTCCAATAAATGAAAAAGGGGTTTAAAAATAAAATAAATTTGTTGCTTATTTTTCCTCATATTTTTCGAAAATTATGGATAAAAGGGGAGAAAGATTTTCTTTGAATTTTGTTATGAAATAAAGATATGTAATCTTGGAATACGAGATTATCTCATTAAATTCAAGAAATCTCCCGCTTGGTTATTCATATGGATTTTTCGAAATTTTGAAATAAAAGGGAAAGAAAGATTTTCTTGATTTTCTTGAAAAGATATTATGGAAGATATGTATTTCTTGAAATACAAGAATATCTCATAAATTCAAGAAGATCCAAATCTTGGAATCTTGTTCCTATTATTTTCGAAAATTCCCATAACAAGAGGAGTTGGGATTTTTGTGGAATATTTTAATTATGGAGAAAAGAATATAGGAGATATATTCAATATTTCTTAGAGATCAAGAAAAAGATTTTCCCATATTATTTTATCACTAAAAATCGTCCAACCCCCTCTATAAATAGGGGATGAATGTTTCATTCCCTAGTGCAATTCTATGTGTTGGAAAAATTAGTAAATCCACAAAGGTGGTGCAATAAATTTTATTTTCCCTTTTGTTAATTGTTCGCGAGCTTCCTTCCACCGGATTGTCGAGCAAGGACTAGGGAATACTTGGGAAGGCTTTTTGGTGTGTTTTCATCGACGAGTCCATTGCCATTCCAAGAGGTAAGTTCACGTAAACTCGTAGTAATTCTGCATGCGTAGGATTTACGTGAACTGTTTATATGCATGATTTGTTGTTGAATTATTATTTGAATTAATGTAGGATTAATTCATGCTAGTAATAATTGTTAGAATTAATTTTGTGATAGTCCCGGTGGAAAACCCATGAAATGCGGAATAATCATGAAATGCATATAAAAACAGGGGTGAAGGAATGGTGATTTCAGATTTTTGCGTTTTAAGCTCATGTGTTGTGTTTTGCTTATAATCGAATGCATATGACAATATAAGAACATAAAGCAATAAAGAACACAACAATGTATAGTGGTTCGGAGACTCAAGCTCCTACATCCACTCTCCATGTTCCTAGGGAAATTCCTTCAAACGGGACTTATCACCCTCCACGGGATTGCCTATAAGCTTTCTGACTATCCAAGATAGTTTACTCACTTCTTCTACTTTGAGCTTTCTGACTACCTCTGTAGTTTACTTACTCAAATTGGACTTATCATCCTCTCGGGCTCGCCTCTAAATGTTTAATGATTTCACACTCCTACGGGACTTATCACCCTCTCTCGGGATTGCCTAACAACTACGTCACTTCACCACTAGTTATCTCTTACGAGAATGGGGTTTGGGTTTGGTGTCGTCTCCAACTATGGTGAGATTTTCCCTTACATTTGTTTAGCCTCAATGCTAAGGTTGAGAAAATCTCTCTAAGCTTAGGATACATCGTGGGTTGCTTAGATTGGGTTCTAGAACACTCTTTGAATATATTTGTATATCTATAGACTTGTGTTCTAGGGTGGGAATGCTTTGGGTATAACTCTCTTTGGATCTGTAGCATCTCGTGCTATAATCTCCACGCATCCACACTGAATTATGATGGAAGATCTTGTATTTATAGTGTGGATTTGAATGTTACCGTTGGAGAGAATCACATTCAAATCCATACTATTCTTGTAAGTACAACAGTTTCTTCAGGCTGGTTGTCTTCCTCTCATTGGTCCACGTCAGCTGATTCTAACGGCTATATTCCTCAGATTCCTTGCCTTGGAATCATTCAGGATTCTCTGAGTCTCAGTGTCTTCAGAGACATACCGAGTCTTCAGTTCTATCTGAGTCTCAGATTTCTCATCTGAGCCTCAGGTTTATCTGAGCCTCAGGATACTTGATTCAACAGACTTCTCTTGGCGGACCTTATGCGATCGGGCATCTTGACACTTTCGGTGGTGAGTTCGATTCTCTGAATCGAACATCGACCTTCCAGTCACTTTGACTCGAGCTATCGATTTCTTCTTTGCACGATCGTCATTTCGATTGATCAGATCAACACATCTTCAGATCAACATCTCAGGATAGCATCAGGTCAGTACATTAGGTTTAGCATATCAGTTTAGCACATCTGATCTCAATCACGTCTGATCTTGATCATCTGCTCATCTTCATATCTGATCTTCGATCACGTCTGATCTCGATCAGTCTCATCTGCTCCTCTTACGATGCTGCAACCTTCTCTTGATCTTTTGGTGATTTCTTTACGATCGGTGGCTTAGCTTTTCTTCTCTTACGATTTTTGCCTGACTCATCGGTTTAACTACGAACTCATCTAACTCATCGATCTCGTCGGTCTAAATGCAACCCTCGTCGATCTCGTTCATCTTCTTCTGATTTCGTGAGTTCCCCCTCAATTTGTTCTCTCGTTCCTCCTCAACTTGTTATCTGTAGATTAACTTAAATAACACAAGTTGATAATGTTTTGGCATAATTCATCAAAACTAAAATATCCCAACATTTTGTATTTAGATATTCATCCTGAATAGACCCGGGCAATTAATTCCCCAACAACTGGTATCAGAGCCTAGGTTTCGGGCTCTGAATTTTAAATTGTAATTTAATTCGTCTTCATTAAATTTGAAATTGGATAGTAGAATTGCTAGATCTTTTTTGCAGGTATCCAATTGTCATGGAATTTAATGTGTTTATTTATGCATGCATATAAATTGTGGTTTTTTAATTCGATTCATTCGAATTCGTTTTGCCTCGTGAGAAAATCCACGAGTAGATTAATATTTGTTTGATTTGTTCAATGTAATAGACTAGTCTAGATCTAGGTTTATTTATTTTTGTAAAAAAATTGTAACCGGATCGGAAACGGAGGCAGAGACGAAGAATTAAAAGACGGGATCCGAATCGGGCATAGGCGTGTCGTCGCGCTGTGGCGTGCCAAGGGAGCCTGGCAGGTAACGCGGACCTTGGAGGGAGCGACAGGCGTGGGGGGCGAGGTCGGAGGGAGGGCGCGATCCGACGCGGGCGATTTGATTAACGAAGGCGGGCAATGCCAGCCACGGCCGCATGGGCGGCGAAGAGAAGCGGGCGACGCGGGCGCGGGTGGGGATGCCGCCTAGCGCGCGGCGTGCGTGGAAATCTTGCCGGGCGTTTTTTCTTGACGCCGACGACCTTGAATCTCGACACGGCCCAGGAGTGCTGGGTGGGCACTCACCCCATGAAGCTGGCCGATGATGTGGCTTGACAAGGTGTTTTTTTAAGGCGGTCAGAGTGGGAGCTTTTAAAGCGAATGATGAAGGCTATGAAGACAATTTCTCAAGATCAAGACATGACAAAAATTAACCATGACAATTGGATAAATGTGCCCAATATGTTTAATTTTTGTCTTGATGTTTATGCATTATTTATGCTTATTTTAAATTGTGTTTAATTTGCGATGCATGAGAAAATGTTTTGAAAAAAATCTCATTTTCGAAAATTACTAAGTATGTTTAAACAATTAATTGACAATTTTATTAGGAAATAAAATTGAATTAATTATTGACCTCCATGATTTATTTATTTGTGAATTCTTTTGGAGAAATTCCCCCCACGGGACGGTCAAAAGATAGCTTTCACATGAATAAATTCCAAACGGATGATTGTGGATTATTACTAGTGGCGACGATGACCCTCCCCACGAGGCTCGTTCAAAGTGAAATAATAATTATGTATTTAATCATGGTTATTACTTAGGTATAAAATTGATATGCATATACTTCCCAAGTCCTGTCGATTTTATATTGTTCAAAGTGAGCCAACTATTAATCTGGATATTAAAGGTTTATAATCGTTCTTGTTTGTAACATGCTTGAATGTGTTTAAATAATGACCCACCCCACGTGGCTTATTTAAACTATTTTGAGATGTTGACTGATGCATGTTCATATTTTTTTGAGATTTTAATATGAAACATGTGATCGAATTTTGTGATATATTTGTGCTTATGCATATTATTATTTATTCGATTCGAGATGTCGCAACCTTTTAATCCACTGCTCAATATACTTAAAGACAATTTGCTTCTTGGTGAAAACTTTGTTGATTGGAGTCGTAAACTTACTATTGTCCTCACTGCACAAAGCCATAACTGGATTCTCACTACACCTAAACTAGAAAAGCGAATGACGAGTCAACTAAATCGGTTAAGAAAGAGTATCTTGTTGGGAGGCGTTCAAATCGAAATGGCAAAGTGTACCATCTTGGCTTCAATGTCGGATGTGTTTGCAACACCAACACCGAGCGTTGAGACCGCCGCAGACATCATGACTAGTCTTAAAGCGATATTTCAACATCGAGCCGTGTGGCTCGTCGGATCACCATGAGGGACTTGCTCTCTATGAAAATGGTGGAGGGAACGCCCGTAAGGGAGCACGTTCTCCAGATGATGGCTCATCTTAACAAACTTGAGGTACTTGGCGCCGAATACGACATCGAGACCCAAATCGATTTCGTGCTCCATTCTCTGCCGAAAAGGTTTGAACAGTTCAGGTTGAACTATCAGATGAATAATCAGAAGTTCTCGATGCCTGATCTATTGCAAGCTTTGGTCTCGGCAGAGGCGATATTGGGGCAGAAGATCCAAGCCTTGGTGGCAAATGGACCTTCTTCTTCTTCTAGGCTAAGGGGTGGTAAGAACAAGAAAAAGGACAAGAGCCACAAGCAAGTGAACTCAAGTGTTGCCAAAGGCAAAGAAAAGGTGAAGGGAGGTGGAGGAGTGAGCAAGCCAACTAAGGGGAGGTGCTTCAAGTGCGGTGAAAGAGGACATTGGAGGTCAGCCTGTTCCAATCCCAAAAGGAATGAAAAGAAAGGTAATTCTCACGCACTAGTTGTTGAAACTTGCTTAGCGGTGTATGCCTCCCATTTATGGGTGGTGGATACGGGATCCACTGATCATGTTTGTTTCACATTAGAGGGGTTCAAATGGACCCGGCAACTTAGTGGGAGTGAGATCCTCATCACACTGGGCGATGCTACGAGAGTGGCAGCTGAAGCAGTGGGAGAAGTGCACCTGTCTTTTGAAGACAGAGTTTTAATTTTAAGAGATGTACTTTACGTTCCGAATTTTAGAAAGAACTTGATTTCAGTTTCTAAACTTTACCTTGATGGATATTCGGTTACTTTTGATAAAGTTGTTACCATTTCTCTTTATGATAAATTTATCTGTCATGGAACGTTGTCAAGTAATCTCTATACAATTAACTGTGCACACCACTCACGAAATGCATCCTATAACACATCAACTGTTTCCGGTAAAAGAAAACATTCATCAGACGTGAACGAAACACTTCTATGGCATCTAAGATTGGGACATATTAATCCAAAGAGGATCCAAAGGTTGGTGAAATACGGTTCACTAGAATCTCTCCAAGTTGAATCAATTCCAACGTGCGAATCATGTTTGGAGGGTAAAATGACCAAGAGGGCATTCGGAGCCAATGGGAATAGAGCCAAAGAAGTGTTAGAAATCGTTCACACAGACGTATGTGGTCCAATGTCAACCATGGCAAGAGGAGGTTACGAGTATTTCGTCACTTTTATTGATAACTACTCGAGGTACGGTTATATTTTCCTTATGAAGCATAAATCTGAGACCTTTGAGAAATTCAAAGAATTTAAGGCTCAAGCAAAGAATCATAGGGAAAAATGTATCAAGTCTCTATGATCCGATCGTGGAGGCGAGTACCTCAGCGATGAGTTTTTGAACTACTTGTCAGATGAAGGGATTGCATCCCAGCTGACTGCACCCGGAACCCCTCAACAAAACGGGGTTGCAGAGCGAAGAAACGGAACTCTTTTGAAAATGGTTAGATCAATGATGTGTTATGCGGATCTTCCCAAGTCGTTCTGGGGTCATGCCTTGGAAACATCGTCTTACATTCTGAACTTGGTGCCATCCAAATCGGTTCCCAAAACTCCCAAAGAATTGTGGACCGGGCGCAAGCCTAGTTTGAGACACATGAGAATTTGGGGGTGTCCGGCCTACGTGTTAGACAAGGAAGCCGGGAAATTGGATCCTCGATCAGAATTAAGGTTGTTTATAGGATACCCCGAGGGAACAAAAGGGTGTATGTTCTATGGTCCCAAAGATCAAAAGCTAGTAATAAGCACCCACTTTAGATTTTTGGAGGAAGACTATATGAGCGAAAGAAGACCCAGAAGTGAGATTACCTTAAGTGAGCTAAGGGGGCTAACCTCATTGCCAACTGTACAAGATGATATACCAAACGACACACTTTCTCAACCGGAACCTCGTCGTAGTGGGAGGGTTGTAAGACAGCCCAAGAGATTCATGGGGATAGGAGAGTCCTTGGATTTGGTTCCCGGACAAGACGAATCAGACCCATGGACATATGATGAGGCAATTCAAGATAAGGATGCAGTTTCTTGGCAAAAGACAATGAAAGCAGAAATGGGGTCTATGGATCATAACAGAGTGTGGGAGCTAGTCGAACCACTTAATGGGGTCAAACCCATTGGTTGCAAGTGGGTATACAAGAGAAAGAGGGGACCGAACGGGAAGGTGGAAACCTTCAAGGCAAGGCTTGTGGCGAAAGTGTTGGGGATTATACTGAAAAGTATGCTTTTTACTTTGTATAATCGAAACTGAATTTCCAGACTTATTTACTGAAATAAATTGTTTATCACTGATGCTTTAAATATGATTGAATGTTATATATATTTATTGCATAATCTGTTCAATAATTAAATGCGTGTTACATTTGTAGTTAATTTAGTGATACACGATCACGAAGATTAAATTAACAGTCCCTTGTAACTATAAGTACGCCATTCACGACCTAGATGGAAATGAACAACCATCGCGAAAGGTTGAGGTGTAAGGCTCAGATTGGTTTGTCTTGACCAAGAGATTACACTAGTGCATGACTGATCTTGTTGAATAGGACCTCTCTGAGGAGGATAAATTCTTGAATCGACAAGGAAGAATTAGACCTCAGTGGTTCGTTGTTTCTTAACCTTCGTCCCTGAAATAGGATCACGTGGGATCGGTAACTATTGCTTTGACTTATCATGGGTAGCGAATCAAGAGAGAGATTCAATCGTACTTTATCTTGGGCAATATTATTGGTCACATGTGATTGCTAAGATTTAATACGAAGAATCGTGTGTGCAAGTATCGCTTGTTGATTTGCCCCCTTGGGAGGTTCATAAGTTTTATCATACCAAATCTTGCAAGTGGAATTTGTTTCCGGTATGGATAATAATGTTGAACCGTTCCTCGACCAAGGACAAAAGATATTAATTAACGGAAAGCTATTTCAGTGGCTTGAATTAATTAATGGGCTAGATAATCTTAAACACGGGAAATAATGACCGTGAGCCATATTGACTGTAATATGGGTTAAGATGGATAGTCTGATATTAATTATGTAGTGGGATTAATTAATATTTATGGGCTTGAATTATATTGTGGCTCAATATTAGATATTCAAGATCCATTAGAAGGTCCAATCTTAATTCTCCTAAAGGCCCCCTGAGTAGCCCAACATATAGTCCAATAACTGAAAATGTGATTAAAATAAAATAAATATTGTTGCTTATATTTCCTCATTAAATTCAAAAATTATGAATAAAAGAGGGAGAAAGATTTTCTTTGAATTTTGTTATGGAATGAAGATATGTATTCTTGGAATACAAGATTATCTCATTAAATTCAAGAAATCTCCCACTTGGTTATTCATTAAGAGATTTTCGAAATTTTTGGAAAATAGAGGGCAAGAAAGATTTTCTTGATTTTCTTGAAAAGATATTATGGAAGATATGTATTTCTTGAAATACAAGAATATCTCATAAATTCAAGAAGATCTAAATCTTGGAATCTTGCTCAAATTTTCGAAAATTATACCATAAAATAGAGGAGGTGGATTTTTGTGGAATATTTTAATTATGGGAAAAAGAATATATGGGATATATTCAAGATTTCTTGGTGACCAAGAAAAGTCTTTTCCCACATTGAAAATTCACATAAATTTCGTGCCCCTCCTCTCCTATAAATAGGGGATGATTAGTTCATTCCCAAGTACAATTCCATGTGCTGGAAATATTAGCAAATCCACATAAGTGGTGCAACAAAGTTTATTTTTTTCCTTTTGTTAATTGTTCGCGAGTATCCTTCCACCGGATTGTCGAGCAAGGGCTAAGGGAATACTTGGGAAGTCCTTTTGGTTAGTCCGTCCGACCAAAGCCCTTTGCCATCCCGGAGATGCGTTCACGTAAACCCGTAGATTCCGTCGTGAGGTTTTACGTGGCTTTTTATATGCATGATATGTTGTTGCAATTATTATTTGAATTAATATAGGATTAATTCATGTTAGTAATAATTAATGAATTAAATTTGTATTTAAATATTCACCCCGAATAGATCTGTGCGAAACATTCCCCAACAGAAAGGTTATACTCAGAAAGAAGAGATCGACTATGAGGAAACTTTTTCACCTGTAGCAATGCTCAAGTCCATCCTGATTCTCTTGTCGATAGTCAAGCAAGATCTCGATTTTGAAATCGGCAAATGGATGTCAAGACGACTTTTCCTTAATGAAGTCTTGATGAGGAAATCTATATGCAACAACCCCAAGGCTTCATTGAAAAGGGCCAAGAACACTTAGTTTGTAAGCTCATGAAGTCCATTTACGGACTCAAACAGGCATCCAGAGTTTGGAACCAATGTTTTGATCATGTTATAAAGTCTTACGGGTTTGATCAAAATGAGTTCGAAAGTTGTGTGTATAAAAAGCATGTCGGAACTGCATTGGTATTCTTAGTACTATACGTAGATGATATTCTGCTCATCGGAAACGATGTAAAGGTGTTATCGGGCGTAAGGGCATGGCTTTCAAAAAACGGTTTGATATGAAGGACTTAGGGAAGCGGGGCACATCCTTGGGATCAAGATCACCGAGATCGCAAGAAAAGGATGATAGGCTTATCGCAAGCTTCATACATAGACACCTTTGCCTTGAAACGATTCATCATCAGATTCCAAGAAAGGCTTCAGCCTTTTCGGGCATGGAATCCATCTATCGAAATGAAATGTGCCCTAAGACACAAAAGGAGATAGATGACATGAAAGACATTCCTTATGCTTCGGCTGTCGGAAGCCTTATGTATGCAATGTTGTGTACAAAACCGGATATCTGCTTTGCCGTTGGCATGGTGGCAAGATATCAAAGTAACCCGGGGAAGGAACATTGGACGGCAGTTAAAAACATTCTGAAGTATCTTAAAAGAACTCGAGATAGAATGTTGGTTTATCAGTTAGATAGTCTAATCCCCATCAGCTACACGGACTATGATTTCCAATCAGACTTAGATTCTAGAAAATCTACCTCCGGTAGTGTGTTTTGCATGGGGGGAGGAGCCATGACGTGGAGAAGCGTTAAGTAGAAGTGCATCGCAGATTCTACCATGGAAGCCGAATATGTAGCTGCTTGCGAGGCAGCGAAAGAAGCGGTTTGGCTCAAGAACTTCCTAGTGGACTTTGATGTAGATCCGAATTTGCCCAGCACAATCACTGTTTATTGTGACAATGCCGGAGCAGTTGCAAATTCAAGGGAACCAAGAGCCCACAAGGCCAACAAACACATTGAAAGGAAATACCATCTGTTGGTCCCGGTGCAAACGTGTCTTACACATGTATGGGGGGAAATACACGTGTTCAGTTTTTTTTTTTTTAAACTTTTTCTTACTGAGGTCAGCTTGTGTTAGATAATCCTGAAGATTAGGTACTGAGAAGCACAAGTCGCTCTGAGTCAAAGTCTCATCGAGACAAAGGATCCCGAATTTCTTTAAAACCTCGATAATCCCAACTGAGCCCTGAGTATCAGAGATCCTGAGTTGCTTGGATCAGATAACTAACTTACTGAACCCTCAGAAGAGTAAGTTCAGTTTGGTAACTATCTGTTCTAGCTACTCAGATGTGCGGAATGGTTGGCCCTTAGTTTATACTCATTTTAAGCTTTGCTGAAAACCTTCCTAAATGGAATAGTGATTAGGCTATGATTCAGTTATGCAACTTCAGTGGATTGATTCCAACTGAATATCAGTGAAAAGTATGCTTTCAAATTCAAGTCAATGCAACGATTAAGCCACGGATAAGGAAAGCAATAAATAACACAAAGAATTATAGTGGTTCGGAGACTCAAGCTCCTACGTCCACTCTCTCTCGATCCTCGGAGAAATTCACTAATCATCATTCCGAGCTTTACGACTACCTCGCGCGTTTTACTTACTCAACTTCGACCTGAGCTTTCGACTACTCGCGTGGTTTACTTACTCAACCCGACCTTGAGCTTTTCGACTACCTCCGTAGTTTACTTACTCAAACACAAACAAAACTTTCGGACTACCCCGTAACACTAACTTCTCCTCTAGAGCTTTACGACTACTCGCGTGGTTTACTAACTCTTTACAACTCTTTCTCACCAACAAACACGCTCCAACTACCTTCTCAAGGGTTTGGGGTTTCTCGGTTAGTTTCAACTAGGATGAGATATCCTTTACAATGAAGCACAATGCAAAGGGTTAGGATATCTCACTTAAGCTTTGGATAAATCTTATCAAGCTAGGCTTAGTATAGTGAGGTATCAAGCTAGGTTTTTCGAGTGCTTTAACTTGCAGCAATAAGTTTGAGCTCTTGAGTTGCGTATAAATTTCCCGTAACCTTACAATGTAGAGGGTCACCAAGTATTTATAGGCATACACCAAGGTTACTCTTGAAAACTATCCGTTGGAGAGATAACCGTGAGTTTCCTCTTATGGTGTGTGAGGAACGCTATATTTAGGGTTTGAAACTCCCTAACACGTTTTAGGCAATAGCTTTTCATGTAGCGGTCTTCACTTTTTGCGATGCGAACTTCATTACTTGACATCTTTTTTCAAATGACACATCCACCGCTGATTATCGGTATGGTACAGTGTTGTCTTCCTCTTTTTGACTTTTGTCTCCAGTTAAAGGTAGACACCTTCAACGGCTCTTTTGGTTACAAACTCTGAGTTTGATATAACCTTAACAACACTTCTGACTTAGTTCCTTTTGTCTGCATTTGAATGTCTTGGCAGATATCTATTCTTCTAAGGAATCGCGATTTTCTCAGTATTGCATCCTTCAGATAGATATATTCAGTGCCTCGGAACATTCAGGTTTATACTGAGCATTCAGTACATTACTGAGTCTTCGGTAATTCTTTGTGCCTTCATATTCTTGATCTTGATCTTGATCTTGCATCTTGAGTCTTGAGTCTTGAGGTCTTCGAGTTTTTGAGTCTTACGAGTCTTCTGATATATCTTGATATATCGTTGTTCAAGATGTCTTTAGTCTTGATTCCCTCGATTTCATCACGAGTCTTGAAACTTGATTTCATCTTTGAAACCGGTTTCTTGAAAACATCTTGAGCTCTTGAGTCTTGAGAACCTATCTGATCTATATCTGGCGACTATACATTTTGCGATAACATCCTCGAATACTCTAAAATCTAATCGACTCAACTATCAAGATCATTCTGAACATGTCATACTCAGGGGTTTTGGGATCTTAATCAAAATCATATATCTTTTATTAAATTCATCTCCCAACAATTTCCCCCTTTTTGATGATGCCAAAACCTATCTTGTTACAAACATTTAACCTAAGCTCAAGTTTCAGTTTATCCTATTACAAGATTGGTTAATAATTTTCAACAATCTTCCCCCTTCAATGATGAGTTTCCCAACAATTTCAGAGGGTCTCCCAACAATTAATCATTCAATAATTCCTTCAGTAATGAATCTTCTTAATAGTTCATTACTAAATACTTAAACAATTTCCCCCATAAACAATTAATTCAGAGACATTCATTCAGGCATATCAAATATAAAAGACATGTAAATAAGATAATGAGATATTATCTTTTGAGCATAAATGATAAATCTTCATTGATGATTGGTTTGAGTTACAGATTACAATGAGTTTATCAACAAAATCAAAAAGACAAAAATTTAAAGATTACAGAATCTTCAGAGTCTTCAGTCTTCAGATTTTGGCTCTTCTGCTCTTCTGCTCTTCAGTCTGCTACTTCTTCAACTTCATCAGCGGGCACCTCTAGGTCGAACATTCCGAAATACGTCTTCTTCAGCTCATTTCTCTCCTTGATGATATTCGAATTTGTTTCTGTTAGACCAATGACCAAAGATACTTTGAGCAATTTCTTGAGTAATGGCCTTCTCATTTACCAAGCCATTACCAAGTCTTGGAGGAGGGTAGGAGTATGGACCGGGGGCTTCAATCTGCACATTTCCTTCATCCGCTAGGTTCATCCAGCTTTGGAGATATTTTGGATAAAAGGTTAGGAGATATTCTATGAAGGCTTCATTCTGCTCTGAGCTTTCCCCTCTCCATTCCTTGAGAACATCATAATAGAACCAGAAGGTTCTCTTGACCTCTTCCCACATATCGTTGAGTTTGATAGGCATCCATTTATCAACGTGGGGCCACTTCAGTGCTTTTGATGTCTCTTTCCTCTTGCTCGCAAACTTCTTGAATCCACTCCTTCGCTTTAGCTCCTCTTCAGTCTTCTTTCTTATCACAGGTACTCCTGAGACTGAAGCGGCAACTTTCTTAGCCTGTTCTATCTGGAAGAGCATTCCTCGTATTGAAGACTTTCTTCTGAGCCTGACCTTCAGACTCTTCGATATCTTCAATCAGCTTCCTCTGGACTGGCTTAGAAGCCTTAGCTCGCTTACTTTCAGGTTGAACAACACCCAAGGCTTTCCTCTTCATGGCAATTCAGCAGCAGCCTGGCTTGTTCCAACCTTTGCTCTAGCACTCAGTTTCTCTCTTGCAATATCAAGCATAGTTTGCTCAGAAACTCGAGTGTAGATAGGCTTCTCCACCTGAGCAAATTTCAACTTCTCAGTAGCTTCGACTTCTTTCAAGGCTTTGGTTAGAATGTACATTTCAGCATCTTTCTGAGCCTTTTTCTCCATAGTACGTGCCAATAACTTCCTGAAGTCTTCACCTTCCTTTTCCCCCTTCTTGGCACCGTACTTTGGAAGAAGTCTGGAGAGTGCTGTGTCCATGTGATATTGTTCTTTGCTCACACAACGCACCTCCCCTGCTAGCTGATCTTGCTCATCTTCCAGCCTCCTGATGTGGTTCTTAGCCACAGAAAATTCTTCAGACATATGGGCAAACTGGCCAGAGAGAGCTTCTTTAAGCATCTCTGTCATCTTGGTCATGAGCACTGAGCTCATTTCCTCAACAGCAGATTTGATCATCACTTCATTCCTCTATGCCAATTTCACCTCTAGAAATGCAGTTGTCTCCTGGTGCTTTTGTTTCATTTCAACACTGAGCTCAGCCTTGACTCCCTCCAGCTTTTCATTCAGCTTTTCTTCCATGGAGGTATCTGTGAGGTCAGAGTGTTTTGGATTAGCACCAGCTCTGAAGAGTGACTAAGGCTTTCCATCTTCTGAGCTTGGGCGCCAATGTTTCTTCCATCCCCAATCTTGATCATCATTGGCTCAACCTTCTCAAGTTTCTCCATCAAGGGAGTGAGGTCAATCTCGGGAACCTTCCGCGCCTTCATCTTTATTTGATCATCTGAGCTTGGCTTCATCCTTGAGCTCCGGTCTCAACCGAGCCTCGGTCTGTTCATCGAACAATTGAAATTAAAGATAGAACTTTCGGTAACTTTGGCATAATTTTTTAATAGTGCCAAAAGGTACTGAAGAGTCTTAACCGATCGAGGATTGACCCGATTCGGAGTTGATCGGCACGGAGTCTCATTTCCATCTGAGGCCCGATCCTCGGCATCTCCCTGTTGGTCCCCATCTCCATCTTGAGATTTGTCTCCGGCTGCTAGGGGCACCAACCCGGTAGCTTTCCTCTCGGCTATCTTCCTCGAACCCGCTCATCAAAATCGAATTTTTTCACCCCGAGCTTTGTCATACGAACCTGAGAAGTCGGTCGGGAAGGCTGTCTCCTCATTCCACCGATCTTCCCCTCTGGCGGCAATATCAAGCATCTCGGGAAGAGTCGATTGAGGATGAACACATCGTCCTTAATCTAAAGAAGACGTCTTGCGGTCGGGGTATGAGGCAGAGCTTCGAGTGTGATCAAGAATGAACCGTTCCCCCTTGCTCCTCCACTCACCTTCTTGGCCTCGCCCTTCTTCCATCTAAGGATCTACGGTTCGGTTGAAGCATCGGTTGAAGGATCAAAAGTAGATCACTCGAGAGCTCATCAAGAATATTACGCTCCCCGAGTCTCAGCGATCTCTAATTGTTGAATAGTCGAGTCCTCGGTTTGCATCCGGAGTGGGTTACAGGACTGGTGGCATATCCTCGGTTTGACTACGAGTTGGCTCTTCCTGCTTTATCGAGCCGGCACTTCTTCTTCAAAGGGAATCTCGAGGCTGAGTTCCTTTGAAAATTTCCTGAGAATTTTTGTCTGAACTTAATGATGTCTCAAGCACCTCAAAGAAGACCTGCTCCTCAGTTTGTTCTTGTGCCTTAGAGATAACCTGAGCCAAAACTTGCAATGGTGAACTCTGAGCGGTTTGGTCCTCAGGTTGAATCTCCTCAGAATCACTGCCATCTTCATCGGTGAGAACCACCAATCTTCTGCGCTTTGGGGCAAGGTTCTTCTGCTTCATCATTCTTACACCCTGCTCCATCTTTGCCTCCAACAAAACCTTCCCCTGGTTTGTTGAGTCTCTTCAGCAGCAGCAGCTTTAGGTGATTCTGCTTTCTTCTCTTTCTTCCCTCTAATGGCCTGCTTCTTCGCAGCAATGGGCTTGAATAACACCTTGGACTTAGGGAATGGGGTCGAATTGGCGAAGATATCCTCCTCCTCTCAGCACATCTCCAAAATATATGCTATTTTGGTTGCATGGTGGATCTTGCCTTTAATCGAAATCGCCCCGTCAACCTTCTTGAAGACTTTGGCTTGCTCACTCACCATCTGAATTAAAAATTTGAGCCAGTTGAAGTCAGTAGTGGGTGAGGCCTCGATCGCCGCCATCAATCTGAGCTTCGGGGTACTGATCTGCTCAAAACTCCCCGCAAGACTCATGATGCTTTTGCTCACAATATCCATCAAAACTCGATATTGTGGCTTCAAGTGCCTTTTATGCAGTGTCGCCTCAAATTTAACAGGATTCTCAGCAATCCTATCTAAATACTCCTGCTCTCTACCCAACATATACATCGCAGGACCCTCTCCCTTATCACAGAGCTCAAAAACATCATTTAAATTCTTCGGAATAATATACAAATCCCTCTCAAAATCGATGTATTTGGATGAATGCTCTAAGTGTGATACAGTAATCGCAGAATGCATACCATCCTCTTCATCTATCCTCAAATTACAGATGAATTCGATTACCTCTTTCGAATACTCTTGATTCGGTCGGCTTGCGACGAGATGAGTGAGTTTGGCCAATCGAATCATATGGAGAGCCTCCTCTTCTGGTTTGGAGTTGGTTGTGCTATCGAGCGAGATAACGAACTCGTACCATGGCTTGTTGGTTTCGGCTAATCTTTCGAACAAGGTAGGAGCCATTTTGGATATGAAGAATTGAAGCTTTAGGGTTTAGGAGTTTTCTGGGCAAAGGGATTTTTATTTGCAGAGGATTTGGGAACGAAGGGTTTGATAAAATTTGGCTTGAATGGCTTATTGGGGAATATATAGCTTCGAGATCATGGGGAATCGCGTTGGTTAGGTGAAAAGCAACGGTTGAGATTAATCTCCGATTAATCGGGTATACGAACAGACGATCTCCGAAAAGTAAGCCGCCAATATATCCTTATTGGTCAAGAAATGTAACAGAGCATTTAATGACTGTTGACCTTCTTCGGAATTTCAAACGATCCCTCCCAAAAATATTCCTTAGGTGTTTTGTATTTATTGCAAATGATTACTGAGCTTCACTTAAGCAATAAATGAGTTGCATGAGTCATTACTTCTTCAGACTAATTTCTCTCTATTAGTCTTACTGAGTATTGACCTTGATAAAATGTCGATATGATCTTGAAGCATCTTGAATGGGTTCAATATCTTCTTGAATCTTGACCTTGATGAAATCTGAGTTTCACGAGACTCGATTCAAGATTTCCATTTTATCCTGAGCTTCTCAGTAGAATTCTGAGAAAACTTCATGCATATGAAAACCTTCAATTTTTCAGATTTTACTCTATACTCCTTGATCCAACATCCCTAATTCAACTGAAAGTTCCTGAAATCTTGATTCAGCCAAAGGTTTAGTCAAGATATCAGCTCTCTGCTTATCGGTATGAATTTTCTCCATCCTTATGTCCTTCTTCTAACATGATCTCCGATGAAGTGATGTCCGATATCCACATGCTTGCATCCGGTGTGCAATCTGGGATTTTGTGAAATAGAAATGACACTATTATTGTCACAAAATATTGGTACTTCATTGGCTACAACTTTATAATCCCTTAATTGTTGTCCGAGCCAAAGAATCTGAGCACACCAAATTCCTACGCAACCATGTATTCAAACTTCATAGATCTTGGTCTCTTGAGGTCCGCTTTCTTCAAAACCAAGATATCGACTTATTTCCTAGAAATTGACAAGTTCTGTAGTGGACTTCACATCAATTTCTGCAACCTCCATAATCGACATCTCGAGTAACCAAGCAATTCAAGGTTATCATCAATTTGGATACCATAATCCTCTATTCATCGTGCCCTTAAGATACTTCAAAGATCTTTTTGGCGTACTCCATGTGACTAGCCTTAAGATTAGCTTGGTATCTTGCACATATCCCAACAAAGAAATGTTATATCCTAGCCTACTTGCCGTGAGATAGAGCAATGATCCAATGATTCCTCTATAATCGGTATGACTCACCGACGGATTTGCCTTGAGAATCGATCCATCTTGTAGTTAGTATTCATAGGAATCCTAACTGCATTGCAATCAGACACCATACTTGGAAATCGGATCTCGGTGTAGTTTGCACGGTTGATGAATATTCCTTCCTTTGATTGTTTCACTTGAAGACCTAGAAAGAAATTCATATCTCCCATCATTGACATCTCAAACTTGCCTTTCATCGATGTTTGAAAACTTTTCACACAAACCGATGGTTTGGAGATCCAAAATGATGTCATCAACATATATCGAACCGAAGAAGATATCTTCCCCATCTTCTATCCCCGAATGAGTTCTATCAACAATCCCTTTGACAAAACCATGGTCGAAGAAACCGAGAAAGAGTATCATACCATGCTCATGGTGCTTGTTTGAGACCATACAAAGCTTTTTCGAGCACAAACTTGGTCATTCTGTTTGAAACCGGAGGTTGTTCAACATAAACCTCTTCTTTTAAGCACACCGCTCGAAATGCACTTTTCACATCCATTTGATAGATCAGGAACTTCATGTGGGCAAAGATATGCAAGAAATAATCGATGGCTTCTAGTCTTTGCAGTGCAAAGGTTTCATCATAATCCAAGCCTTCTTCTTAGGAATAACCTTGTCAACTAACTAGCCTTGCCTTGTTTCTTACAATGTTGTTGTTTTCATCTCTTTTATTCTTAAAAACCCACTTGGTTCCAATGACATTGTGCCTTTTTCGGGTCTATCTACTAGCTCCCATACTTCATTCCTTGAGAATTGATTCAAATTCATCTTGCATAAGATAATCCAATGAGAATCTTGTAGAAACTTCACCAATCTCGATGAGTTCTTTCTCTCCGATAGGAAGCGTGAGAATAGTGCACTCTCACCATGGAACCTTCTTGTTTTAACACCTTCAGTTAGATCACCCACAACCGACTTGTAGGATGACTATCTAACCATTTCCTTCTTGATGTTCTTTGTTTCAAGAGTATCCTCAACATTTGAAATGTTAGGTTCGATTAAATCGATAAACTCGAGGAACAACGAAAAAAAAGAAAGGAATCATCTTCCTCGTGGAAATTCAATTGAACATTATCGAGAGACATTTGTTCCCCTTTGGTTGATAGATTCGAATTTGCCTCACCGTGACCACATCTTCATTGGCATCACATACCCGAAGTCCGAATCGGTGTCTGCTTGTATTGGTCACCTTTGGGAGTGTTGGTTTTCCGAGTCTCACCTTCCCGAGTTCCATCCTCAACTTCTTTATTCGAAGTCGAGTCACTCCAATCATAGGATGTGGACCGACTTCTTCTTTTCGAGTTCGATGGTTGATTTATCTTTCGCTTTGGGCTTAATCTGGTGATCCTCTTAGTCGGTTCATCTGCGATCATGTTCTGTTTCTTCCGAACACAAGTAGATTCATCAAAAACAACATGAGGTGTTTCCTCCACAATAAGAGTCCTACAGGTTGTAAACTCGAAAGCTTTTTGACTTGAGAATATCCTAAGAATATTCCTTCCTAAACTTTACTATCAAATGTTTTCAACCGATCTTTACCATTATTGTGTATGAAACACTTGCAACCAAACACAAAAAGAAAAAAACAAAGAGGTTTCCTTTCATTCCAAAGCTCATAAGGTGTTTTGCCTTGACTCTTTTGTCGGATGGATGCATTACGTGAGTAGAATGCAGATTATTAGTGATTTTCAAATTAAAACCTTTTAGGAATATCGACCCCGGTATCATTGTTCTTCAAACTTCTTTAAGAGTCCTGCTCCTCCTTTCAAAGAACACCATTTTGTTGAGGAGTCCTTGCACCGATGTTTCATGTGAAATTCCATTTCTTTGCACAATAATCGATATGATATGATTTATAAATTCGGTTCCTTTGTCGGATCGATTTTGACCACACTCTCGATTTTTCTCAATCTTCGAGCCTTTTCATGAATTCGGGCGGCTTGATCTCGAGTCTCTTTCTTCTTGAGTAAGAATATGACCCAAGTATATCTTGAGTAGTCATCAACTACTACTAATGTGTATTTCACCGCCATTAGTGCTCATTTGGTGTTATAGGACCAAAAGATCCATATGTAGTAAATGGAAGTATCCTTTTTAGTAAAAACATCAACTTTGCTTTTAAATGATGCTCTTATTTGTTTTCCTTTCGCGCACGATCACAAATATGTTCCTTCTTGAATACTTCATTAGGCAACCCTCTTACAAGAGCTAATCTTGCAAGCTTGTTCGGGTTTTGAAATTTAGGTGATTCATTCTTTTATGCCATAACCAACCGGGTATCTGTGGAACTTTTAGTAACCAAACATGTATCTTTAGGAGTTGAACTCCAATCGACCAAGATACACATTCCCTTTTCTTGTACCCGGTCAAGAATACTTTACGTGTTGTATCATCTTTCACAAAACATAAGTTCTTAGAGAACTCAACATTAAAACCTTTATCACGAAATTGGCTAATTGAAAGCAAATTATGCTTCAATCCAGATACATATGAAACACCATGGATATGAACCGAGTCGATTTCCAAAGTTCCATATCCTTGATCATCCCCTTGAGTTATCTCCAAAAGTGATATGTGGGCCTCTTTGTTCAACATAATCACCGAGTATCTTCTTGAATCTGTCATATGTCTTGAGCATCCACCGTCAAGATACCATACATCGAGAGCTTTTTCATCTCTCTCGCCGATTGCCATGTGATTTTCATCGACTTAGTGCCCTTGTTTTCCTCCCCGAAAAAACAGATCAATTTTTAGGTACCCAATTTGTGTAGGGTCCTACAAGGTTAGATGTACCTTTTTCGAATCCAAATTTGCTCGACAACTCTAATTACTTTAGAGTGGCTAATTTGTCTTCCATAAACATCAACATACACATTTACTACTTTGGGTGCCTTAGCGGTTTTACGTGTGTATGTGTGCTAGCTTTTTAGCATGAACATGGGCTTTTGAATTCTTCTTTGGTTCGGGCCTTCGTTCATTTGCTTTGGCTTCGGTCTGTGCGGTCTAAATCTTTGATGACTCGGGTTCAGATAACCTTTACCCTTAGGCAAGTGGGGTTCGGGTTATGCGTACATAAATCTGGTCTTCGATTATCTTTGAAGACTTGGTCTCTTCGATTGAGAATGTCTCTCACGAGTGTTTCTCATCCGAGGATTCCTCCCGATGGTTCGATGTGGAGCCTTTCGGGTTTGAATTCTTAGCTTTGAGGCTTTGAAGTACTTGCCTGAAACATTCCAATTGAGTGCTCAGGTTTTCTAGCCTTCACTTGAGGTTTGGGCTTTCCTACCTGATCATTCAGTTTTACTGAGACCATAGGTCTTTTTCCCTTGTCTACAACCTTGGGCATTTCTTCATTCTGAAGTGTAGGTACCACTGGCTTTACAAAGATTGTCTTCTTGCTACTTGATGCAGCATTCAGATGACCTTGTGAGGTTCCCCCTGGAGTGTATCCCAATCCAGATTTTATAGTCACAGATCTCTGGTAACTCTGAATTTCATCTATTACATTAGATGCATTATTCAATAGAGTTAACTTCTTCTGTGCACTATCCTCACAGTTCTGTAGAGTTTCATGCTTCTCAGAGAGGTCATTGAACTTAGTCCTGATTAGCTGAATCTCTTCAGTGGATTTCTCTAGCTTTTCAGTTAGGGTCATTATCAACTTCTCTTTCTCTGAGAGTTGTACTTTCAAAACATCCAGTTCATCGGTAGCTCCCATTAATTGAGAAGTGATTTCATATTGCTAGAGTCTTTCCATTTTAGATTTTCAGCTTTCAGTTCCTTAATTCGCTCTTGAGTTCTATTCAGCAGTTCTTGTAAAACAGCATAGTCCTTCATTAGATTCTCAAAAGAATCCATCAGGTCAAAATGACTGTTTTCGGTGGAACTTGAAAACTCTTGTGCTAGTGTAGGTAGGAACAACAAGAGAGAAGGAAGAGTTTACCTCCTCAATGGCCATCGACGGATGTCATCACTTTCCTTTGTCGAGAATATTTCATCTGAAGAGCTAGATCCCTCCTCAGAGTGTTCTTCTTCTGCAACCACGGCCTTTTTGCTAGAGAACTTCTTGTCTCTTTTAGCTTGCCTTTCTCTTCTCTCCTTAGCACTCAAATCTGGACAATCATACTGGAAGTGACCTTTCTTTTGGCAATTATAACATCTGTTGGTATCATCATCCTGATCACTTTCTTCTTTGGACTTGGAGTCCTTCCTCTTGGATGAAGATCCCTCGAACTTTCGTTTCTTTCTTCTTCTCGGTTGATCTGTCCTCAGGTTTCTTCTGGTACTGTGGTTCATGTAATAGCTTTTGTATTTTCCAAATCTACTATTAAGTCTTTCAAACCTCCTTGTCATCAGTGCTAGCTTATCCTCAAGCTCATCCTGATTTTTGACATGGGGGTTCTCAGACTCTCTAGTTTTACAGGTTTTATCTTTGGCTTTTAAAGCCACATTCTTACTAGATGATGAATCATCTTTTTTTGCACGACCTTTTTGGATTTCTTATCAATTACAAATTCATAGGCCTTCAAATTTCGAAAGACTTGTTGGTATGGCGTTGAATTAATGTTCTTGGTGTTTTCAATCACCACTGCATGAATATCCCATTTCTTAGAAAGACCTCTAAGAATTTTCAATGCAACTTCTCTTTGTGGATATTTCTTTCCAAGTGCATTTAGATCATTCATGATGCTAGTGAATCTGACTTCCAATTTGTCTATTGATTCACCATCATCCATTTCAAAACTATCAAACTTTCCAATTGCCACTGAAAGTTTGTTTTCTTTTATATGATCTGTGCCTTGGCACATTACAGCTAGTGTATCCCAAATCTCTTTAGCAGTATTACAGTGAGAGATCATTCCCATCACACCATCATAAATTGTACTGTATAGTGTGTCTTTTCCAATGTAGTCTAGATTGACTAACTTTCTCTCCTCAGGAGTCAGTTGGTCATCAGACTTAGGAAATTCTGCTCTAGGATCAATTCTCTCATCTTCTGTTCCTCTGAGATTCACCACAGTAAATTGGAATGGTCCTTGAGAGACCACTCTCCACATACGCTCATGTTTAGAATACAGGTGAGCCTGCATTCTCAGTCTCCACAAATCATAGTTCTCCACTGAGAACATGGGAAGTTTTTTAGAAGACATTTTTATCTGAGCTTTTGAAAAGAAAATTCAACAAATAAGATCAGTTTAGATAGACCACAAGTATTTTTGAAAATAAAACTTTGGTCAACAAAGCGGGTGGTCAAGTTGAACCACTGCTTTGATACCACTTGTTGGTCCCGGTGCAAACGAGTCTTACACGTGTATGGGGGGGGGAATACACGTGTTCATTGTTTTTTTTAAAAAAACTTTTTCTTACTGAGATCAGCTTGGGTCAGATAATCCTGAAGATTAGGTACTAAAAAGCACAAGTCGCTCTGAAATAAAAGTCTCATCGAGATGTTGATCCCGAGAAGCTTTCGTAAAACCTCGATAATCCCAACCGAGTCCTCGAAAGGAAGAGGAGATCCCGAGTTGCTTGGATCGGATAACTAACTTCTCAACCCTCGTAAGAGTAAGTTCGGTTTGGTAACTATCCTTTCTAGCTACTTCGATGTGCGGAATGGTTGGCCCTTAGTTTATACTGCTTTTAAGCTTTGGTTGAAAACCTTCCCCGAATGGAATAGTGATTAGGCCGGATTCGCTTTATGCAACTTCAATTGGATTGATTCCAACCGAATATCGATGAAAAAGTATGCTTTCAAATTCAAGTCAACGCAATTGATTAAGCACGATAAGGAAAGCAATAAATAACACAAAGAATTATAGTGGTTCGAGACTCAAGCTCCTACGTCCACTCTCTCTCTCGATCCTCGGAGAAATTCACTAATCATACGAGCTTTACGACTACCTCGCGTAGTTTACTTACTCAACTCGTACCGAGCTTTAGAACTACTACGAGTAGTTTACTTACTCAACCCGACCTTGAGCTTTCTGACTACCTCCGTAGTTTACTTACTCAAACACAAACAAGCTTTTAGACTACCCCTGTAGCTTACTAACTTCTCCTCTAGAGCATTCTGACTACTCCGCGTAGTTTACTAACTCTTTACAACTCTTTCTCACCAACAAACACACTCCAACTACCTTCTCAAGGGTTTGGGGTTTCTTGGTTGGTTTCCAACTAGGATGAGATATCCTTTACAATGAAGCACAATGCAAAGCGTTAGGATATCTCGACTAAGCTTTGGATAAATCTTATCAAGCTAGGCTTAGTATAGTGAGGTCTCTTCAATATAGAAGCACTTGGAAAATTCTAGGTTTTTCGAGTGCTTTAACTTGCAGCAATAAGTTTGAGCTCTTGAGTTGCGTATAAATTTCCCGTAACCTTACAATGTAGAGGGTCACCAGTATTTATAGGCATACACCAAGGTTACTCTTGAAAACTATCCGTTGGAGAGATAGCTTCGTGAGTTTCCTCTTATGGTGTGTGAGGAACGACTATATTTAGGGTTTGAAACTCCTAACACGTTTTTTAGGCAATAGCTTTTCATGTAGCGGTCTTCACTTTTTTGATCTGGAACTTCGTGCTTGACATCTTTTTTCAAATGACACTTTGTCATTTATCGATTATCGGTGATGGTACGTTGTTGTCTTCCTCTTTTTGACTTTTGTCTCCGGTTAAAGTAGACACCTTCAACGGCTCTTTTGGTTACAAACTCGAGTTTGATATAACCTTAACAACACTTCGACTTAGTTCCTTTTATGCGCATTTGAATGTCTTGGCAGATATCTATTCTTCTAAGGAATCGCGATTTTCTCGGTATTGCATCCTTCAGATAGATATATTCAGTGCCTCGGAACATTCAGGTTTATATCTTGAGCATTCATGCATTCTTCGAGTCTTCGGTAATTCTTGTGCCTTCAAGATATTCTTGATCTTCGATCTTGATCTTGCGTCTTGAGTCTTACGAGTCTTGAGGTCTTCGAGTCTTACGAGTCTTGAGCCTTTACTGGATATCTTGGATATCTGACATAATCGAGTTCTTTGATGTCTTGATTCCCTCGATTTCATCTTTATCGAGTCTTGAAAACTTCATTTCATCTTCAAACTTTAGTTTCTTCAGAAACATACTGAGCTCTTCAGAGTCTTCAGAACCTATCCTGATCTATATCTGCTGACTATACATTTTGCAGATAACATTCTGAATACTCTAAAACTGAATCCTGACTCAACTATCAAGATCATTCTGAACATGTCATACTCAGGGGTTTTGGGATCTTAATCAAAATCATATATCTTTTATTAAATTCATCTCCCAACACCATCTTATACGAGAAATCGTTAAGAGAGGAGATATAGAGGTGGCAAAGATCGCGTCAGAAGACAACCTAGCTGATCCATTCACAAGGGTCTGCCTCAGAATACATTCGAGAGACATGTGAAAGGAATGGGTGTCAAGACCGTTACCAATCTGCTTTGATTATAAGTGGGAGACATTATTAGGTTCGTGTAGGTGACATTAGTTGTCACGTACTACACGAGACATGCTGTAGTATAGTTAAAATCAGACTTTGAGTATAAGTGGGAGATTGTTGGGATTATACTGGAAAGTATGCTTTTACTTTGTATAATCGGATCAATTTTTGGACTTATTTATCAAAATAAATTGTTTACCAATCGATGCTTTAAATATCATCGAATGTTACATATATTTTTCTTTGCATAACTGTTCAATAAATAAAGATGTGTTACATTGTAGTTAATTTAGTGATACCGGATCACGAAAGATTAAATTAACGATTCCTTGTAACTAAAAGTACACCATTCACGACCTAGATGGAAATGAACAACCCATCGTGAAAGGTTGAAGTGCAAGGCTCAGATTGGTTTGTCTTGACCAAGAGATTACACTAGTGCATGTCTGATCCACTGAAGAAGACCTACAGGAGGATAAATTCTTCAGAACTGAACTGGGAAGAATTACACCTCAATGGTTAGTTATTTCTTAATCTTCGTCCCTTAAATAGGATTGCGTGTGGTTAGTAACTATTGCTTTGACTTATTAAGGGAAGAGAATCAATGAGATTCAATACCCTATATCTTGGGCAATATTATTGGTCACATGGCGATTGCTAAGATTTAATACGGAGAATCGTGTGCAGTACCGCTTGTTCGATTTGCCCCTTGGGAGGTTCATAAGTTTTATCATACCAAATCTTGCAAGTGGAACTAGTTTCCGGTATGGATAATAATGTTGAAACGTTCCTTTACCAAGGATAAAATATATTAATTAATGGAAAGCTATTTCAGTGGCTTGAATTAATTAATGGGCTAGATAATCTTAAACACGAAAATAATAACCCGGAGCCATATTAAGCGTAATATGGGTTAAGATGGATAGTCTTGATATTAATTATGTAGTGGGATTAATTAATATTTATGGGCTTGAATAATATTGTGGCTCAATATTGATAATTCAAGATCCATTGGAAGGTCCAATCTTAATTCTCCTAAAGGCCCCCCAAGTATCCCAACATAAAGTCCAATAACTGAAAAAAAGTGTTTAAAAATAAAATAAATTTGTTGCTTATTTTTCCTCATATTTTTCGAAAATTATGGATAAAAGGGGAGAAAGATTTTCTTTGAATTTTGTTATGGAATGAAGATATGTATTCTTGGAATACAAGATTATCTCATTAAATTCAAGAAATCTCCCACTTGGTTATTCATATGGATTTTTCGAAATTTTGAAATAAAAGGGAAAGATAGATTTTCTTGATTTTCTTGAAAAGATATTATGGAAGATATGTATTTCTTGAAATACAAGAATATCTCATAAATTCAAGAAGATCCAAATCTTGGAATCTTGTTCTTATTATTTTTGAAAATTCCCATAACAAGAGGAGTTGAGATTTTTGTGGAATATTTTAATTATGGAGAAAAGAATATAGGAGATATATTCAAGATTTCTTGGAGATCAAGAAAAAGATTTTCCCATATTATTTTATCACTAAAAATCGTCCAACCCCCTCTATAAATAGGGGATGAATGTTTCATTCCCTAGTACAATTCCATGTGCTGGAAAAATTAGAAAATCCACAAAGGTGGTGCAACAAATTTTATTTTCCCTTTTGTTAATTGTTCGCGAGCTTCCTTCCACCGGATTGTCGAGCAAGGACTAGGGAATACTTGAGAAGGCTTTTTGGTGTGTTTTCATCGACGAGTCTATTGTCATTCCAAGAGGTAAGTTCACGTAAACTCGTAGTAATTCCGCATGCGTAGGATTTACGTGAACTGTTTATATGCATGATTTGTTGTTGAATTATTATTTGAATTAATGTAGGATTAATTCATGCTGGTAATAATTGTTAGAATTAAATTTGTATTTAAATATTCATCCTGAATAGATCCGGGCAATTAATTCCCCAACAGCATGTAAGTGATTGGCTCTAGTTCAAGTGGGAGATTGTTAGTATTAGTGCCCTAGAGATAATCCTTTGTAAGGACATAATACTCAGATAATATTCAGTATTGGTTTAATATTATTATTTGTTTAATATTAAATATATGGCGTTGCACTAATTAGAATATTATGTTTGATTGTTTGCATCTATTCTTATCTCCAGGTTCCTTTCATCACTGCTTTGTCATTGAGTGTGTGAGAACTCAGATGACGTAAGCATGATTCTCAAATAGCCCCAATCGAGGATCATCAAGAATGGGATATTGATGATGCAGTGGAGATTGGTGTGCGATCTGGATCATACTCTTAGAGAGTGTAGTAAGATCTCACTTGCTTCGAGATACTAGGTATCTCATGATGGATGCACAAATACCTTAGAGGGTATTTGTTGGTCCCGGTGGGAAAACCTATTATGCGCGTGCGGAAGCAAGACGTTTGATTTCGGTGCATATAAAACAGGGGTGAGGGCAGAGTGCTCCAATTTTTTTTTTAAACTTTTGAGCTCATGTGTGTGCTTTGCTTATAAATGAATGCGTATGACAAGTATAAACATAAAGCAGTAAACAACACAACAATATATAGTGGTTCGGACAACCAGTCCTACATCCACTCTCCCTCTCTAGGGAAATTCCTTCAAACGGGACTTTTCACCCTCCACGGGATTGCCAATAGATATTTACCGAGCTCACACTCGAACTGGACTTATAACCCTCACTCGGGTTCACCTCGGGACTTATCACCCTCCACGGGATTGCCTACAGATGTTTAACGAGTTCACACTCCATCGGGACTTATTACCCTCACTCGGGTTTGCCTAACAACTACCTCACTTCACCACTGGGTTTGGGTTTTGGTGTTGTCTCCAACTATGGTGAGATTTTCCCTTACAATGGTTTAGCCTCAATGCTAAGGTTGGGAAAATCTCTCTAAGCTTATGATACATCGTGGGTTGCTTAGATTGGGTTCTAGAACACTCTTTGAATATATTCGTATATCTATAGGCTTGTGTTCTAGGGTGGGAATGCTTTGGCTATAACACTCTTTGGCTCTGTAGCATTGTTGCTATCTCTTTCGCACTTCCACACTCTGATAATGAAGGAAGAACTTGTATTTATAGTGTGGATTTGAATGTTACCGTTGGAGAGAGTCACATTCAAATCCATACTATTCTTTATGAAGTTCTGCAGACTTTTTCCTCGGCTGGTTGTCTTCCTCTCGTTGGTCCACGTCCACCGGATTCCAATCCGCCATATTCCTCAGCTTCAGTGCCTCGGAACATTCAGGATATCTTGAAAGTTCATTATATTCTTGAAGTCTTGATAGATCTTGTGCCTTGATATTTCTCACGAGTCTTGAGTTCTCTGAACCTTCAGTTTTCTCTGAGCCTTGGTTTCTCACGAGTCTTGAGGGTTCTCGATTATCCTCTTGAGTCTTGATATCTCGATTTCTTCTTGAGTCTTGAAAAAACTAACTTTTTTCTATATCTCAGGACTATACACGGTGCGAGATAATATCTGAACAACACTCTAAAACTGAATCCTGATTCATCTATCAAGATTATCCTGAACATGTCATACTCAGGGGTTTTGGGATCTAATCAAAATCATATAATCTTTTATTAAATTCATCTCCCAACAATTTCCCCCTTTTTGATGATGCCAAAACCTATCTTGTTTACAAACATATAACCTATACTCAGGTTTCAGTTTTTCCTATTACAAGAAAGGTAAATCTCCAATCAATTTAAAAACATTCAACAAATTTCTTTAGTAATGAATCTTTTCTAAATAGATCATTACTAAATACTTAAGCAGTTTCTTATAGCATCATATAGTTTCCCTTATATATGAGCATATAATCAGATCAGAGACATTCAATCAGGCATATCTAAATAAAAGACAAAAAAAAAAAGATAATGAGGTATTATCTTTGAGCATAAAGATAAAAGTTTCATTGATTGTATGTTATCAGTTACAAATTACAATGAACTTTATTGAAGAAAATAAAGACACAAACATAAAGAATTACAAGTCTTGATCTTGGTCTTGATCTTACATCTTACGCTTTCGACTCCTCATTCCTCTTCTTCTTCTTTTGACTTTGTACGATCGGGCATCTTGATACTCATCTTGACCGAGTTCGATTTCTTCTGATTTCAGACATCCTGACCCTCAGGTCTCTTTTGCTTACTGACCCTCAGGTCACTTGACCTATACTGAGTCTCAGTCCACTTTATTTACTGATCCTTCAGTATTCCTTTTCACTCATGCTATCTGATTTCCTTCTTGATCTGATCAGTTCGACTGATTAGATCAATCACTTCTTTAGATCAACATATCAGAATAGCATCAGGTCATCATATCGAAGTAGCATATCGGTTTATCATATCGATCTCGATCACGTCCCCGATCTTGATCGATCTCTTTCGCTTATCTTCCGATTTGCAACCTTTTCTTCCGATTTCTTTGGCTTTAGCTTTTCTTCATTTCGATTACGCCTGACTCATCAGTTCACTCCGGAACTCATCTACCTCATCTGATTTTGATCAGTCTTGTCTGCAGCCTCGTCTGATCTCAATCATTTACTTTTGATTCCGTGAGTTCCCCCTCAAGTTGAAGTTCCTTTTCAACCGATATAGACCGATATATCCGATTAAATTGAAGTTTTCAAGCTCAAATGATTTTCTTCATTTGATCGAATTTTTGTATGTAATCGATTTTTTGTTGACCTAATCGATTCTTCTCGATTAAGACAATTCTTGGAAAATGTTCTTTGCGAACTTAGTCTAGAGTAGTAGACTCTCTTCCCTAAGTTGGTGCAATTTGACATCGTAGATATCGCCTAATACACTCGATATGTCAATCCGTAGTAACTTTATCCAATTATCGGTCAGCGTGATTTCTACACGCCGTCCTTGTGATGCAATTTTTTTTTTTTTTTTTTTTAAAATAGGCTTTGAGAACTCAAATTTGCATCTCGCACCCTTGCTTGGCCTCTATAAATTGGACCAATGTTTTACACAACATAACTCATTCACCATACATATCTTCTTCAGAGAATCATGTATCCTGGTGAACCCTTGTTTCCCATGAGACTTCCTAAAAACACTTTTACCCCTTTTTCCATGATTTCATCTACTCAAATCAACTCTGTTCATCCCTTATTCTTTCTTTCATCATCGTCAACGATTTCACATAATGATCGTTGCAAAGCTTCTCTTTCACCATGGCGGCGGTTCTCATTTGTTAACCGAAGACACTTCTCCTAACCGTATGCACCTTTGTGTGTCTATCATTATGACGTGACTACCATCAACGGACTTAGTCTGAAAATGAACGTGAGTTTGATATACGATCTTGATCAGATAACGGCTGATCTTCCTATATCAAACTCACCCTTTAACAAATTGAACGCCTTTTTTGCTCCTCCTAGGGGCTCTGGCTTAAAAATCCTATTAATGCCGCTCTCACTCCCTTGGAGAGTCCATCGGTTCTTGGCATAGGATTACCTTTTCAAGCCTCCCTCACCTTTTGTTAAGTGGGGAAAATGAGAGCATCAGATTTAAAATCTCTCTCTTTCCTCCTCTTAATCACCCCCCTGTAGATCGGGTTTGGGTTTGGATGAAGGTTTAGGGATATGGCATAAGGGTTTAGGGTTTAGAGTTATGTATTGACCTCCGTGTTTTCTTGCATTTGTAACTTGTAATGTAACGACCTTGGTCTTTATCAATGAAAAGTTCTATTATTCCATTGTTGTGTAAAACTTTTCTGCTTCCTTGGTACCGCTTGTTGATATCGGATCGTAGATAAGTTTTAAAAAGAAAAGATCTTCTCGGTAAAAACATTGAAAAGTAATCTTTTGAGCACTGCTTTCGATACCACTTGTTGGTCCCGGTGGGAAAACCTATTATCTCTTGCGTCAAAAAAAAGCAAGACGTTTGATTTGATTGCATATAAAAATGAGGTGAGGGCAAGAGTGCTCCAATTTTTTTTTAAACTTTTGAGCTCATGTGTGTGTGCTTTGCTTATAAATGAATCGCGTATTTATGACAAGTATAAACATAAAAGCGAGAAACAACACAAAGAATATATAGTGGTTCTGACAACCAGTCCTACATCCACTCTCCCTCTCTAGGAAATTCCTTCAAACGGGACTTATCACCCTCCACGGGATTGCTAATAGATATTTACCGAGCTCACACTTTCGATCGGACTTATAACCCTCTCTCGGGTTCGCCTCGGGACTTATCACCCTCCACGGGATTGCCTACGATGTTTAACGAGTTCACACTCCATCGGGACTTATCACCCTCACTCGGGTTTGCTAACAACTACCTCACTTTCACCACTGGTTTGGGTTTGGTGTTGTCTCCAACTATGGTGAGATTTTCCCTTACAATGGTTTAGCCTCAATGCTAAGGTTGGGAAAATCTCTCTAAGCTATGATACATCGTGGGTTGCTTAGGTTGGGTTCTAGAACACTCTTTGAATATATTTGTATATCTACGACTTGTGTTCTAGGGTGGGAATGCTTTACTATAACGCCTTTTTGGCTTTGTAGCATTTTGTGCATGATCTCCACGCATCCACATCGATAATGAAGGAAGAACTTGTATTTATAGTGTGGATTTGAATGTTCTGCCGTTGGAGAGAGTCACATTCAAATCCATACTATTCTTTGTAAGTTCTCTGACTTTTCTGGTGGTTTGTCTTCCTCTCGTTGGTCCACGTCACCGATTCCAACGGCTATATTCCTCGACTTGATGCCTCGGAACATTGAGGATATCTTGAGCATTCGATATATTCTTGAGTCTTGATAATCTTGTGCCTTGATATTTCTCTCGAGTCTTGAGTTCTCTGAACCTTGATTTTCTCTGAGCCTTGATTTCTCGAGTCTTTAGGTTCTCGGTATCCTCTTGAGTCTTGAAGATCTCGATTTCTTCTTGAGTCTTCGAAAAAACTAACTTTGTTCTATATCTGCCGACTATACACTGCGGATAATATCCTAACACTCTAAAACCAATCTGATTCATCTATCAAGATTATCCTGAACATGTCATACTCAGGGGTTTTGGGATCTAATCAAAATCATATAATCTTTTATTAAATTCATCTCCCAACAGTATTGGTATACCCATCCGAGAAACCGTTTGATGTAGTTCCACTATATGTGTCTACGGGTGTCTCGTTAGTGGGAGCAATGCGATACTCCTTTGACTTGAGGTCAATACGCACGACATGTGTGGAGTGATGAACTTTGACCACGACCGATGCTTTCACCCTTCCATGGGTAGTTATGGCTTGGATTGGGTACATCACGAAGTGCATGTGCGTGGTAGTTGAGCCAAGAAAATGATTCATTCCTCAAAGTGAATTTAGAGAGAATACTCACCTTCTCATCATAATTGGATCAAAGTCATTGGCCAATGCACGTCAACTTGGATTTTTTTGGCCAAGTGTGATATAAGTGATCAATTAGTGATTGGAGATAAAGTGATTAAGTTATTTAAATAGACACTTCATTATGTTCATGACTAATCGAGTATTCGTGAATGAAAGGAGGAAATCGTAATAGCCCGTGTTACAATTACAGGTAGTTGCATATTTCTCGCAACGTACCTCATATATTGAGAATGTCTGATTTATTGTCTAGGGTTCAATTAAGACCGTTAGTTTGGCTAATCACTCGATATATGAGGGCCTATGGGTCACACAACAAGTAATTTCCTTTGACGGATTATAGTTGGTTGATTAAGTATTAAATTAGATTTAGTATTTAATTTATGGAGAAGTAATTAATAATAGATTAATTTGAAATTAATTATTATTAATGTTTAATTAAATTGGATTTAATTAAATAAGAATTCCCAATAATAATATTTGGAATATTATTGTAAGATTTAATATATATGGAAACAAATCGTAGAGATTTGTCATATATGGAATTTAAATCCGTAGAGATTTATATTTAGGGAATTAAATTAAAGAAGTTTAATTTAATTAATTAAAAGAGATTTTAATTTCCCAACAGGCTGGCTTAGGTTTTAAGCTGGGCCTCCCTATATATATTAGCTCTTGGGATTTCACAAATAATTTTTACACTTCACAATTCTCCGTAAAATTAAGAGTTGAATTTTCCTAGCTGATTTGACTCGAGATTCAACACTGGCGAATCCGTGCAGACCCGTTGAAGGGGATTACGTGGATACCATAGTAGAGGAATATGTCCTACGACTACTGTAAGTTTACTCGTTACGATTATTGTAATCGTTGTATGCAATTATGTGTTCATTTTCGTGAATCTGTTCTTTCCGTTGCGCATGTTATACGTGATTATGTGCCTCTAAATTCCAACACAAACAACTTATATATAATTGTAATAGTGGGAGAGGAACAAATTTTGGGCAATAATTGAGTGTATTGTTGGTGGGAACTGATTTTGGGCAATAGTTGAGTGTATTGTTCACTTGTTTGTGCGAACTGATTTTGTAAAAAAAAAAAATCGGACCGCCTATGCAGTCTAGGCGGCTAGAGACCACCCGCCTAGCGATTTTCGATTTCTGCACCTTTGCTATTCACAAGAAAGGATTATGGTCCACCAAAATTAGATAAAGTTGTATTGATAGCTTCAGTAATTTCAATAAGTGTATGAGTGTAATCTCTTTTTTTTAGTGAAGTCGAACGTGATTAATAAATTAATTGTTGGTTAATCAAGAGTTGATTTGTTCAATATTAGTTTACACGATATGATCTATTATGGACTTGTTGGCTCTATTATGAACTTGTTGAATTGGGTACGATCAGATCTCTATGGTGGCTCTATTATGGACTTCTTGTAGAATTGGTTATATGGTGGATTAATATTTTTTTTGGATAATAATACTCCCTCCTACCCATTTTGTCTTTCTAAAATAGAACTTATGTCCCAAAGTAATTGTCATTTTGCACAAGATTATCGTATTTCAATTTTGCCTTTATATTTATTTTCGTAACAATATGCATTAAACTATGTTGCGGTAAAGGCATAAGATTGCATTGAATCGGCCCCAGTTTAGGTTTTGATTAATGGGAGCCCAAATAATGATTTTATCTTGAGTAAAGGCATAAGACAAGGGATCCCTCTATCCCTCTTTCTCTTCCTAATTATTGATGATTATTTCGGTTTGATGCTCTACAAAGCGGTTGAGTTAGGTGCTTTTAACCTGCCCTTGTTGGTTCGAATCGTGTGAAGCTTCAATTCACGGACAACAAGTTATTATTTGGTGAGGCTTCAAGAAGCACTATTCATACTCTCAAAAAGCATTTTGAGAATTTTCGAGTTTTGGTCCGATCTCAAAACCAACTGCAACAAAAGCACGCTTTCGGGAGTGAATGTTCCATCATCTACCTTGTCTGAATGGGCTTGCTATTTGAATTGTAAGACTTAAGAGCTCTCAATTAAATATTTGGGGTTGAAGATAGGAGCAAATTTTAATAGAGCCGCAAGTTGAAATAAGGTTATGAAAAAGATGAAAAATTGTTTGATCAGTTGGGATAATAAATTTCTTTCTTTTGGAGGGAGAATTGTGCTTGGCAATGTTATCCTGGCCAACATCACAACCTACTCTTTGTCTTTGAACTATGCGCCTTCATGCATTATGAGAAAAACTTTCGTCTCGCCAGTGCCCATTCTTATAGGGTGGAGGTGCCAGATTCGAGAGAGAATGTTGGTCCCGGGGTAAACGATTTCCACACGTTTATGTGGGGGGGGGGAATACACGTGTATAGTGATTTTTCAACTTTTAAACAAACTATAATCAGAGAGTCAGGGTGTACTGAGTTTCAGTCCTGAGAAGCACAAAATGCCCTGAGTCAAAGTCTACTGAGACAATAGCACTGAGCGGCTTTCAGAGACTTCAGATTAGCTCACTGATTCTAAGTTTCTACAACAGAGTCCAAATAAGCTTGGAGTAGGTAATAATCTTACTGACTACTCAGGAGAGTTTATCAGTTTGACAACTAATTATACTAGCTTATCTAGAGTGCGGAATGTGTAGGCCCTAAGTTTATACTCGTTTTACTTTGCTGAAAATCTTTCCTTAGTAAAATAGTGATTAAGACTGTGATTAAGTTAATGCAATCCTCAGTGGATTGTTTCCAACTGAATATCAGAAAACTTCAGAATGCTTTCAGTGAAAATATGCAACAGATAATAATGCAAAACAGAAAGCAAACAACACAACAATTATAGTGGTTCAGAGGCTCAAGCTCCTACGTCCACTCACTCTGATCCTCAGAAAAATTCTTTAACTCACTACTTCTACTACCTTAAGCTTTCAGACTGAACTCAACAGCTTACTAACTTTCTACCAAGAGTTTTCAGGCTGAACTACTGCAGCTTACTAACTCAACACACACACAAGCGTTCAGACTGAACAATCATCTTACTAACTTCCTCTCTAGAGTTTTCAGACTGAACACAACAACTTACTTACTCTTTACAACTCTCACTTCTTCAACAACTACGCACACAAACTACCTAATCAAAGGGTTTGGGTTTTGGTTGGTTTCCAACTAGAGTGAGATATCCTTTTTTACAATCAAACACAAGTAAAAAGGCTAAGATATCTCTAACTAAGCTTTGGACAATTTCTTAAATCTAGGCTTAGTAAATGAGCTCTCTTCAAAGATGAAACACTTGGAAAATTCTTAGGGTTTCGAGTGCTTCACAAGATTGCTTGAATACATGAGCTCTGGAGTTGCTTTGATTTCCCGTAACCTTGAAATGTTCAAGGCCTCTGGTATTTATAGGCAACTCTCCAGAAGTATACCTTTGAAAAACTTTCCGTTGGAGAGATAGGATCTAGGGTTTCTTCTTTGGGTATATGATGAACGACTATATTAGGGTTTGAATGCACCATTGCATGTTTTAGGAAATATCTAGACAAGCAGCCAATCATCAATTTTTGTGAACAAGACAGGTATCAGTGCTGACATTCTTCAGGGAAATGTCACTTTCAGTGTCAGTAAAGCACGTTGTTGTCGCCTCATCATTGGTTGAAATCTTCCTTTGAACAGAGACAACAAAAATGGCTCTTTTAGTCAACCACACTGATCTGATATTTTCCTTAGTGTTCACGAACGTATAACATTCTCTTTGTATGTACTAAGAATGAACAAACACTATTTTTCTTGAAATGACTTGTTTAGGGTCATTTGGTTCAGTACAAAACAGTCTTCAGGATCTTCTGGTCTTTAGGATTTTTGTTCTTCAGGTTCTTCTGAACTTCAGTATGTTTTAGGTCTTCAGTATGTTCTTGGTCTTCAGGAATCTTTCAGAGATCTTTGGACAAAAGGCTTTGTTAAACCTATCATATCCTGAACTATATCTGCTGACTATACATGGTGCAGATAATCCTGAATCTTTATATGATTTGAAACCTGATCCTATACTACCAAGATTGTCCTGAAACATGTCATACTCAAGGGTTTTGGGATCTAACAAAATCTCTATTAAATTCATCACCCAACAATTTCCCCCTTTTTTATGATGCCAAAACCATCTTGTTACAAGCTTGCAAACAACAGTAAACCTATCATCTATTCAGGTTTCAATTCATAAAGCAAGTAAAAACAAGTAAAAGGCAACCATCAAGTAATCAGTAAGATAATGAGAAATTATATTTTGATCAAACAGAAAATCAGTAGATTTTTTCATTAGTCTCAAAAACCAAAGAGTATATGTTACAAAGATTTTCTTATGTAATCTACTGAAACAAAAGGAATAAGGTAATCACTCTTCATCTGATTCAATCTCATCTGCTGGTGGCTTCAGGTTGAACATCCCATAGTACCTTTTCTTCAGTTCTTCTCTCTTCTGGATGGTCTGAGCATCACTCCCTGTTAGCTCAAGATATTCAGCCTGATCCACAAAATCTGCATGGATGAAATCATAGTTGATCATCCCATTCTTGAATTTTGGTGGAGGATACTTGATTTGACCAGGAGCCTTCAGCTGATAACCCAGAGTATCAAACAAATCAAACCATTTCTGGCATATATCAGTGAAGTTCTACAGTATGTAGGCAATGAATGCTTCATCCCTATTATTATTGGGCTGAGACCAGGTCTGTAATACATCATAATTGAACACAAACTCCCTCTTGGCCGTCTCCCATCTGTCATTCAGCTCAATAGGCATCCATTTGTCTACATGAGGCCACATCCTCTTCCTTTGCTTGGTGCCTCTCCTCCTGCGAACCATCCTCTGAAAGCCTCCCAGCTTTCTCTTGACTTCTTCCCTTTCCTTTCTGGTAATTTCTGAACCTGACACAGAGGTAGCAGCCTTCCTCTTCCTCTCAGCTTCAATTGTTTTTACTGAGTTGTGCCAGTCCCAATTCAGTCTCTTGGTGGATACATCATATTCACCAAATCCTTCTTTGAAAAGATTATCCATTTCAGACTCTTCATCTTTCTCAGCAACTTCCTGAATGTCTTCCTCAACATCTTCTTCAAAGTCCCGAGCTAACTTCCTCTGAGTGGGCTTTCTACTGACAGGCTTAGCCAACTGCTTAGTTTTCAGAGGTTTCTCAATTAATGCAACAGGCTTCTTCTAAGGATTCAAGATTCCATAAGCCTCTCCTTGCTTACTGGTTTCTTGCTTCCTCTGCCTCTTTGTTCTTTGCTCATGAACTTCCATAGCAGCTTCAGGATGTATCAGCACTTCAGGCTCTTTCCTCTTTCCTCGATGAATCTCAGTAGGAAACTGTTCAACTTGTTTTTCCAGAGGTGGCAGGGCAGCAAGCTTGTCATAACTTTCCCCCTTTTTGGCATCATAGTTGGCAATCAGCTCGGAAAAGGGTTATGTCCATGTGAAGTTGTTCTCTGCCAATTGATCTAACTTCTGCCACCACATGAAAGTGCTCATCCTAAATCCTTCTCAACAAATTCAAACCAGAACTGGTGTCTTCAGCAAGACCACCATAAGTTGCTTTCATTTTCTTCATCAATGAATTGCTCATCTCCTCAACAGCTGATTTCATCATTTCATCAGTCTTGGATTTCAGAAAATCCTCAAGCACTTTAGATCTCAAATCAAACTGTCTCTCCATCTCTTCCTTCATCTCCTTAGCCATATCATCTAACTTTGTATTGAATGAAGTAAATTTGCTATCAATAGAAGTAGATAGTAAATTTACCTGAGCTGGTGTTACCATAGATGTGCTAAGTGTTTTGATGGATTCACACTGAGAAATTTATGTCTCAGCAATTTTAGACACTTCTCCAACCAGAGGTTCAAGCTTCGCCATCCGATCAATCATTGGCTCGAACTTGGTTAACTTCTCCACAATGGGTGTAAGGTCAACCGTTGGTTGCGGAAGAATATGGATCTCTTCTTCAGCTTCAGTTTGAAGCCCAATCTCAGCAGATGCAGTAGGAGGTGCAGCAGACGCCTGAGGGGTTTCTCCCATCGTAATCATCTGAAGTTCAGGAAAATCCTGAGCTTGTTCCCCCTGAGCGGATGCTCCAGCTTCAGCATGTTTCTGACTACCCTCAGTAGGGTCCTTATCAGTTCTATCCTGAGAGGGATCTTCCTTGTCCTGACCCTCATAAGTTTCTTCAGACTGATCCACATCCTTCATCTCAGCAAGTTTCTTCCTGGTCAGTGCATCAAACTCAGCAGGTTTGATTCTCAGCCTCTTCTTGCCCAATCCTGAAAAGGCATCTAATTCCGCCACTTCTTCCGCCCAAAAATCTTCTCCTCTGAAGTTCCCAATTCTCAGCATCATGGCGAAAGACTGGTTGACTATCAGCATGACCGTTTTCAGTCTGATGAACATATCCTGGAGGTAAGGATAGTTGGCAAGTTCAGGGTATTTGTCCAAGACAAAGCGTTCAGCTTTCAACCTCCATTCTTTCTCCTCAGCCTCACCTTTCCTGAGTTCAGGAACTGGTGACTCCTCTTTAGAGCTAGAATGAGTCTCTGAAGGTGTGGGAATTTTTGGCTTTGTGGGGTGAATGGGTGGGATCGGTATTTGGGTCTCTTCAGCAGGTTTTTGAGAACCTGTGAAGATTTCTCTGGTAATGCGATTATCCCCAATACTTGTTGGGGTTATACAGGAAAGTATGCTTTTACTTTGTATAACCAAACTGAATTTCTGTCTTATTTTATGAAATAAATTATTTATCACTGATGCTTTAAATATCATTGAATGTTACATATATTTACTGCATAACTGTTTAATAAATAGTACGTGTTACATTGTAGTTAATTTAGTGATACCAGATCACAGAAGATTAAATTAACAGTCCCTTGTAACTAAAAGTACACTGTTCACGACTTAGATGGAAATGAACAATCCATCGTAAAAGGTTGAAGTGTAAGGCTCAGATTGGCTTGTCTTGACCAAGAGATTACACTAGTGCATGACTGTGGCACTGAATAAGACCTACAGGAGGATAAATTCTTCAGCACTGAATTAGGAAGAATTAGACCTCAGTGGTTCGTTATTTCTTAATCTTCGTCCCTTAAATAGGATCGTGTGTGGTTAGTAATTATTGCTTTGACTTATGACGGGTAGAGAATCAATGAGATTCAATACTTTATATCTTGGGCAATATTATTGGTCACATGCAATTGCTAAGATTTAATACGAAGAATCGTGTGCAAGTACGCTTGTTCGATTTTCCCCCTTGGGAGGTTCATAAGATTTATCATACCAAATCTTGAAAGTGGAATTAGTTTCCAGTATGGATAATAATGTTGAATCGTTCCTTGACCAAGGACAAAAGATATTAATTAATGGAAAGCTATTTCAGTGGCTTGAATTAATTAATGGGCTAGATAATCTTAAACACGGGAAATAATAACTGGGAGCCATATTAACAGTAATATGGGTTAAGATTGATAGTGCAATATTAATTATGTAGTGGGATTAATTAATATTTATGGACTTGAATAATATTGTGGCTCAATATTAGATATTCAAAGTCCATTAGAAGGTCCAATCTTAATTCTCCTAAAATCCCCTCAAGTAGCCCAAACATAATGTCCAATAACTGAAAAAGGTGTTTAAAATAAAATAAATTATTGTTCCTATTTTTCCTCTATTTTTTCAAAAACAATGAATAAAAGAGGGAGAAAGATTTTCTTTGAATTTTTGCTATGGAATGAAGATATGTATTCTTGAAATACAAGATTATCTCATTAAATTCAAGAAATCTCCCACTTGGTTATTTATTGGGCAAATTTTCGAAAATTTGGAAAATATAGGGAAGGAAAGATTTTCTTGATTTTCTTGAAAAAGATATTATGGAAGATATGTATTCTTGCAATACAAGAATATCTCATAAATTCAAGAAGATCCAAATCTTGGATTCCTCATCCCATTATTTTCGAAAATAACCATAACAAGAGAATGTGAGATTTTTATTGAATATTTTAATTATGGAGAAAATAATATATGAGATATATTCAAGATTTCTTGGAGATCAAGAAAAAGATTTTCCCCTCCTATCCCATGAAAAAAAATCGGCCACCTCCTCCTCTATAAATAGGGTATGAGTTTTTCATCCCCAAGGGCAATTCCATGTGTTGGAAAAATTAGGAATCCACAAAGGTGGTGCAACGTAATTTTATTTTTCCTTTTTTGTTAAATTGTTCGCGAGTTCCTACCACCGGATTGTTGAACAAGGATAAGGGAATACTTGAGAAAGTCTTTTGGTGTGTTCGTGTGAACGGGATCCATCTTCTCAACGGTTGTCACTCCGAGAGGTTAGTTCACGTAAACCCGTAGCAATTCCGCATGCGTAGGATTTATGTGAATTGTTTATATGCATGATTTGTTGTTGAATTAATATAGGATTAATTCATGTTAGTAATAATTGTTAGAATTAAATTTATATTTAAATATTCATCCCGAATAGATCCGGACAATTAATTCCCCAACAATACTGGTGTTGAGGACATCAGTAAACACGTCCTCATCCCTTTCAGCCTCAGGGATGGTTACAGCCTCTTTCTCAACAGCCTGTGAGATTGCTTTCACAAGAGTGTACAATGGAGATTTCTCTCCTGGGCCAATTCACTAGCTTTCCTCAGTCGCTTTTTCCTCTTTTGCTCTTCCTGATCCTTCTTATTTTCACCAATCTCCCTCTTAACTCTCAGAAGTTCAAGAGTTTTCTTTCTCTTCTCAGGCTCTTCTTCAACCTTTTCCACCACCTTCTTGCCTTTAGTTCTTGTGACATCAGCAATTGTCCAGTTGTCCTGATCAGACTCAGAGCTTTCAATCTCAACTTGCTCTGTCTGCTCCTCAGGCTCACTCTCGACACCCTGCTCTTCAGACTCATCCTGACCTGTTGAACTCGGACTTTCAGAAATCGCCTGTCTCCTCCTCTGCGACTTTGGCTTCCTGAACATGATCCTATTCCGGGAAAATTGAGTTCCGGACAATAGGAACATCTTCTTTCTTGGCAATGTCTCAATCAGAAATCTGATTTTAGTTCCAAAAAGAACTCTCCCATTCTTTGTCAATGCTCCTTTAGCATATTTCAGTTTCGGACTTTGACTCAAAATGCAATCCACTAAGAACTTTAGCCAGTTAAAACTTCTAGAGGGTGAGTCCTCTATTGCAGCCATGAGTCTCAACTTGTTCCGACTCACCTGCTCTAAACTTCCAGAGGTGCTTATCAAGCACTTGGCTACAATATCGATTCACACGATCCTATTTAAGGGACGAAGATTAAGAAATAACGAACCACTGAGGTCTAATTCTTCCTAGTTCAGTGCTGAAGAATTTATCCTCCTGTAGGTCCTATTCAGTGCATCAGTCATGCACTAGTGTAATCTCTTGGTCAAGACAAGCCAATCTGAGCCTTACACTTCAACCTTTCACGATGGATTGTTCATTTCCATCTAGGTCGTGAACGGTGTACTTTTAGTTACAAGGGACTGTTAATTTAATCTTCTGTGATCTGGTATCACTAAATTAACTACAATGTAACACGTACTATTTATTGAACAGTTATGCAGTAAATATATGTAACATTCAATGATATTTAAAGCATCAGTGATAAATAATTTATTTCAGTAAATAAGACAGAAATTCAGTTTGGTTATACAAATAAAAGCATACTTTCCAGTATAACCCCAACATGAAGAGAGCTCATTTACTAAGCCTAGATTTAAAAATTTATCCAAAGCTTAGTTAGAGATATGCTAGCCTTTTTACTTGTGTTTGATTGTAAAAAAGGATATCTCACTCTAGTTGGAAACCAACCAAAACCCAAACCCTTTGATTAGGTAGTTTGTGTGTGTAGTTGTTGAACAAGTGAGAGTTGTAAAGAGTAAGTAAGCTGTTGTGTTCAGTCTGAAAACTCTAGAGAAGAAGTTAGTAAGCTGATTGTTCAGTCTGAATGCTTGTGTGTGTGTTGAGTTAGTAAGCTGCAATAGTTTAGCCTGAAAACTCTTGGTAGAAAGTTAGTAAGCTGTTGAGTTTAGTCTGAAAGCTTAAGGTAGTAGAAGTAGTGAGTTAAGAAATTTCTCTGAGGATCAGAGAGAGTGGACGTAGGAGCTTGAGCCTCTGAACCACTATAATTGTTGTGTTGTTTGCTTTCAGTTTTGCATTATTATCTGTTGCATATTTTCACTAAAAGCATTTTGAAGTTTTCTGATATTCAGTTGCAAACAATCCACTGAGGATTGCATTAACTTAATAATAGCCTTAACCAATGTTTTACTAAGGAAAGATTTTCAGCAAAGTAAAACGAGTATAAACTTAGGGACTACACATTCCGCACTCTAGATAAGTTAGTATAGATAGTTGTCAAACTGATAAACTCTCCTGAGTAGTCAGTAAGATTATTATCTACTCCAAGCTTATTTGGACCCTGTTGTAGAAACTCAGAATCAGTGAGCTAATCTGAAGTCTCTGAAAGCCGCTCAGTGTTATTGTCTCAGTAGACTTTGACTCAGGGCATTTCTTGCTTCTCAGGAGTGAAACTTAGGACACCCTGCTCTCTGATTATAGTTTGTTTAAAAGTTGAAAAATCACTATGCACGTGTATTCCCCCCCCCCATACACGTGTGGAACTCGTTTACCCCGGGACCAACAAGTGGTATCAGAGCAATGGTTCTAACTGACCACTTGCTTTGGTAGCCATAAGTTTTGTTTACTGAGAGACTTTGGTGGTCTACTAAATAGATCTTTTTGCTGCTATCTTACAAGGCTATTTCGTCATGCCTTCTAAGAAACTACCTATGTTCTCAGTTGAGAATTATGATCTATGGAGATTGAGAATGCAGGCACACTTGTACTCTAAACATGAGAGAATGTGGAGAGTTGTGTCTCAAGGACCTTTTGAGTATAAGGTTGTTAATCCTAGAACTACTGATGCTGAAAAAGATGATCCAAGGGATGAATTTTCCAAAACTGATGATCAGCTTACTCCTGAAGAAAGGAAGTTGGTTAACTTGGATTATATTGCTAAAGATACTCTGTATATCACTATTGATGATGGTGTTATGGGAATGATTTCTCACTGTGAAACTGCCAAAGACATTTGTGACACACTTGCTATACTGTGTCAAGGCACTGATCATATCAAAGAAAACAAACTATCTGTGGCTATTGCCAAATTTGATGATTTTGAAATGAAAGATGGTGAATCTATTGAAAGACTTGAGGTCAGATTCACTAGTATTATGAATGATCTGAGTGCTCTTGGGAAAAGATATCCCAAAAGAGAAATTGCTCTGAAAATTCTTAGAGGACTGTCTAAGAAATGGGATATTCATGCTGTAGTAATTGAGAACACCAAGGATATTGCTTCTATGCCATATCAACAGGTTTTCTCTGAGTTGAAAGCATATGAGTTTGTGATTGATAAGAAAACTAAGAAATCTGATAGCAAAGATGATACTTCATCTAACAAAAATGTGGCTTTCAAAGCACAAGGAAAAATCTGTAACTCTAAAGAACCTGAGATCTCATCTAACAAAATTCAAGATGAAAAAGATGAGACAATTTCCCTGATGGCAAGAAGGTTTGAGAAAATGAACCACATATTTGGTAAGTATAAAAGGTATTATAAAGATACCAGGTACAGGAACAGGAACAACTCAGAAGCTGAAGAAAAGTCTACTGAGAAGAAAAGAGACTACAAAGCTGAAGGATCTTCATCCAAAAAGAAGGACTACAAATCCAAAGAGGACAATGATCAGGATGATGATACAAATAGATGCTACAACTGCAAGAAGAAAGGACACTTCCAGTATGACTGCCCTGAGTTGAGTTCCAAGGAAAGAAAGGATCGGCAAGCCAAGAGAGACAAGAAGTATGCCAGCAAAAAGGCAATGATTGCTGAAGAAGAACACTCTGAGGAAGGATCTAGCTCTTCAGAAGAGATGTTCTCAGGTAATGATAATGATGATGTTTGTCTTGTTGCTGTTGAGGAGGTTAAATCTTCTATCTCTGTTGCTGCTCCTACACAAGCACCTGAGTTATTAAGTTCCTCTGTAACCAGTAATTTTGACCTGATGGGTTCTTTTGAGAATTGGAATGAAGGACTATTATGTGTTACAAGAACTGTTCATAGAAACTCAAGAGCAGAATGAAGTACTGACTGCTGAGAATCTTAAGTGGAAAAACTCTAAAGCTTCTGAGATCACTTCTCAATTGATGGGAGTAACTGATGAACTTGATGTTTTGAAAGTACAACTCTCAGAGAAAGAGAAGGTGGTAGAGGCCCTAAAAGGAAAGTTAGAGAAATCCACTGAAGAAAATCAACTTATCAGAACTAAGTTCAATGACCTCTTTGAGAAACATGAAACTCTAAAGAAAAGTGAGGATAGTTTGCAGAAAAAAGGTAGCTCTATTGAATTCTGCATCTCATGCAATAGATGAAATCCAGAGTTATCAAAGACCTGCAACTATAAAAGCTGGATTAGGATATATTCCAGGACGAACCTCACATGATCTTCTGAATGCTGCTTCTACAAGTGGCACTAAGACTGTCTTTGTTAAACCGGTGATTCGTACTGATCTACTTATTGAAGAACAACCCCGTGTTTTGGACAAGAGTAAAGGACCTATGGTTTCAGAGAACTTGAAAGTTCAGGAAAGAAAGCCCAAACCTCAAGAAAAGGCTAGAAAACCTGAACAATCAGTAGGAAATCCTCAAGCCAGTATTTCGAAGCCTCAAGCTAAGAATACCAAAATGAAGAAATTTGCCCTGAACCATCAGAGGAATCCTCAGAAGAGAAATACTCAGCCGAGAAATTCTCAGATGAGGAGACCAAGTCCTCAGGTTACTGAAAGACCACAATTTCAGTACATGCAACCTAAACCCCACTTGCCTAAGGGTAAAGGTTTCTTGAACCCAAGTCAGCAGAGACAGAGATCAGCTGCAAAAAAGCCAAAGCAATGGAACAAAAAGCATGAACCCAAGAAGAACTCTAAGTCTCATGTTCATGCGAAGGCTAGCACTAATACACAGGATACTTCCAAGGCACCTAGGGTGGTGAATGTGTATGTAGAAGTTTATGGAAGACAAATCAGCCACTCTAAAATCATTAGAGTTGTCAGGCAGATTTGGATTCCAAAAGGTACAGCTAACCTGGTAGGACTCTACACCAAATGGGTACCTAAGGCCTGATTTGTTTTGCAGGTGAAGGATAAGGACACTGAACTAAATGAAGACAACATAGCCATGATGAGTGGAAATGAAGTTGCACCTGTTGCATGGTACTTGGACAGTGGATGCTCAAGACACATGACAGGATACAAATATTTGCTCACTGACTATGTTGAACAGAGAGGCCCTCAGATAACTTTTGGAGATAACTCCAAAGGACAAGCAGAAGGATATGGAACACTTGAAATTGACACTGTTCATATCCATGGTTTATCATATGTGTCTGATTTAAAGCATAACTTGCTTTCTATCAGTCAATTCTATGATAAAGGATTCAGTGTTGAATTCTCAAAGAACTTGTGCTATGTGAAAGATAATGTTTCACAACAAGTATTACTGACTGGTACTAGAAAAGGAAATATGTATCTTGCTGATTGGAGGCTTACTCCTATGGATACATGTTTAATGGAGAAGAAGGCTACTGAAACCAGCTGGTTATGGCACAAAATACTGAACCATTTGAACTTCAAAAGATTAGCACTTGTGAGAGGGTTACCTAATGAATTGTTCAGTAAAGATCATGTTTGTGATGCTTGTCAGAAAGGCAAACAAATTAGAGCATCATTCAAAAGCAAAGTAGAAGTTTCTACTGATAGAATACTTCAACTGTTACATATGGATCTCTTTGGTCCAGTAACACCTGTGAGCACTAATGGCAGGAAATATACACTGGTAGTAGTTGATGACTACTCAAGATATACATGGGTCATTTTCTTACTCAGTAAGAAAGAAACTCAGACCAAACTGCCAGAATTACTAAAAAGAGTTAATACAGAAAAGAATCTGAGTGTGGTCAAAATCAGATCAGATAAAGGCATGAATTTATCAACCATATTATATCTGATTATTGTGCAGCAAATGGAATAACTCATGAAACATCAACTGCAAGGACCCCTCAACAAAATGGTGTTGCTAAAAGAAGAAATAGGACTCTGAAAGAAGCTGCACGAACAATGATTGCTGAAGCTGACATTCCTAAGAGATTTTGAGCTGAGGTAGTCAACACTGCATGCTACTCTCAGAACAGATCCATGCTGATAAAGAATCAAGGAAAAACTCCATATGAACTGTGGAATGAAAGGAAGTCTCTTGTTTCTTTCTTTCGTGTGTTTGGTTGTAAATGTTTCATACACAATAATGGTAAAGACCAGTTGAAATTTTTCGATAGCAAAGCTGATGAAGGAATATTCTTAGGATATTCTGAAGTCAGTAAAGCCTTCATAGTTTACAACTGTAGGACTCTTATTGTGGAAGAAACACCTCATGTTGTTTTTGATAAATCTACTTGTGTTCATAAGAAACAGGAAGTTGATTCAGGAGACTTGACAAAAAGGATCACCAGACTTAGCCAGAAAAAGAATGTCAAAACATCATTTGAGCATGAAAAGAAAAAGTCAATCACTTACTATGAATGGAGTGAAACTGACTCAGAAAAAGAAGAGACCTAGGATGGAAATACTCAGGCTGGTGGTATTCAGGATGAAAGTTCTCCACTAAAGGAAAGCCAACACACTAAAGCTGACCAATCTGAACAAACACCAGTTCAAACTCAGGTATGTAATGCCGATGAAGATGTGGTCACAGCTGAGGCAATCTTTAAATCTATTAACCAAGGGGTAACAAATGTCACTGACAATCTTCTGAATGAAATATCCCCTGAGGAAGATGATTCACTCTTTCCTTTCTTGTTGTTCCCTGAGTTTAATGAATTACCTGAACCTAACATTTCTGATGTTGAGGATAACACTGGAGGAGGAACATCCAGGAGAACATGGTTAGATAGTCACCCTACAAGTCGGATTGTGGGAGATCTATCTAAAGGAGTTAAAACAAGAAGGTTCCATGGAGAAAGTGCTTTGTTCTGCTACTTCCTATCTGAGAAAGAACCTACGGAGATTGAAGAGGCTCTTCAAGATTCCTTCTGGATTATTGCTATGCAAGAAGAGCTAAATCAATTTTCTAGGAATGAAGTTTGGGAGTTAGTAGATAGACCTAAGAAGCACAATGTGATTGGAACTAAGTGGGTATTCAAGAATAAGAGAGATGAGAACAATGTCATTGTAAGAAACAAGGCAAGGCTAGTTGCACAAGGTTATTCCCAAGAAGAAGACTTGGATTATGATAAAACCTTTGCACCAGTTGCAAGACTAGAAGCCATTAGATTGTTTCTTGCATATGCTGCCCACATGAAATTTAAGGTATATCAAATGGATGTGAAGAGTGCATTTCTGAATGGTGTGCTTAAAGAAGAGGTTTATGTGGAACAACCTTCTGGCTTTTGTCAGAATGACCAAGTTTACAGGCTCAGGAAAGCCTTGTATGGTCTGAAGCAAGCACCTAGAGCATGGTATGATACTCTATCTCAATTTCTTACTGACCAAAACACCATATGAGCTTTGGAATGAAAGGAAGCCTCTTGTTTCTTTCTTTCGTGTGTTTGGTTGCAAGTGTTTCATACACAATAATGGTAAAGATCAGTTGAAAACATTTGATAGCAAAGTCGATGAAGGAATATTCTTAGGATATTCTCAAGTCAAGAAAAGTTTTCGAGTTTACAACCGTAGGACTCTTATTGTGGAGGAAACACCTCATGTTGTTTTTGATGAATCTACTTGTGTTCAGAAGAAATAGGAACATGATGCAGGAGAACTGACCAAGAGAATCACCAGACTAAGCCTGAAAAAGAATGACAAATCATCCACTGAACCTGAAAAGAAGAAGTCAGCCTTTTTCTATGAATGGAGTGACTCGGACTCAGACAAAGAAGTTCAGGATGGAACTCAGGATGGTGAGACTCAGGAAAGCCAACACACCAAAAGGGTGACCAATCTGAGCAGACACCGCCTCGGACTTCGGTATGTGATGCCAATGAAGATGTGGTCACAGCTGAGGCAAATTCTGAATCTATCAACCAAAGGGGAACAAATGTCTCTGACAATCTTCTGAATGGAATTTCCCTTGAGGAAGATGATTCCCTTTCTCCTTTTCTGTTGTTCCCTGAGTTTATTGAACTAACTGAACCTAACATTTCAAATGTTGAGGATACTATTGAAGGGGGAACATCTAGAAGAAGTTGGTTAGATAGTCATCCTACAAGTCAGATTGTGGGTGATCTACTGAAGGTGACAAAACAAGAAGGTTCCATGGTGAGAGTGCACTATTATGCTGCTTCCTATCAGAGAGAGAGCCTACTGAGATTGAAGAAGCTCTACAAGATTCTCATTGGATTACTGTTATGCAAGAAGAGCTGAATCAATTCTCAAGGAATGAAGTATGGGAGCTGGTGGATAGGCCTGAAAGGCACAATGTTATTGGAACCAAGTGGGTATTCAAGAATAAAAGAGATGAAAATAACAACATTGTAAGAAACAAGGCAAGGCTAGTTGCACAAGGTTATTCCCAAGAAGAAGGCTTGGATTATGATGAAACCTTTTGCACTGTTGTTGCAAGACTAGAAGCCATCGATTGTTTATTGCATATCTTTAACATGAAGTTCACGGTCTATCAAATGGATGTGAAAAGTGCATTTCTGAACGGTGTGCTTAAAGAAGAGGTTTATGTAGAACAACCTCCCGGTTTTGAGATAGAATGACCAAGTTTACGAGGCTCGGAAAAAGCCTTGTATGGTCTTAAGCAAGCACCCGAGCATGGTATGATACTCTTTCTCGGTTTCTTCTTGACCATGGTTTTGTCAAAGGAACTTGATAGAACTCGCTCGTGGATAGAAGATGGGGAAGATATCTTACTAGTTCAGATTTATGTAGATGACATCATTTTTGGATCTCCAAATCATCGGTTTGTGTGAAAAGTTTTCTACAATCGATGAAAGGCAAATTTGAGATGTCTATGATGGGGAGATGAATTTCTTTCTAGGTCTTCAAGTGAAACAATCAAAGGAAGGAATCTTCATCAACCAAGCAAAGTACACCGTGGATCCGATTGCCAAGTATGGTGTACAGATTGCAATGCGCTTAGAATTCCCATGAATACTAACTACAAGATGGATCCCGATCTCGAAGGCAAATCGAGAAGTCATACCGATTATAGAGGATCATTGGATCATTGCTCTATCTCACGCAAGTAGGCCTGGATATAACATTTGTTGTTGGGATATGTGCAAGATACCAAGCTAATCCTAAGGCTAGTCACATGGAGGCTGCCAAAAAGATACTGAAGTATCTTAAGGGCACAGTGAATAGAGGATTATGGTATCCAGCTGATGATAACCTTGAATTAACTGGTTATTCAGGAAGTCCACTACAGGAACTTGTCAATTTCTTGGAAGTAAGCTGATATCCTGGTTTTCGAAGAAATGCAGACCTCGATGGCAACCAAAGATTACTCGGTTTAATATATGGTCGCAGAAGTCATTTGTTGTGCTTTCGATTCTTTGGCTCAGACAACAATTAAGGGATTATAAGGTTGTAGCCAATGAAGTACCAATATTTTGTGATATTAATAGTGCCATTGCTATTTCACAAAATCCGGTATTGCACACCAGATGCAAACATGTGTATATCAGACATCACTTCATCAGAGTTCATGTAGAGAAAAAGGACATCAGGATGGAGAAAATTCATACTGATAAGCAGAGAGCTGATATCTTGACTAAACCTTTGGCTGAATCAAGATTTCAGGAACTATCAGTTGACTTAGGGATGTTGGATCTAGGTGTATAGAGTAAATATGAAAAATTGAAGGTTTTCAGATGCATGAAGCTTTTTCAGGTTTTTACTGAGAAACTCGGGATAAAATTGGAAATACTGAACTGAGTCTCGAGAAACTCAGATGTACTGAAGGTCAGTACTCAGCACCATACTGAACCCGGTCAGTACTCAGTATCATACTGACATTTTATCAAGGTCAATACTCAGTAAGACTGATAGAGGGAAATTAGTCTGAAGAAGTAATGACTCATGCGACTCATTTATTGCTTAAGTGAAACTCAGTAATCATTTGCAATAAATACAAAACACCTGAAGAATGTTTTTGGGCGGGATCTTGAAATTCCAAGGAAGGTCAACAGTCATTAATTGCTCTGTTGCATTTAATCACCAATGAGATTAAAATGGCGGCGTACCTTTTCGTGAGATCGTCCTTTCGCCTACCCGATTAATAGATGATTAATCTCAACCGTTGATTTTCATCGAATCGATACAACTTCCCACGAATCGGTCTATATATTCCTTGAGAAGCCATTCAAGACCATTTTATTGAACTTTCGTCTTCCAAAATCCTCTACAAATAAAAAACCCCCTTTGCCCAAAAATCGTCATTCTCAAAACCCTAAACCTTCAAAAATTTCCCAAAATGACTCTATCCATATTCGACAGATTGGCTGAAACCAACAAACCTTTGTATGAGTACGTAGTATCTCTGGAAAGTACATCCAACGCAAAACATGAAGAAGAGGCGCTTCACTTGATTCGGTTAGCAAAACTGACGAATCTAGTCGCAAGCCAACCGGAGGCCGAATACTCTAGAGAGGTAATAGAGTTTGTCTCTAATATGGAAATAGATGAGGAAGATAGGATTGAGTCTAAAATTTATGTTTCCCATCTAGAGCATACATCAAAATATGTAGATTTTGTACGGGAGTTGTATATAATCCCTAAAAATTTGAACGATGTTTTTGAGTTATGTGATAGAGGAGAGGATCCCACAACTTATATGTTGGGACGGGAGCAGGAATATCTTGATAGGATAGCTGAACATCCTATTAAGTTTGAGGCTACTCTGAATAAGCGGCATTTAAAGCCGAAGTACAGAGTTTTGATGGATATTGTCAGTAAGTGTATTATGAGTAGATCGGGGAGCTTTGAGCAGATTAGCACTCCCAAACTCCGATTGATGGCGGCAATAGAGGATTCACCCACCAAGGATTTCAACTGGCTGAAATATCTGATTAAGGTGGTGAGTGACCAGGCCAAACTCATAAAGAAGGAGGATGGATCTATCTCAATAAAAGGCAAGATACTCCATGCCACCAAAATAGCCTTTATTTTGGAGATGTGTCGAGATGAGGAGGATATCTTTGCCAACACCACTCCATTCCCTAAGTCTAAGGTGATGTTCAAGTCTATTGTTGCAAAGAAGACTATAAAAGGGAAGAAAGAGAAGAAGGTGGAATCACCTGCTGCTGCTGCTACTGAAGAAGCCCAAAAAGCCAGGGGGAAGGCTTTGTTGGAGATCAAGAGGGAGAAGGGTGAAACACTGAAGAAGAAGACCCTTGCTCCAACGCGCGAATGGTGATTCTCACTGATGAGGAGGAGAGTGAGACTGAGGAGATACAACCTGAGAGCTAAAAAGCTCAAAAATCGTCTTTGCATGTATTGGCTCAGGTTATATCAACGGCACAGGATCAAACTGAGGAGCAAGTCTTCTCTGAGGTTCTTGAGACGTCACTAGGCTCTGACAAGTTCTCTCAAGAAATCTTCCAAGGACCTCAGACCTCAGAGCAAGTTCAGATTCCTGCTGAGGAAGCCTCTGCTCAGACCTCAGAAACTGCTCAGATTCCTCCTGAGGAAGTGCCTGCTCAGAACGCGGAGCAAGCTCAGAGTCATGCTGAGGAAGCACCAGCTCATACCTCAGAACCAGTTCAGATTCAGACTGAGGAGCTGCCTGCCCAACCCTCAGATATTGCTGAGCCTCAGGGGTCGATGAACATTGATGAGCTCCTGAGTGATCTATTACTCGATCCTTCAGCAGATCTTTCTACTGAACCTGAGAGCCCGAAGCTCAAGAAGGGTGAAGCTTAAGAGACTGAATGGTGAAGCAAGGGGGAACGGTTCATTCTAGACCGCTACCCTGAGCTTAGCTCATTCCCTGACCTCCAAGACATCTTCTTCAGATTGAGGTCAACAGTCTATATCCTCAACCAGACTCTTCCTGAAATGCTCAACAAAGCTTCATTCAGAGGTGAAGACTGGTGGAACGAGGAAACCCAGGTTCAGAAGAAAATCTGAAGTTCAAAAAGGTGGAGAAGCCCATCTACACTCAGGTTTTAGAAGAAACAATGCAAGAAGTAGCTGCAGAGAAACTGAGTGGTAGAAGAAGAGTTGGGACAAGCCAAGCTGGAGTTGAATTGCCCACTAAAAGAAAGGCTGTGGCGTTTGAAGAGCCTGAGGGCAAAAGAGCTAAGGCTTCTAAGCCAATTCAGAGGAAGCTGATTCTGGATATTGAAGAGTCTGAGGTTGAGCCTCAAAAGAAGGTCTTCAATACAAGAAGTGCTTTGAAATCACTCCAAGTTGAGCAAGCCAAGAAAACTGTTGCTTCTGTTTCTGGTGTACCCGTGATCAGAAAGAAGATGGAAGAAGAGCAAAAGAGAAGGAGTGGTTTCAAGAAGTTCGCGAGCAAGAGGAGAGGGACTGCAAAAGCACAGAAATGGTCGCATGTTGACAAGTGGATGCCAATCCAGTTCAACGATGCGTGGGAAGAGATCAAGAGAACTTTTTGGTTCTACTATGATGTGCTAAGAGAATGGAGAGGGGAGAGCTCAGATTCCAATGAGGCTTTCATAGACTATCTCCTGACCTTTTATCCGAAGTATCTTCAAGGCTGGATCAATCTTGCGGATGAAGGAGAGGTTCAGATAACAGCCCCTGGTCCATACTCGTACCCTCCTCCTAGGCTGGAGAATGGCTTGGTGAATGAAAAAGTCATTTCTCAGGAGATTGCTCAGTACGCCATTCAGTTGGGCCTGACAGGGAACAATTCTGATATCATTAAAGAAAGAGATGCGCTGAAGAGAAGATATTATGGAATGTTCAACCTTGAAGTGCCTGCTGATGAGGTGGAAGAACAGAACTGAAGAGCCCGAGCTGAAGAGCAAAAGAAGACTGAAGATCAAGACTCAAAAGATTCATGTAATCCTTTATCTTTTTGTTTTTTATTTTGTTTTTCAGATAAGTTCATTGTAATTTGTAACTGTCTACCAATCATCAATGAAACCTTATCATATATGCTCAAAAGATAATATCTCATTATCTTAATTTACATGTCTTTACTTTTGATATGCCTGAATGTTGTCTCTGAGGAAATTGTTGGGAGACTTATTGTTTGGTGATGAAATTGTTGGGAAATTCATTACTAAAGAAATTGTTGGGAGATTCATTGTTGAGATAATTGTTGGGAGATAAACAAATCTTGTAATAGGAAAAACTGAAACCTGAGTATAGGTTAAATGTTTTGTACCAAGATAGGTTTTGGCATCATCAAAAGGGGGAAATTGTTGGGAGATGAATTTAATAAAGATTGATTTTGATTAGATCCCAAAACCCCTGAGTATGACATGTTCAGGATAATCTTGATAGTTGAGTCAGGATTCAGTTTTAGAGTATTCAGGATGTTATCTGCAAAATGTATAGTCAGCAGATATAGATCAGGATAGGTTCTGAAGACTCAATAAGTTTCTGAAGAAACTGAAGTTTCAGTATGAAACTGAAGTTTCTGAAGTTTCAGTATGAAACTGAAGTTTCTGAAGTTTCAGTAAGAAACTGAGAAACTGAAGACTCAGTAAGAAACTGAGAAACTGAAGACTCAGTGAGAAACTGAGAAACTGAAGACTCAACATAAAGACTCAGTATATCAGTCAGTATATCTATGAAGACTCAGAAGACTCAGAAGACCCTGAAGACTCAGAAGACTCTGAAGACGCAGAAGACTGAAGACTGAAGGATACTGAAGGCACAGTAATTACTGAAGACTCAGTAATGTACTGAATACTCAGTATAAACCTGAATGTTCCGAGGCACTGAAAATATCTATCTGAAGGATACAATACTGAGAAAAACGCAATTGCTTAAAAAAATAGATATTGCCCAAGACATTCTCATGCAGACAAAAGGAACTAAGACAAAGTGTTGTTAAGGTTATATCACTCAGAGATAGTAACCAAAAAGAGTCGTTGTGGTTGTCTACATTTAACTGGAGACAAAAGTCAAAAAGAAGAAGATAGCATTGTACCTTACTGACACTGACAGCGACAGGTCACTGAAACATGTCAGTATTACTATGTTCCAGACTGCAAAAAGTGATGACCAGCTACATGAAAAAGTAGTTTACCTAAAACGTGCTAGGGAGTCTCAAACCCTAAATATAGTCGTTCATCACACACCATAAGAGGAAACTTACGAAGCTATCTCTTCCAACGGATAGTTTTTCAAGAGTGACCTTGGTGTATGCCTATAAATACTTGTGACCATCTACGTTGAGGGTTACGGGAAATTTGTAAGCAACTCAAGATCTCAAACTTATTATTGCAAGTTGAAGCACATGAAAACCCAAGAATTTCCCAAGTGCTTTATATCGAATAAAGCTCATTTCACTAAGCCTAGCTTGATAAGATATATCCAAAGCTTAGTCGAGATATCCTAGCCTTTGCATTGTTCTTAATTGTAAAGGATATCTCATCCTAGTTGGAAACAAACCAAGAAACCCCAAACCCTTTGTAAGGTAGTTTGAGTGTGATTGTTGGTGAGATTGGAGTTGTAAAGAGTTAGTAAACTACATTGAGGTAGTCAGAAAGCTCTAGAGAAGAAGTGAGTAAACTATCTTGGATAGTCAGAAAGCTTGTGTGTGTTTTGAGTTAGTAAACTACAGAGGTAGTCAGAAAGCTCAAAATAGAAAGGTTAGTAAACTACAGAGGTAGTCAGAAACCTTAGGAAGTGATTAGTGAATTTCTCTGAAGAGTCAGAGAGAGTGGACGTAGGAGCTTGAGTCTCTGAACCACTATAAATTGCTGTGTTATTTGCTTTCTGTTATTGCTTTGATTAACTGTTGCATCACTTTAAAATGAAAGCATATTTTCATCGATATTCACCGAATCAATCCAATCGGGTTACATCCGAATCAATCACAGCCTAAATCACTATTCCATTAAAAAGGGAAGGTTTTCAAAGAAAAGTATAAAAACGAGTACAAACTCATGGCCAACCATTCCGCATTATCCGAAAGAAGCTAGAACAGATAGTTACCAAACCGAACTTACTCTTCCGAGGGTTCAAAGAAGTTAGTTATCCGATCCAAGCAAAGACAGATCTCTAAAAACTCGTGGATAAGTTGGGAGTATCCGAGGTATCCGAAAGTAGCTCAGATCATCGCCTCTCGAGAGACTTTGACTCGAGCGATTTGTGCTTCTCAGGACCAAATCATCGAGACAACCTGACCCAAGCTGACCTCAGTAAAGAAAAGTTTTAAAATCACTGAACACGTGTATTCCCCCCCCATACACGTGTAAGACTCGTTTGCACCGGGACCAACAACCTCTTATAAATAGGAGATGATTTTTTCATCCCCAAGTGCAATTCCATGTGTTGGAAAAATTAGAAATCCACAAAGGTGGTGCAACATATAATTTATTTTTCCCTTTTGTTAATTGTTCGCGAGCATCCTACCACCGGATTGACGAGCAAGGACTTGGGAATACTTGGGAAGGTCTTTTGGTGTGTTCGTGTCAACGAAGTCCATCTTCTCAACGATTGCCACTCCAAAAAGGTTAGTTCATGTAAACCTGTAGCAATTCCGCATGCGTAGGATTTATGTGAAATGTTTATATGCATGATTTGTTGTTGAATTATTATTTGAATTAACATAGGATTAATTCATGCTAGTAATAATTGTTAGAATTAAATTTGTATTTAAATATTCATCCCGAATAGATTCGGGCAATTAATTCCCCAACAACTGGTATCAGAGCCTCGGTTTTGGGCTCTGAGTTTTAAATTGTAATTTAATTCATTTTCATTAAATTTGAAATTGGATAGTAGAATTGCTAGATCTTTTTTGCAGGTATCCAATTGTCATGGTATTTGATGAATGTTTATATTTATGCATGCATATAAATTGTGGTTTTTAATTCGATTCGTTCGAATTCGTTTTGCCTCGTGAGAAAATCCACGGTAGATTAGGATTTATTTGATTCGGTTCAATGTAATAGACTAGTCTAGATCTAGGTTTATTTATTTTTTGTAAATAAATTGTAACCGGATCGTGAGCCAAGACGAAGACGATGAATTAAAGACTGATGGATCTGAAACCAGACGTTGGCGGCGCACGGCGCACATCACATGCCAAGGGAGACACGCGCGTGATGGGGCGACGCAAGGGGCTTGCTGTGGGGCGATGCCATAGGGCATCGAGGCCGATCGACTGACCGCGGCGCTGGCGCTTGAGACCGTGGAGCGATCCGGGCAGATGCTCCCGAAATGGCGCGCGCTTCTTGCGCTACCGGCAGCCGAGGCGATGGGCGAAGGCAGGCTCGGCATGGGCGGGCGTGTGGCGCTTCATACAAGACGCTGGCACGCACGCGCGCTCGCCGAGGGTCCGCCGAAGCGGATCCGAAGGCCGCTAGGCGACGTGGCGCTAAGCGCTTATGCGCCGCAAGACGGCGCCGACGACACGGGCCGGGAGTGCAAGGTGCGACCACCCACGAAGCCGGTCAATGACATTGCTTGACATGGCGATTCTATTCGATACAATCAAGCGGGAGCTTTTCGAGAAGAACGATGAAGGCAAAGAAGACGATTTCTCGAGATCAAGACATGACAAAAATTAACCGTGACAATTGGATATATATATGCCCAATGTGTTTATTTTTTTTTATGTTTGTGCATTATTTTATGCTTATTTAAATTGTGTTTGAATATGCGATGCATGAGAAAATGTTTTGAAAAATCTCACATTCGAAAATTACTAAGTATGTTTAAATAATTAATTGACAATTTTATTCTGGATAATAAAATTGAATTAATTTTGACCTCCATGATTTATTTATTTGTGAATTCTTTTGGAGAAATTCCCCCCACGGGACGGTCAAAAGATGGCTTTCACATGAATAAATTTCAAACGGATGATTGTGGATTATTATTAGTGGCGACGATGACCCTCCCCACGAGGCTCGTTCAAAGAGAAATAATAATTCTGTATTTAATCATGGTTATTACTTAGGTATAAAATTGATATGCATATATTTCCCCGAAGTCCCCGTCAATTTTATATTGGTCAAGTGGGAGCCAACTATTAATCTGGCTATTAAAGGTTTGTAACTGTTTTCTTGTTTGTAACCTGCTTGAATGTGTTTAAATAATGACCCACCCCACGTGGCTTATTTAAACTGTTTTGAGATGTTGGCTGATGCATGTTCATATTTTTTTGAGATTTCAATATGATACATGTGATCGAACCTTGTGATGTATTTGTGCTTATGCAAATTGTTATTTATTTTAGTTCAACATGTCGCAATCTTTTAATCCATTGCTTTATACTCTCAAAGAACACCAACTTTCTGGTGATAACTATGTTATTTGGAAACGAAATATGAAATTTGTCCTCACTGCGCAACTACAACATTATTGGGTTCTTGATGTACCCACGCCCCGTATGCCTACTGAGGGGATCAAGAGATGCGGAAAGACACTTGTATAATATTTGGGAGCAGGCTAACGAACCTATGAAGCGTATAATCTTGACTTCACTATCTGATGATTTGAGATGCATTCATGAAGGTGTTGAGTCTGCTACGGAAATTATACAAAGTCTTGAAGAAATGTTTTTAACAAAAGACTGCATTGATCAATCAGTTTAAAAACGACGACGTGGATAGGCTAAAAATGGCTGAGGGAATACCCGTAAGGGAGCATGTTCTCAGAGTAAAGCGTCATTTTAACAAACTTGCTTATCTCGATACTAAGTATTGTGATGAGGCTCAAATCGAATTTTTTTTCCTAACTCTTCCAAGGTGCTTCGATGAGTTTTACTGCAGTTTTGTGATGAGTGATCACATGTTTACTATGGATACTCTGCAAGAAGCCTTGGAGAAAATAGAGAAGCATTTAGGAAAGAAAGACGAAGCATTGGTGACCATAAGGAGCAGTTCAATGATGAATTGTTGCGAAAAGCGAAAGAGCGTACTCTCAAAGGAGAAGATAAGAGTTTTGCAGTGGCTGATGATGGAGCTTTGTATTATGAGGGAAGAATTTGTGTGGCCGGAGATGTTGAGATTAAAAAGATAATATTTGAGGAAGCACATAATACACCTTATGCTATCCGGTCATCCATGACTTACGTAGTACAAAGATGTACCATGAAAGGTTTTGATTTGTCAGCAAGTAAAGGCGAACATCAACGTCCCTCTGGATTACTACAACCGCTTAAGATCCCGGAGTTGAAGTGGGAACAAATAACGATGGATTTCGTTATGGGACTGCCGACAACGGTTAAAAGAAACAATGCAGTTTGGGTTATAGTGGATCGTTTAACCAAATCTGCACATTTTCTTCCAGTGAAGACTACTTTTAAGATGGAGCAGTATGCACAGACCTATGTCCGGGAGATAGTGAGGTTACACGGAGTACCAGTTTCTATTGTGTCCGATAGAGATACGCGGTTTACGTCGGGATTTTGGAAGAGCTTACAAAAACCTATGGGGACTAAGTTGAACTTCACTACGGCTTATCATCCGCAATATGATGGGCAATCAGAGAGAACGATTCAGATTTTGGAGGATATGTTGAGAGCGAGTGTACTTGAGTTGAACAACAGTTGGGAGTATTATTTACCTTTGGTTGAGTTTGCTTATAATAATAGTTTTCAATCGACCATAGGGATGGCCCCTTATGAGGCGTTATACGGGAGAAAGTGTCGCTCACCATTGTATTGGGATGAGGTTGGAGAAAGAAAGTTACAAGGACCCGAGATGTTGAAGGAAACAATTGAAGTGGTGGAGAATGTAAGAGAGAAGATCAAAGTGGCTCAAGATAGGCAGAAATCTTATGCAGACAGGCGGAGGAAGGACTTACAGTTCGACAAGGGAGAGAAGGTGTTCTTGAAAGTTTCCCCTACAAAGGGAGTCATACGTTTTGGAAAGAGGGGAAAATTAAGGCCAAGGTACGTGGGACCATTTGAGATACTCGAGAGAGTTGGTGACTTGGCCTATCGATTAGCTTTACCTCAAAAATTTGTTGTCGTGCATAATGTGTTTCACGTTTCCATGTTGAGAAAGTATGTTCATGATCCGGAGCATATCATCGATTATTCGACATTGGAAATAAATCGGAGTTTGACTTATGAAGAGAAGTCGTTGGCTAGTTTGGAGAGAAAAGTTCACAGATTAAGAAACAAAGATATTGCAATGATCAAGGTTCAGTGGAATCGTCATAGTGAGAATGAGGCAACTTGGGAGCGTGAAGATGAAATACGTGCCAAGTATGCAGAATTATTTGCCCATGGTACGTTTTAAATTTCGAGGACGAAATTTTCTTTAAGTGGGGTAGGATGTAACACTTAAGATTTTCAATCACCATAGGTTATTAAAAAGAAAGATATAAATTACATTTGTTAAAATAATATTTAAAAAAAAAAAAAACTATATATAAGATTATATATGTGTGTTCACGGCAAGGATTAAAGAAAGAAAGAAGATGAGTTGTTTTTGACTTGATCATTATTTCGTTGGGTTTATAAGCTTATATATTTATGCTACCATAAGATATTATATTAAAGGATTTTATTCTATATAAATTATAAACTATAAGATATATATTGATGGGGATAACTCTTAATCTCTCAAGTCTTCCCTTGAAAATCTCTATATTAGTTTTGACCACTATCTTTAAACTTTTAAAATTTAAAACTCACGTAAAACAATGTGAGAAACCAATTCAGAGTTCCACAATTTTCTCAACTGATTCCACTCCTCCAACCTTTTTAATTCACGGCAGTTTTCATTTTTATTTTTTTTCAATCAACAAAAAAATTTATCTCTTCACTCAAATTTCTAGAAAAACTCTTCCAACTCAATAGGCTGACTACCAACGTTTTTCTGGTGTTCGTGTGAATCGGTATCATCTTCTACCTTTTATTTATTTTTCTAATAGTCTGTATTTTATTTTAATAATGTCGATCAGAATTTTTTTATATACTGTCTTGAACTGCGAAAACCTCTATTGATTGTGTTCGTTACTGTTCTTGGATGAGTTATGCCAGCCTTTTGAAAAATATTTCGAAGCCCAAATCGTTTGATTCAAAAAAAAAATTATATTTATATATTTATTTAAGGTTTCGTTTATGATGACTAATTGAACTTATACTTTTAACGCCAAAGTCATTAGTTGATGTCTTTTATTTTCTTAAATTATGTTTGGTATTTTCGGATTTTTGCAAACATCTATTGTAATGCAAATAATTTAAAGTTGTTTCTAAAAATATGTCTCCTATTCCATAAACACGAGAATGCCGAAATTGACACGTTTCTATATTTAAATGATCCAAATCAAAATATTAGTGCACAGTTCGTTGTTTTTAAAATGTTTACAAGATTAGTACAGTATATATATATATATGAATTGGTATATACCACTGGTTCTTATTACTATTAAAATATTAAAGACAAATAATTCTAAGACATTATATTTAAATTTTTAGGTGACGAGGGACATACGCATTAAGTCGATTTACGTGTTTACGAGGTTAATCAAGACTTGAGGTGGGATTTTTACTTGCTTTGTTATCTTTGAATATTCATGTGAATTTAATTGTTGCTTGCTACATGTTTTACGTGGATATGTTATATTGAATTATTTGGTTACTCGATGAAAAAGATCGTTGTAACTTACGGGGACTTCGGTCCAGGATTGAAAAGATCCTTGGACGCAACTCCACCGTATACAGATTGGCTAATACGACTCAGGATGGAAAAGATCCTTGACTCGTTATATTGATTATGATGCATGTTATGTGAGTTTATGATTTTATTTATGTGCTATATTTGATTATAACATTGTGAGGGAATCCCACTGAGTTAGTTGTTTTGCTCATCCCAATCCTTAATATTTTGCAGAGTAATTATGGAGTGCAGTGGAGGGCCGGTGGATTGCCTCAAGACATTATTTGCATTTTCTTAAGCAAACTATTTCATTGCATATTTCTTGCTACATTTGAATATTGAGAATTGGGTTTTGACATTATTTTCAGTAGCATTGGGTCATATTATTTTATTTTAAAGGGGATATGCTTAGCATTGAGACAATTTAATAGAATTTAGTAGTTAAGTTTTTTTTTTTAAATTATTAATGTTAATCTCTTTCGCTGCAAACTTTGAAACTTTTAAAATGCATTATTTTTATTTAGTTATAAAAAAAATTGGATACCTTTCTTTTAAAATTGCCTTAAAAAAAAGTGCTATGAAAATTGGGATGTGACATTATGCTTCGGCTGTCGGAAGCCTTATGTATGCAATGTTGTGCACGAGACCGGATATCTGCTTTGCCGTTTACATGGTAGAGAGATATCAAAGTAATCCGGGAAAAGAGCATAAGATGGCAGTTAAGAACATTCTGAAGTATCTGAAAAGAACTCGAGATAAAATGTTAGTTTATCAGTCAAATGGTCTAATCCCCATCGGTTACACGGACTCGGATTTCCAATCAGACTTAGATTCCAGAAAATCTACCTCCGGTAGTGTGTTTTGCATGGGGGGAGGAGCCATGACATGGAGAAGCGTTAATCAGAAATGCATCGCCGATTCTACCATGGAAGCCGAATATGTAGCTGCTTGCGAGGCAGCGAAAGAAGCGGTTTGGCTCAAGAACTTCCTAATGGACTTGGATGTAGGTCTGAATTTGCCCAGCGCAATTACTGTTTATTGTGATAATGCCGGGCCATCAAACACATTGAAAGGAAATACCATCTTATACGAAAAATCGTTAAGAGAGGAGATATAGAGGTGGCAAAGATCGCGTCAGGAGACAACCTAGCGTATCCATTCACAAAGGGTCTGCCTCCGAACACATTCGAGAGACATGTGGAAGGAATGGGTGTCAAGACCGTTGCCAATCTGCTTTGAGTATAAGTGGGAGATATTATTAGGTTTGTGTAGGTGACATTAGATGTCACGCATTAGGAACTACAAGAGACATGTTGTAGTATACTTAAAAGCAGACTTTGAGTATAAGTGGAAGATTGTTGGGGTTATACTGGAAAGTATGCTTTTACTTTGTATAACCAAACTGAATTTCTGTCTTATTTACTAAAATAAATTATTTATAACTGATGCTTTAAATATCATTGAATGTTACATATATTTACTGCATAACTGTTCAATAAATAGTACGTGTTACATTGTAGTTAATTTAGTGATACCAGATCACAGAAGATTAAATTAACAGTCCCTTGTAACTAAAAGTACGTTGTTCACGACCTAGATGGAAATGAACAATCCATCGTGAAAGGTTGAAGTGTAAGGCTCAGATTGGCTTGTCTTGACCAAGAGATTACACTAGTGCATGACTGATGCACTGAATAGGACCTACAGGAGGATAAATTCTTCAGCACTGAACTAGGAAGAATTAGACCTCAATGGTTCTTTATTTCTTAATATTCGTCCCTTAAATAGGATTGTGTGTGGTTAGTAATTATTTCTTTGACTTATGATGGGTAGAGAATCAATGAGATTCAATACTTTATATCTTGGGCAATATTATTGGTCACATGCGATTGCTAAGATTTAATACGAAGAATCGTGTGCAAGTACGCTTGTTCGATTTGCCCTCTTGGGAGGTTCATAAGATTTATCATACCAAATCTTGCAAGTGGAATTAGTTTCCGATATGGATAATAATGTTGAATCGTTCCTTGACCAAGGACAAAAAGATATTAATTAATGGAAAGCTATTTCAGTGACTTGAATTAATTAATGGGCTAGATAATCTTAAACACGGGAAATAATAACTGGGAGTCATATTAACAGTAATATGGGTTAAGATGGATAGTGCAATATTAATTATGTAGTGGGATTAATTAATATTTATGGGCTTGAATAATATTGTGGCTCAATATTGATAATTCAAGATCCATTGGAAGATCCAATCTTAATTCTCCTAAAGTCCCCTCAAGTAGCCCAAACATAAAGTCCAATAACTGAAAAAAGTGTTTATAATAAAATAAATTTTTGTTGCTATTTTTCCTAAAATTTTCGAAAAATATGAATAAAAGGGGAGAAAGATTTTCTTTGAATTTTGTTATGGAATGAAGATATGTATTCTTGGAATACAAAATTATCTCATTAAATTCAAGAAATCTCCCACTTGGTTATTTATATGGGGATTTTCGAAATTAAAGAAAAAAAAGAAGGAAAAGAAAGATTGTCTTTATTTTCTTGAAAAGATATTATGGAAGATATGTATTCTTGGAATACAAGTATATCTCATAAATTCAAGAAGATCCAAATCATGGAATCTTTATCCTCATTTTTTCGAAATTCCATAACAATAAGAGAGTGGGATTTTTATGGAATATTTTAATTATGGAGAAAAGAATATATTGGATATATATTCAAGATTTCTTGGAGATCAAGGAAGAGATTTTCTCTCCCTTTTTCCTAAGAAAAAATCGTCCACTACCTCTTATAAATACGGGATAATTTTTTCATCCCCAAGTGCAATTCCATGTGTTGGAGAAATTAGAAATCCACAAAGGTGGTGCAACATATAATTTATTTTTCCCTTTTGTTAATTGTTCGCGAGCATCCTACCACCGGATTGACGAGCAAGGACTTCGGAATACTTGGGAAGGTCTTTTGGTGTGTTCGTGTCAACGAACTCCATCTTCTCAACGATTGCCACTCCAAAAGGTTAGTTCACGTAAACCCGTAGTAATTCCGCATGCGTAGGATTTATGTGAACTGTTTATATGCATGATTTGTTGTTGAATTATTATTTGAATTAATATAGGATTAATTCATGCTAGTAATAATTGTTAAAATTAAATTTGTATTTAAATATTCATCCCGAATAGATCCGGACAATTAATTCCCCAACACTTCAAAGATGAAACACTTGGGAAATACTTAGGGTTTCGAGTGCTTCACAAGATTGCTTGAATACGAATGAGCTCTGGAGTTGCTTTGATTTCCCGGAACCTTGAAATATTCAAGGCCTCTGGTATTTATAGGCAACTCTCCAGAAGTATACCTTTGAAAAACTTTCCGCTGGAGAGATAGCATCTACGGTTTCTTCTTTGGGTATATGATGAACGACTATATTAAGGTTTGAACGCACCCTTGCATGTTTTAGGAAATATCCAGACAAGCAGCCAATCATCAATTTTTGTGAACAAGACAAGTATCAGTGCTGACATTCTTCAGGCAAATGTCACTTTCAGTGCCAGTAAAGTATGTTGTTGTCGCCTCCTCATTGGTTGAAATCTTTCTTTGAACAGAGACAACAAAAACGACTCTTTTAGTCAACCACACTGATCTGATAGTTTCCTTAGTGTTCACGAACGTATAACATTCTCTTTGTATGTACTAAGAATGAACAAACACTATTTTTCTTGAAATGACTTGTTCAGGGTCATTTGGTTCAGTACAAAACAGTCTTTAGGATCTTCTGGTCTTCAGGATTTTCGTTCTTCAGGTTCTTCTGAACTTCAGTATGTTTTAGGTCTTCAGTATGTTCTTGGTCTTCAGGAATCTTTCAGAGATCTTTAGACAAAAGGCTTTGTTAAACCTATCATATCATGAACTATATCTTTTGACTATACATGGTGTAGATAATCCTGAATTTTAATATGATTTGAAACCTGATCCTATACTACCAAGATTGTCCTGAAACATGTCATACTCAAGGGTTTTGGGATCTAATCAAAATCTCTATTAAATTCATCTCCCAACAGAGAAATTGCATACGTGAGTTGCCAGGAAGTTTATAGAAAGAAATCTAAAGGTGGTCTTGAAATCTAAAGGCGATTTTTCTCTTTCAGGTATTTACGCGGTGAAATCTGTTTATTACCACCTTCTTAATCTTTCTTCTGTGACATATAATTTTAGAGATGATAATGAAATTACAGTTTCTCGTTTTTCCCAATTTCTCTTCTCCTTTCTCCAATAATCGTTTATTGGTTTTCTTCGATCTTCAACACTCACGTTGAGTGTTTCAGTGGCCTCAGAGCCGGTTATTCCGCTATATATATAAAATCATCTCATAATTTTATATGATTATGAGTTTCCAAAATTTTAAAGAATGTATATCACAATAATAATGCCAAAATAAGTCTATAAATATATTTTCGTAAAATTTGCAGCAATTCAACTTTTTTGTTGTACAAGAGTTTAAAAGCTAGAGCCGAGGAACCTAATTTGAGGGCATTGGACTTGTTTGCTACTATCTGCACGAGATCCAATAACATAAACAAGCATGTACCGAGGCGTTATCACTTGATAAGAGAGATAATTGCTAGAGGAGAGATAGAGTTAGGATGAAACTTGTTTTTTTCAATAGAGTTCATCACGAAGGATAAAACCGGAGACCAGAGCTAGAGCCATGGGCTGTGTACGAGCATTAGTAAGAGAAGAGCAGTGTGCTGTTGCAGTGTAAAAATCAGAAGAAGAGACCAAAAATCTGCAGACCAGATTTGTGCAGACCAGAAATCTGCATACCAGAAATCAGCAGATCAACATACCAGAAATCAGCAGACCAGATTTCTGCAGACCAGAAATCTGCATACCAGAAATCAACAGATCAAGGCCCTTATCTAGTGTCAGAATGCTTGATGTGACCATATCTTCATCGGCATTACATACCTGGGTCTGAATTGGGGTTTTTCAGATTGGTCAGCTTCAGTGTGTTGGCTTTCTTTCATTGGAGAACTATCATCCTGAGTTCCACCAGCCTGAGTGGTTTTCATTGTTCGTTTCAATTTTCGGGGTTGGGTTACAGTTCGAGTATTAGTTGCAGTGCTGTATAATATTACTTCTTACTCTATACAGTGATAGTTTTCGTTCATAACAATGATAGTTTAAGTACATAATAGTGATATTAAAAAAATTGAATTTTCTTGCATAATAGTGTTTTTTTTCCTTGTGGAATCTTCATGTAGATATCTTCACTTAGATCACCGTGCAGGAATGCATTATTCACTTCTAATTGGTGTATGAACCAATTTCGCTTAGCCGCAACAGCTAATAGGCTTCGAACAATAATAAGTTTTGCAATTGGAGCGAATGTTTAATGGAAATCGATGCCTTCAATTCCGTGCGGTTGGAGCTGCAAAATAACCGACTTTTAAGATATCTAAAAAACAAATTAATAATTTCAAAAACAGAAATTTTGTTACAAAATAACTATCATTCTGTGATCATGTTTGTTTCACTTTATAGGGGTTCAAGCGGACCCGACAAATTAGTGGGAGTGAGATCCTCCACCGAATTATGTTCGTGGACGTGGGACATATTTGGGAAGGCTGTTTGGGTTGATCCATCGTCTCAACGGTAGATCTTAGTCAGAGAATATTTGTTCTGAGTGTGACATGCAGTGTTGATTGCTTCAGCCCAAAAACGGTTTGGAGTTGCATATTCAGCCAACATTGTGCGATCAGCTTCTTTGAGTGTTCTGTTTCTTCTTTCTGCTACACCATTCTGTGGTGTTATTTATAATTTTTATGAAATAAAAGTACACGAGTTTGATGCCCTAAACTGAAAAGTTGTATCACGACAGGTGTCGGCAAGTGTGGTGGGTATGGGGGGTTTTGGACTTTTTCGTTGCCCAATGGCTAAGGTATTCACCTCCTCGATCCGATCGAAGAGTCTTGATACTCTTACCAAGTTTCTTCTCTATTTCAGCTTTGTACTCTTTGAATTTCTCAAAAGATTCGGATTTGTGTTTCATAAGATACACGTATCCGTATCTAGAGAAATCATCAGTAAAAGTGATGAAGTAGCTGAAGTGACCCCTAGCTAGAGTGGGCAATGGTCAACAAAAATCGTTGTAGATCAACTCTAGAACTTCTTTGGCTCCCAATCACCTAAATCTCGAAACAAACATACCCTAAAAAGTGCTTTAAAAGTATTTATTTTTAGGCTAAATAATTAAATCTAGCACATACTTTTGATTTTTCATCAATTTTAGCACATATTTTTTTCTCTCTTCAAATTTAACATGTACTTTCACTTAATATTTAAAAATATCACAGGTAATTTTCTAGCTAGCGATCAAGGTATGTAATGTATACAAAGTCATTATTCATTTGATAGTTGTAATATTATTTCAGTAATAAATATTTATAAACATGGAACTGTAGGCTGTATTTAGAGCAATTTGGTTCCCCTCAAAGTTGCAACTTTCTCATGGAAACTAGTACAAGATAGAATCCCAACAATCCTTAACTTTTACAAAAGAGGAGCATTCAACCCGAATTTCTTTAGGGTACCATCTCTTCCTAGATTGTCTAAATTCTTAAGGATACATGGGTCAAAATCTACTCTTGGTTTGACTTACAAGCTCCTTCTCATTGGAACATTATTGAACACTTCAATGCTCATTGCAGCATGAAGAATGCTAAAAGGAAATCTGAATGGTCCCTTATATGGCACATTGTTATTTGGAATATTTGGTCTCTACGAAATTCAATCACCTTTGGAGGCCTTAGAATTGATGAGCAAGATACCTTCTTTAAATTTTGTTCTTCTTATTTGGTTAAGGCTAAGAATCAAAATAATACTTGTAAGTCCCTTGATGATTGGATGAGAAAACCTAGAAATTTGTTGGAAGTAGCCTCTCATGCGCTTGTCTATAAAGTTCCATTGTACTTGTGTAACCTTGGAGCATCCGTGGTGCTCTTTTTTCTTTAATAATATTTTTCAAACAAAAAAAAAATCATCAATCATTAAATGACCATATAAATAAATGAAAATGTAAAAATGACACATTAAATATATATTTATTATTATTATTTAATGACTTTCTTAATTCGTGTGAAATATTTTTAAAGGAAAAATAAAACGGGAAGGAGGATATATTAATTTATTTGATATATTATAAAAACTAAATAAATATAGGAGATTATGAGATTTGTAGATCTTAAGATACCTTCTAATCAAATATTTATGGAAAAGACAAATTTTTTAAGAGACGAGATGGGTTTTCATCACATACTCGTGGGCTTAAAACGCTACTGCAATCATATTTTAATGCAAAATGAGATCTATATATTAAAGTGAAAATTTATCTCATACATGAGACCGCCTCATACTATGAGATTGTGATTTCATATTACTCTTTTATTAATTTTTATATATATTTACTAAATTTTGGTCGTGCCTATACACATAGAAGTTACATAATAAAATTTTTGTAGTAGAGTTTTGAGGAAGTTTTGAAGCTAAAATATATAGATTCTTTGTTAAAGCACACTTTAAGTGTAATCTAATCATACATATCTTATGCTTAATTAATTATTCATGTTCAACATGCTGTAAACCAAAAAAAAATTAACACCTGCAAATAAATAGATAGAAGGCGAGAAAATAAGGTAAACATAATTTCATTAAGAATTTGTGGGTTACAATTCTCGTTGATCTCTTGATTCCACTAAATATATGAATTTAATTTGTGATATTGTTTCGGATTTGACATACAATTCGGTAGTAGGGTGTTAAGGGAGATGTTGATCTAGCCTACTATGAGGATCTCCTATCCACTTATTCCATCAAACTCAGGATTTAAACATACAATTTGGTATTAGGGAGTTGATGGAGTCGTTTGTGGCTTATTCCATCGTACTATTAAAACTCTATTTTGAGTCTTCTATTTATAAGAGATCAATCATTTAGAGAGCAAGAAAAATATATACCAAATCTGAGAATAAAGAAAACATAATATTAAATCTTGGATATATTTTTATATTATTATCTCCAAAATTAGGATTTACATAAATATATGACACTAATAAATTTAATAGATTTCATTGTCTACAAATACCCCTCGAGAACTATTGTAGAGACAAATGGCAATTGCAACTTGGTCTCAAATTTTTTATGTAGAACTCAAAAGGTGATTTGACATGCCCCGATGAAATTCTACGAACATGGATCATTAAAAGGGAGGAGAAGAGAGCAAAAAATGTCCCACCGGGCGTGCCAATTCGTAAACAGTGAAAAGGCGAGAACATAAGTTAAACATATTTTCATTAAGAATCTTTGGGTTACAACTCTTGTTGATCTATTGATTCCTCTCTCCAAAAACATGATACTGTGGTTTCTACGACTTATTCTAAATTTACTACAATTTGGTGATACCGGGGTAGGGAGTTGATGGAGTTGTTTGCGACTTATTTCATCTGACTCAAAATTTGACCCACAATTTGATAGTAGAGAGATGATGGAGTCGTTTATGACTTATTCCATCTAACTAAGGATTTTACCTACAATTTGATTGTAGGGAGTTGATGGTGTCGTTCGTGACTAATTCCATCCGACCAAGGATTTGATCTACAGTTTGATAATAGCGAGTTGATGGAATCGTTTGTGACTTATTCCATCTAACTACTAAACCTCTATTTTGACTCCTATTTGTAAGAGGTCATTGACTTAGGGAGTAAGAAAAAGATGCCCAAATCATGAGACCAAGGAAAAGATAATCATAAATTTTAGAGATATCCTTATATTATTATCTCCAAAATTAGGATTTATAAAAATATATATGGCAATAATAAATATAATAGAAGTTTGGTGACTATATTCAAGTGAGTTAGCTTGATATACATTCTAGGCATTAAAAAGACAAGCAAGTATTGAGTTCCACGAAGAACTTGCTTGAAAACTTGAAGAATTACTTTGAATCGCGTGAACATACAAAATTTTGTGTATTCAATATTAGTGCATGTCAAGTGAGAGGAATGAAATCCCTATTTATAGGTGCAGAATATGTCTTTGTCCTATACTTGACAGACTTGATGTGACGGGCTCCAAATATTTGAAATTTTCTAGAAAAAAATTGATGGGCTTCAAAGATCTGGGATGAACTTGACTTAATTTATTGAACTTTGAAGCCCATTTTGATTTGTTGGACTTCAGAGACCTAACTTGATTTATTGAACTTTAGAGGCCCAATTTATTTTATTTAATTTTAGAGGCTCAATTTAATTAACCGAACTTTAGAGACCCAATTTGGTTTATTGTACTCTAGAGATCATATTAGATTTATTGGACTTCTAGAGGCCCAACTTAATTTATCAGACTTTAAAGGCCCAATTATAATTTATTGGAAGGTCCGTTTGTATATACTCCCGACATTTGTAGATACACCCACACAAATTATTAAATACCTATAATACCCTTTTTAGTAAAAGTCCTAAATCTTTTCTCCTCCTTCTTACTTTTCTTCAGATGCTCCCTCATTCCCCCTTTTTATTCAATCGGCAGCCCTACCACTGCCCTTGCAACCTCCAATGCCATGATCGCCGCCCCCTTTCACGCCTCGGCCGCCCATCCATCCCTCTCTCTCCCCCATGTCCCCCCTCCCATTTCTCACACACCCGCCCACCACCTCTGTACCCAAGGGCGGATTCCTTTGAGGGTTGGGCCGGGCTGAGTCCCCACCTTGATTTTTGGGAAAAAAATTATCATTATAAAAAAAATTATATAACATACCTTAATAGGAGTCAAACATGTGACCTTTCAACAAATGTTAGCTATAGTTCACCACTAAGCTACCTCAATCTTTGCTAATATTTTACAAAATATAAGTATAATATTTTTCAAGCTTTCAGCTCGTCCTACATTTTGATCCTGGATCCGCCCTTGTCTATACCCCCAACCCACTCCACATCTTTTCCTATCTTTCACCAGCTCCCACCACCATATGGGTTGTCGGAAACATTATGGCTCCCTATAAACTAATTATTCAATTGGTTGAAAATGGAACATTGCCCCATCTCTTGCAATTGTGTTTTCTTCTCTTTTTACTTTTCAAGTGTAATATGGTTCGAAACTCCAGATCTAAGTGTTTGGTTATTTATTATGGTGGGAAAATAATAATTTTTTATATTTTTCGATCAAGCAGATAAAATTAAAGTAGTGTTGGAATAAAGGTAAAAAAAATAAGAAAGAAAAATGATGACGGCGGGCAGTTGCAACAGATGGCGGTGAAGGTAGGCGGCAATCTAGGCCCTGGTGGTCAAAACTAGATTTAATATTTTAATATTTTAAATTTAAATGATAATGGTAGTATGAGATTCCCAATAAATATATTATTCGGTGGGCTTATACACTAATGTTGAGGGTATATATAATCGAACTTTTATTGGACTTTAAAGGCCAACTTGATTTATCGAATTTTAGAAGTCTATGATTTATTAGGCGTATAATTTAACTTGAGAGCCTAATTAATTTAATGGGTCAATTATATATTAACTTATTTTAAGAATTGACTTTATTTAAAAATTTATTTAATTTTAGAAGTCATGATTTATTATATTAATTTATTTTGAAGCCTAATTAATTTAATGGGTCAATTATATATTAACTTATTTTAAGAATTGACTTTATTTAAATTTTTAATAAATAATAAATTTAATTAACACATAATTTTTATGTGTCGACATTTAAATAGGTGTGATTTTAATTTTCTTACACACGCATTATACTTGGTATTCTTTATAATAGTTATTTGAACAGTAAAAATTGATTTTACAATTCGAATTTTTCCTTATTTTCTTACAAGTGGTATTAGAGACAGAAGATTTTATTTAATTATCTTGTATTATAGAGATTTATTAATTAATTTATTAATTCGTATTTTGATCGATAATATTTACCTTTTATCAATAAAATAAAAATAAAAAGACGTTTGGCCTTAGATTCGTGAACGACGACATGGTTCTATTGAGAAAGTGGCGGGACAATTTTGTAGTGGGGTGGGATGTTAGGCCAATGCAAATAACTTGTTGGAAAACGGCGAAATGGGTAGATTGAATAATCAATTTGTTGATGGGCCAAATTTTTTGTTGTTGAGGGGGCATCTTTCTGAGTTGTTGAATTAAACTGAAAATAGGCTTAATCTATTATGTCATAAGCAAACAACAACAAAAAAGCAATTGTGTCGTGGGTTTATCAGAAGTGGGCTAATATTATGAGCCGAAATTGGAGAACAAATTATTGTTGGGCCAAATTTTGGGTCAAACATTAATAGTTGGTGGACTTAATTGAGGGTCTTGGAAATGGATGCAAAAAGGCTAAATGTCAAAGATGGTATCGTGCAAATTATTTTTCAGTGTCAATGCGTACTCATTTAGTCATGTTGTTCCATCTCTTTCAAGCATGTTCTTTTTTTCATGGGAGAATATTAGAGGAATTGTGAAATATAATAAACTATGAAATTGTATTGTTTGTTCAATACTAAAACTTCATTTATTTGTTGTTGAATAATAATTTACATTTTAGATATGTTTAAATAGGTGAAACATTCACAAGAACTTTTGATATTGCTGCTTAGAGCAGAATACTCTAGCATTTTGTAAAACAACATATAATGTCATCAATAATTCATTTGGTAATATATATCATATTTTTTCAATGATAACGATACGATCTAACCCAAGATTGTATGTGAATCGATTGAAAAATAAAATAAAAATATCTATCATATGTTGTCAATGAATATGGTATGATCTTACCTAAGATTTTTTGTGGATCAACCTTTGGTTATGTGAAAAATAAAATAAATTAAAAGTGATTTTTTTTATGTTTGCTTTTAAAACTATCAGAGCCAGGTTACGATCCTTGGACCTGTGGGTTATGGGCCCGCCACTCTGATTCATTGATCAACGTCATATTAAAATATCAAAAAACAAGTAATAAGGAGAATTATATTGTCCATTTTTTTATACTTGACCAGATATTGACATTATTGGGAATCTTCTTGTATTTAATATTGAACGAAAATCTTATAGGTGAGTTAATTATTTATCCTTGTAATAAGAAGATGTTAGATTATTTTGTCATTCACTCAAGAAGTATTGCTACAAGAGTGTTTCATATGACGATAAACATTTGTTATATTTATTGTTGAACAATAATTTACATTTAAATTATCTTTAATCTTTGAAACATCCACAAGAAGTTTTGATATTGTTTCTTAGAGTAGCTAATAAATATTGAATATATTAGTCTAACATTTTGTAAATAACATCATACAATGCCATCAATACCTCATTTGATAATATCTAGCTCATTTGATGATATCTATCATATGTTATCAATGAAAGGTGTATGATCCAACCCAAGATTAATATTGAACATATTAGTCTAACACAGGGGTGTATCCAGTATTAATAGTGGAGTGGGCTAACATAGGGGTGTATCCAGTATTAATAGTGGAGTGGGCTAAAAAATAACGCTTCGACATGTTAAAATTTATACATATTAATATTTTAATGATCATTTAAGTTGTACCCTATCACGATCTCATTTCTAAAATAAAAATGACTAAGTCTTGTTCACATCCAGATGCACTGTGCACTCATATTGTATTTTAAAACCATGCAACTTGTTATACTGAAAGATGCAACTTGTTTACACTAAATTGTGCAACTACTAATATGGAAATATAGTTGCATGGTTCAGTGTAAATAAGTTGTATCTTTTAATATAATAAGTGCATGGTTATAAAACGCACTATGAGTTCACGATGCACTTGAATGCATATGGATTCACTCAAAAAAATGATATGTGTCATTTTTCTTTATTTGCACATGGTTGATACCTGCTCCATTAAAAAGTTTGAGAGAAGCATTTAAAATTCTGAGATAAAACACGAGACAAATCAAATAAATAACTTTTATATTAATAAACAAATCATTATAAAACACGATTAATTGCATATGTTTGTGTTATTAAACCTCTAACCATTTTTATATAAGCTTGCATAATTAACCCAATTAAATAAATTTTTAAAAAATCAACAATTGAATTAATTTATTTAAATACAATTTCAAAACAATAATTTTACTAATAAAGCCCATACGATATATATCCCATCTAAAAAGGTCCAAATTGGATTATGTAAATTTTGTTTTTAGTGGGCAGAAAAGCTCACGCAATTGACTAATTCCAAATTTCAAAACACTTAAGCATCTTATGTAATATATTAAAAGAAAAGCTCAAACTTATTTTTTTATCTAATCAATTGTCAAAAAAATACCCAAATTAATTTGTCACAACATTAAACACGTATTATTCAAGCGGCAAGTCTATAATCTATTTAAATACATAATGTTCTCCTATAGCACCTCTCTCAGATGGGCCAATTATTTAAGAATGTTGCTTCTATTTGATCAGATGGAAAATAATATATTTTGGGCTGGGCTAATGCTTATAATTTAAAATATGTAATATATATATATATATATATATATATATATATATATATATATATTTATACAGTTTTAATATGGAGACCATGAGTGATCACCTTATAGAGCCCAATTGATGATTTAGCTTTCCACCTCAGCTAATTATCTAATTAAATAATTTAAATTAATTTTAAAAAGAAATCCTACAACCTAAAATCTAAATCATGAACCCTACACCATGACCTATTCGGGTCGGGTGAACCATAAACCACTTAAATTAAATTAGAGTGAACCATGAACCATGAACCATTCGGGTCGGGGTCCCCATAATTTAATTTACTCATTAAAATAATTTAAATTAAATTTTGAAAAAAATATCACTTTGCACTAATTAAATAATTTAAATTAAATTACGGATCCAAACCCAACCCGAGTGGTTCATGGTTCACTCTGCCCGAGTTTTCATGGTTCACCCGGCCCGAATGAATCATGGTTTAGGGTAGGTTTTAGGGTGGTGGATTTTTTTTAAAATTAATTTAAATTATTTAATTAGGTAATAAGTTGAGGTGGAAAGTCAAATCATCAATTGAGCTCCATAAGGTAATTTTTTTTATATATATATATATAAGAGGTTATTTGGAATGTGCATAATTAGGTAATAAGTTGAAACATTTTGTAAATAACATCATATAATTTCATCAATAGCTCATTTGATGATATCTATTATATGTTATCAATGATACGTGTATGATCCGACACAAGAATGTTTGTGGGTCGAGTAAAAAATAAAATAGGTAGTCTATCATTTGATGATATCTATCATATGTTATCAAGGATAAGCGTATGATCCGACCCAAGATTGTTCGTGGATCAAGTGAAAAATAAAATAAAATATCAAAGGATTTGGGAAGCTTGCTTCTAAACTATCAGAGCCAGGTTTCGAGTGGGTTATGGGACCACCACGCTTCCGCTGCGCCACTCTGATTTGTTGATGAATATCATATTAAAAATATTATACTGCCCATTTTGTACTGTAATTAATATTGTCATTATTGTGAATCTTTTTGCATTTAATATTGTGAAAAAAATATGATAGACAAGTTAATTATTTCTCCAATTGATAAGAAGATGTTGGGTCATTTTGTAGTTCACTTGAAATTATGTTAATTTAAGAAACAATTTGGAAGCTCAATCAAAAGATTTATGGTTCAGTGCATTACATTTGTGACTTAAACGTAATCGATTGTGGTAATGATGTTGAAATTTTATATCTAACATTTTGTAAATAACAATCATATAATTTTTAATCAAATAGCTCATTTGATTCTAAATATCATAGTTTCAGATATGTGTCATAAATAAGATATGTATCAAATTATTCACATGAAAGACTAAGTTTGCAAGACAATGCTTTCATTATGAATTCGACAATTTTTATGTTATTTTCTTTAAAAATATAAAAATTTAGCTAGTCATCTTCATTTGATAAATATCTTAAATTTGAAACATTTATGTTTTAATTAGTCTTTAAGGATATTAGGAAAGATAGATTGTTTTATCCGTTTTACCCAAACTATTGTTCGTGGATCAAGTGAAAAATAAAATTTTAAATATCAAAAGGAAAATTTGAAGGCCACTATTTCATTATTCGGGCTTCGATGGACAATCAATAGTTAAATCTATATATAGGCAACTCCGATTAAATATTTTCTCAATCTATTAGATATAAAATAGTAAACCAATAAATAAATTATGCATCTAAAAAAGCAGCAATTTCAACCTTGGATAGGAGATCACTGCTTCTACAAACGATAACCTAAAACGTGCACTAAACATTAAGGGGGAGACACGGCTGTGGGCGGAACTGGCGATGGTTCATTCTTTTGTTAGCATTTCTTCTTCGAGAAGTTTGATTAACATCATGTTCCTCCTCAGTTCTTTGCAAGTTGCATGTAACATTAACACATCCATGTCAACATCTTCTCTTTTTCCCCCTCACACATATTCTCTCTCTATAACATTGCTCAGTAGAAATATATATCAACATCAACATAAGATATATAAATCATTATTGATATGAAAAACTCTTTTTTGACATTTTCAATATCAACCTTAGAAAAAAAATTTTGTATGTTGAGAATCATTTCTCCAATTGATATATATGAAGATGAATTTAATATAAAAGAGAGATTTTGATTAGATCTCAAAACCCTTGAAATTATGTTAATTTAAATTGAAACAATTTGGAAATATCTGCTCAATCAAAAGATTTATGGTTTCATAGGTTAGGCATTACATTTGTTTTAGCTTAAACGTAAAGATCCCGAAAGCTCGATTGTGGTAATGATGTTGAAATTTTATATCATGAACATTTTGAAATTAGGAGCATTTACTGAATTAAATGTTGTCCAATATTTGATTTAATACAAAAGGTTAGAACTAATTTTTTAAGGTTGTCTAAATATCATTTTGTTTGTCTCTATTCACCGATAAAGAACCAATGTCATAAATAAAAGATATCTATGTCAAATTATTCACATGAAAACAAGTGATTAAGTTTTACTTGTTTTCCAAACCAATGCTTTTCAAACCCTGAATCACTAAACCGACAATTTTTTTCCAAGAGGATATTTTTCTTTATGAAAGTTGCCAATAAATACCCGTTTCACCATTGAAAGGTTAAAATTTAAGAGCTCATTCATCTTCTTGTGAAGCACTCGAAACCTAAGAATTTTTCAAGTGTTCCATCTTTGGAAGAGCTCAAATAGAATCAAATTAAATTTGAAATATCCTATTTATGTTTTTCATTGTAAAAGGATATCTTTAGTTAGAAACCAACCAAAGTCAAACCCTATTGTTATGTTTGTGTGTGATTGTTGGAAGTGAGAGTTGTAAAGAGTTAGTAAAAAAATTAGTTAGTTAAACTAAACCTTTATTCTTTATTGGTTTACCCATGAGATGGTTTATTAGGAAAGATGAGTTTTTGAGAGTTGTTTTATAATGCTTTAAACTTTCAAACTAGTTGGACACCTTTTTCTTTGCATTGTGTGCGTTAGCATTTTCATTAAAGCATTCACTAATACACATTTGGGCTTGGACAATTATGACCTTGGAGAGCGGTTATAACCCCTAAGTATCGTAGTATTTAAAAATACTTGAAAAAAAGACTTGACAAATATTTTTCATTATTAGGGCTTCGATGGATAAATCAATAGTTAAATCTTATATATTTTAGGCAATTTATTAACCGCTGTCCATATTTTTTTTTATTATTAATTTATATTTTAAAAATCCTATAAAAAAACTATAAATCAAAACTTAATAAATAAATTATAAACCATAAACCCAAAATCTAAATAAAATCATAAACCAAAACTTATACCATTATATACCAAAACATCAAATAAATTAATAAACATACACATCATGAAATAAATAAACATACAATCATAAACATACGTCTACACAAAAACATGAAATATATATCATCACAAATATAAATTTAATTACATGCTACCAAAATTTCAAACAACGTTCAAGGAATATAAGAATCGATTGTAAAGACATGGTCTGTGTATTTTTCCATTTCTCCGGTCTTTTCTTAAGGTAAGAATTGAGCTCACGCTCATAGACAAAAAACGCAAACAACAAATCAATTCATTATTTTTTATTCAATCAATTTTAAAATAAATCTAAATTGACTTACATTGAGAGGAATGTTTGATTTAATCTTCCATCAACACACAAAAATGTCCACAATGTTCATTATCTCTTGCCTCGGAACCTCGTGATCCATTCACTTTTATTTAATAAAGCAAAAGAAACAACATTTAATATAGCATGTAACATTAATAAATCCATGTCAAGCATTGTTTTTCTTTTTTGTTTTTTTGGTTAACCTTTTCTCGCTCATGACCATATATGTTAACAAGATCCATATTGTCATATTCATCCTCATCTCTAATTATTCTCTCAAATGGAGAAATTTATCATCGAAAGATGGTACAAAATGAGTGAGATATATAAAGGATCATCAATTGTGTCAACATCTTCATATTGATATCGCTAATTTGGAAACTATTGTTAAATTTGTTTGAAAACCAAATGACCATTTTTTATTAAAGTACTAGAACCTTTTGTTGAGCTTGATCGCCATTATGAAATCATTTGTATCCCACATTCTTCAAATCAACGAACCATTTCAACTTGGACCCCGTTAGGGATCCTCACCCAACTACACTCGAAGATTGGTTATCTGAACAATATAGGAGATGAATTTGAAATATAAAAAAAAGATTTTGATTGATCCACTCAAAACCCCACTCCACTATTCTCGTGTGGCATCATGATCTTCGGTATAAAATGTGTATCCGTTGCTGATAACATTTGTATGAATACACATGTCTATAGAATTGGATAACCACTTAACTCTTTCATTCATAGATTATGTTTCCCGTGACTAATATTGCTACATAACCATTGAACCAGTCAACAAACGTGTGATTGTGCTCAACTTCAATCCATGATCTATTTGGGATTTCTCTCGGCCAGATATCGCATGTCTTGGTCGATAAAAAATCCATCCTATTGAAAGACGCCGACCGTGTTGTGAAGTGCATCCTTTAAAGTGCATCCGTTTAGTTCCTCCATGCTAACACTTTCACCATCCATCACGGTGGTGTTCACCAACTTCACCATCCATCCATCCTATTGGTGTACCGGTAACCGAAGTCCAATTGCATCGACATTCGGAATAAATTTAGACCCGATTTTTTTCTACTAAATAGCGTTACGCAATGCATCCCTCCGCCCGACTTATTCATCACATATCCTTTGAACTTTCATATATCTCTCTACACCATACATCCATCGCCATACGAAGATCCTTGTCTCGTGTACCAAATGAACTGTTAGGTGAACCATTATATCAAAAATAATAGAGGGAAATACATCTCAAAGACATCTCGAAAACCAAGCAATTTTCTAGGATCTATGACCTTGCTACTCATTGCCTTGAAGAACCAAAATAACTTTGTTATGGTTATCATTTTCACAAGATAGAACGAAAATAAAAAGTTCCATGATGGCATGATATTTGATTCATCGATCTCCACGCCATCAAAAGTCTCAATGTTGGAGGAATAACCCTCTCTTTTCACATCCTTTAGTCTCAACTCTTTTATCTCATTCTTGGACAAGGTGTGACCTAAAAAGAACGGTTGACCCCTTTTCTCTAGGCACATGTTTTAATTCTCGATCTTATTCCCATATCAATCATATCCATTCTTGCATTGTAACCATCCTTGGACTTCTTATCGGCTAGAACCAATTGAGCAAGACAAACGTTCTTCTCAACGCATTAGATCAATGAAGTGTCTAACATACAACTCTTTCCAATAGGGCAATTGAAAGAAAATTGATTCCTTCTTCCAACATATCTTTGATCTTTCCGAATGTCGATATTCTTCATCTCATTCAATACATCCGAACACGACAATAAACGTGGTGCTTCAAAGTGATTTGGCGATTTGGTTACTTGTTTCCCAAACCATGCATGGGCTTGTTCAAACCCTAAAAGAGTCTTTTAGAGGCTATGGGTCTTCCAAATGATAGTTTTCCTCAAGACTCACCTTGTGATGTGTCTTCTTGGTACAACAAGGACATGCATCGACCTTTCACCTATATCTAATAGATTCCCCGTGGCGGAAAGTCATTGATAGTTCCAAACAACTGGCCTTCAACTTGAAGTTCTCCTTTCTTCAGCATCATACACATCGATTCAAGTATTCAAGTCCTCTATCAAAGGAGCACAGATATACATCTATGTCGTTACCAAAGTTGTTTGGGTCCCGATATCAAATTTTTCAACATCATGTTCCATCTTTGGAGAAGGTTATAAACTAATGAATTTACTATGGTTGGTACTTTGGATACGAATGGATTCATTCAAGTATCAAGACAAAGCTCATTGCCAAATTATGAGATAATCTTCCACCGGAAATCGTGGGGTGTCTTTATTCCATCTTTGATCCTATCATCATGATGCCAAGTTAAATTTCTAGCATCCACAGTTATACATTCTCCTCGAATCTTGGTATTAACCAAAGTACCAAACACCTTCAAGGAGATTTATTTTTCTTATATCGTTTGGGACATTCATCGAGGTGATACTCCTTCCAAATAAGATACAATCAGTTGACAAGCATGAATTTTAATGTGTTAACCCGATGGACTTGAGCATTTGTTTAGCATCATATGCTCTCTTAAGGCAAAGACATTTCCATCGAAATAGACCACTAATTGTTTCCATTTCATACGTTAAGATGACCATCTTGAAAACAAGTTAGGTGAAGTTGCTTTTAGGTTGAACAATATCAACACACGGTAAGCTTTTGTTGCCTTCTTACACCCGAGAGTTGGTAATCCAAATAGAATCCCTTAACTTCTCTTATAAGGGTGATCTCGCAGATCATCATCATCCCCACTCGATGTATCAACGAATCGATACATCATCAAAAATATCCGCATCCACTTGTATCTTCAAACCTAAAGTCACTCGGTTTTATAGGTTGCTTGAGCTACATCCATCTCTTCTCTCACCATGATATGTCCAAAACAAAGGTATGTTTTATCAATACCGTGAATCATCAAGTGGTCAAAAACGTGACCACTAACGTTTTTCCATTCATACATTTCCAACACGGATATGGAATGTACCGATCGCGGTGTCTAGTGCATGATTACAAAATTCTTTCAAATTACTATATACTCATCTGATAATCGATCTACTCGAACCCACTTTCAATCCATATAGAACTAGAGATGCCTATAGAAAAGGCAATATGAAGTCTTTCTCAAGATAATGTATATATCCTAATGTATTAAACCTAAAAGTATTACAATCCTAATGTATAAAACTTGCATATAGAATGTGGTAGTACCTAAGGTTTGTATATTGCATGTATCTAAGGATTTGTTGCATCTCAAAACAATGTATATAACCTAATGTACCATCATTAATCATCTAAAGCAACACACTACTATCCATTCACCAAATCATCAAATTAATATAACCAAAATATATCCTAATGTATTAATCCTAATTTATGCTTAAATCCTCACACAAGCATATTATCAAACACCTTGAGTGCACCAATTGTTCATATCTAAGTTAGCATAAAAAATCAAGTCAAGCCACACAATATATATTCATATCTAACAAGTTGTTCATCTCTAACACCAACAACATTAATCCTAATAAATTAACACTAATTTATGCTTAAATTCTCACACAAGCATACTATCAAACACCTTGAGTGCATCAAATACCAATATATATACACCAATATACATACACCAATATACATACACCAATACATACAACATGATATATATACACCAATATACATATACATACACTTAATTCAATATATATATATACACATTAATTCAATATATATATATATATACATTAATTCAACATATATATACATATACACATTAATTCAATATATATATATATATATATATACTAGCTAACATATATATATATATAAAGAATAATTACCTATGGAAGGAGAAAGGCGGCGGACGTCGGAAGGGAGGTTAGCGGCAAAGGCTTACTGGCCATTGTGTACTGAGGAGGACATTGAAGAAGATGGTTATTTGGGGAGAGGGAGGAGGAGGCTAGGGCTTCGGTTTGTGATTTTGGAAAATATAAGAGCTAATGTGAAGAAGACTACAAGGCGGAAGGGAGGATCTTGACGGAGTTTGATTTAGGGTAGAGGAAGGAGGAGGGCCATGATTTAATTTGGGGGAAAAATATAAGTCCGGTTTTACGATTTGGGTAGGATTTAAATTATCCAAACACTTGGGGAACCGCTGTCCAAAATATATTCTCTTGGAACAAATTCTAAACATTTTGGGCTTAACTTTTTGAATTTCTCTTAACCGTCTTAACTGCAAGTGATTCTCAACCGACTTAGACGTGGGACAAACGAACCATTTTTTATTTTATTTTTTTATTAAAAACCGCTCTCCAAGCTATAGCTTGGAGCACCTGTTGTACAAGCTCAAATGTGTAGTAGTGATTCTCGTTTTCGATATTCGGATAACAATCCTCTGAATCATCACGACCTTAACATAGTTTTAAAAAGCTTTTTCAAAAGATAAAACATTATAAACTTAGGGCCTACACTTTCCCCATACACTGTGATAAGCTAGTATAGATATTTACACCGAGGATTGAACAAATAGTTATATGTTCCAAACTTCTCTGGACTCTTTTACACTTTCGAGCTTGAATTTGAAGCTCTTAGTGTCTCGATGAGGTCTTTCAAACCTTGTTATCTCGGTTGTTTCATAACTTGACTCACTCATAGTTTAAAAAATCACTATACACGTGTATTCTCCCCCCATACACATGTGAGACTCGTTTACCTCGGGACCAACTTTAAAAAACTTTAAAAAAGCTCTGATCCAAAAAATAGTCAACCTTGTACTCTCTTCCGCATGTGTTAAAGAGCTAAATTGATTATCCAACTTTGTTTCAACAACGTAACATAGTCTAGTGAAATTAGCTAACCGAAATATAGTCACAACTTTTCTTAATTCATAATCATTATTGATAGCAAATTGACATGAAACTGTACAAACTAATAAAAATAATTTTACTTATTTTTAATCTATATGATTCTCGGATCAGGTATTTAAGTTAATATACAATCAACACACTAAATTATGCACACAAGATAAAATAAGATAAACAGTGTTCTACATAATCTTAAAGTAAAAAGATGTTATATACCTTATAAAAATACTTCACAAACTTCATCTACACTAACATGGAGTGCCTTTAAAGGGATAGTAATATTTCGAGCCTTCTTCAGATCAAGAACCCGATTACAGGTAGCTGAACATCAGTGGATTTGAAACCAAACCTAATTCACTATGTAAGCAATATACTCCAATGAACTAGAAGATCAAACTCGCTGAATATGGATAGTAGGTGATTTCTGCCATTTTCGATTGCAAACTCAATCAGTTCCTGAAATCACAACATCAAAGCAACCATGAAACATGTCGCGGATCCAGATATATAAAGAACAAACAAACCACCAAATCTGCTACTATCTAAAGTGGAACACTCTCAAGTCGTAAACACAACGTTACTGGGGCACTTCTAAGATTAAAAATATTTTCACATCGGACCAGAGTTTGAATTGCGGTTTCATGAACTAATTATATTTGTCAAACACTCAAAAAAAAATTCCGTCAACATATGAATTAAAGTTCTTTGTCTAATTTCCCTTCTAAGAATATAAGAAAACTGCTCAGCAATCTAATCGAAACACATCGGAATGTGGACAAACAATAGAAGCAGTTAGCATGAAGTCCAGGAATGCCAAAAAAAAAATTTCATCAGTAAATCGGAGAAAGAGCCATATAATTTAAGTTAGTGCCTCACTATTGAAACATCATTAGACCATACGATCGAAGTTAATTATACAAAGTTCAGTAATTTTCATGTCTATATGTATTTATTTATGGAGTTAAAATAAAGCTTTGACAATTGGCATACCTCATGATGAAACAGGGCAACAAACTAAGTCTTAACCAGACGTTTCATATGTTTTACTCAAGAATCACACTTGTGTGAGATGGTCTCACAATGAGACGGGGCATAATTTAGATGTTTAACATTTTGGGAGTAGTGAATGTTGATTTGTGCTAGGTTGTACTCCGTCTCATACGAGTTTTTGTCATTACTCAATTAGCTAAAAAAAATTATGAAAACTAATAGTTCGATAATGATGTTCAGAATGGGTGTGTCAATCAACACAATGAAACTAAGTAAACATCACCCATCTAATTATGCAAGGAAAAAATGTAAAAATTCTATAGAAAATAAAAATGCATAATGAAAGACAGGGAAACATTCTAAAAAGCTATCTTGGATCCAAGTCCAAATTGACCTCTAAACTAAATCTTGTACCAATCTTTGTTCGCAATAAACTTACTTTTATCTTAATTTTCTTTGCAACAATTAACATAAAAAAGAACTCCATGACATTGAATATATATTTAACATGTATCAAACAACCATCATCAGAAGTTGCATTAAGCTCAATTATAGTCACTTCCATATATAACTCTTAACATCCATTTCACGAAAAAAAATTGAAATAACACACTGCTTACACAAAAAAAAAAAAAATCTTTAACAAAAAACTCACCCATTGACCAAATATTCCAATTCATCACCCATAAGCAGAGGCGTATCTACATATGTTAATGGGTATGCAAGGGCATACCCTCATTGTTTTCAAAATAATCACTTTATATATATTATAGTATTTATTGTTTACATTTTGACTATAGAAAATGTAAAAAATATACTTATTTTTGATAAATAATTTATTTGTTTGTAATTCTTAATATTATATATTTTTAAGTTTTAAATTGTCTATATTTTGTTTGGAAAAAATTTGTGCAAATCTGAGTTCATGTGACCTTTTCTTGTTCAAATATCACTGTTATATATCCACATTATTACTGTTATGCATGTATTATAACTATTCAAAAAATAAGTTCATGTGTGTATTTCGGCTGGTTTATTCCGGTAGATTCCTGTGTGTATTGATATCCGGTAAGAACATTAACCCTATCCGGGTACATGATCGATTTTGTGATACCTTGGGCGCCTGCTAAGCCTACGATTTAGGAATTGTATGACATTTTCTCTTGGTAGGAATGTTAACGCTATCCAGGTATATGAACGATTTTGTGATACCCTAGGCGCCTGCCCTTCCCTAAATTAGAGGTTCGGATCTATTTATAGGCTGGGTTGGGGGTGTGTTATTTTCACTCATCAGCGATTGTTTTCATCTTTCTATATTTTGTTGTGGACTTTCTTGTGTTTGGTGACTATGGATGCAATGATGCGTCGGTTGAACATTGAGGAGGAAGAAGAGGAGGAGTTGATTGTTGAATTGGACGACATTGCCGATCAATGGGAAAACATTGAACTATGTTTGGTGGCTAAATTTGTAACCGACCAAAATATCTATTTTCCTATTTTGTAAAAAGCCTTATGGCTAGTGTTTGGAGGCCAAAGAAGGGGGTGTCCATCAAGGAGATTGGTGCGGGAAGAATGTTAATCCAGTTTTATCATCAACTGGATTTGAAACGTGTGATGGATGGGGGGCCGTGGTAGTTTGGAAATTTCCCCTTTGTTGTTCACCGTTTGGGGTTGGGGGAAGTCCCTCTCAATGTCACTCTCATGACAATTCCCTTCTGGGTTAGGGTGGAAAAAGTTCCGGCGGGCATGTTTTCCGAGCGGGTGGGTTGAATGCTAGGCAATTTCATGGGAAAATTTTTGGAGTATGATGGTTCTAATGTTGGCTCTGTCTGGTTGAATTTCATGAGAATTCGTGTGGAAATAGACATTACCAAACCTCTGAAACGTAAGAAATGCATGAAGCTCTCGAATGGGACGTCATCGACAGTCTATTTCAAGTATGAGAGGTTGAATTTGTTCTGCTTCATATGTGGTATGTTGGACCACACTGAGAGTTACTGCGATGTAGCATTTAACTCACCAGATGGGGTAGTGACGAAGGGTTGGAGTGCCAGTCTCAGGGTTACTGAATGGAGTGGGAGGGATCTCGATGGCGATAAATGGCTTCGTGAGAATTCTGTGGAGACTGAGATGGTGATCGACCATGGTGAAAACGGTGAGGTGAAAATGGTGGGTCAGAATTTTGGAAAGAGCATGAATCATGGGATTGTTGGGGCGTCTGATACGTTGGTAATTAATTCCCATATTCAACGCTCTGCTAATAATGGCAAGATTGCTGATAAGAAGGTAACAATTAATCTTGTTTTTGACATTGATGATGAAGAAGATGTTATGGGGATTGACTTCCTGGAGGCTCGTAAGCGCAATCGTATGATTCGCCTAGTTATGTCTCCTGGTGCGGAATCTTCCCATGTGCCTGAGATGGTTAATGATGATAGTGATGTTATGTCTCCTGCAATTCCTTTTTTACAAGGGCTCATTAGAGCTCATAGGCCAGATGTATTGTTCCTTTGTGAGACTATCTCTCATGGTAATAAAATTGAACAAATAAGAGTGTGTTTGGGTTATGATTGCGCCTTTCCCGTTAATTGTGTTGGTCGTAGTGGGGGTCTTTGTTTGTTTTGGATGAACTCTATTTTGTGCACTTTATTGAGTTTTTCGCGAAACCATATCGATGTTAATATCGTTGATAGGGAGGGTAGTTGGAGACTTACAGGTTATTATGGGTTTCTGGAAACGGTGAGAAGAAGGCAATCGTGGCAACTTCTTCGTCATCTTGCCAGTGTGAGTAGCTTGCCTTGGTTAATTCTAGGTGATTTTAATGACCTGCTATCAGAATGTGACAAAAGTGGGGGGGCTCCACACCCCAATTGGTTGTATCAAGGATTCAGGGAAGCTATTTTGGATTGTAATGTGTCGGATGTGGATATTACGGGTTACAATTTTACTTGGTGTCGAGGGCGTAATTCCAATAACTTTGTTGAGGAAAAATTGGACAAGGCCATGGGCAACCCGGATTGGCATTCAAAATTTCCAAATGCCAAGTTAGTGAATATGACGGCGCCAATTTCTGACCATACCCCAATAAAGCTGGATACCTCGCCCAGAGTGATTATCCCAATACGGAGACCATTTTGTTTTGAAAACAAATGACTTGAGGAGTCGGATATCGAGAGTGTCGTCACCAGGAGTTGGAGGGTATTTAATGATTTTGGGTTATTGCATTGGTTGAAAGCTACGTCGGAGGTTTTGGGTGATTGGGGAAAACATGTGTACAGCCTGGCTACGTAATAAACAAGATTTGGAGGCCGAAATCCAACATACCCTTACGCATGGAGGTCTGAATAAGAGTGAAAGATTGAGTCTGGCTAAACGATCCCTTGCTAATCTTCTTGTTAAAGAAGAACAAAATTGGCAGCAAAGGTCGAAGGCAAGATGGTTGTTGGGAGGGGATTTAAATACTAAAATTTTCCACCAGATGGAATCGACACGAAAAAAGCGTAATACTATCGGTGGTTTGTTTAATGATCGTGAAGAATGGATTGAAACACAAGAAGGGATGGAGACCATTGTACTGTCCTACTATGCTAACCTTTTCACAGCATCCAAAAGTTTGACTGATATTGATTATGTCATGGATTCAGTTCGGCAATCGATTACGAAAGAAGATAATGATATGTTTTTGGCGGATTTCGATGCAGAGGAATTCCGGATCGCGGTTTCGCAAATGCACAAGGACAAATCCCCCAGGCCAGATGGTTTCAACCTAGGTTTTCACAAAACATTATGGCATGTTGTCGGTCCGGATATTACAAGCTCGTGCATTCACTGGTTGGAATCTGTTTCATTTCCGGATCAATTAAACAATACAACAGTTGTTTTAATTCCGAAGTGTGACAATCCCAAGTCGGTTCGGGATTTGAGGCCTATATCCCTTTGTAATGTTATCTACAAGATCATTTCAAAAGTCTTATGTAACAGGTTAAAGAAAGTCCTCCCGGACCTTGTGAACGAGTCTCAATCTGCTTTCATTAGTGGCCGGCTTATTAAAGATAATATTTTGATATCCTTCGAGACCATCCACTCTATGAAAACTCAGAGGCGTGGAATACGGGGTAATGTGTCTCTAAAAATAGATATATTGAAGGCCTACGACAGGGTGGATTGGAGGTTCCTGGTTAGTATTCTTAGAGGTATGGGTTTTCAAGAGAAGTGGGTGAAATGGATGCAATTATGTGTTCAGACGGTCACTTATTCTTTCTCAGTTAATGAGAAAATTGTGGGTCCCATTATTCCAGAACGTGGGCTAAGCTAAGGTGACCTACTATCCCCGTATCTTTTCATTTTGTGTGCAGAAGGCCTTTCCAGTTTGTTAAGGAGGGAAAATCGTCGGGGAAAACTTCAGGGGTGTCGTGTTAGTAGAAGGGCACCTTCTGTTTCACATCTTTTGTTTGCAGACGACAGCTTATTGTTTTGTGAAGGGACTCGGGATGAGTGTATTACATTGACGAATACTCTAAACCTCTATGAACGTGCATCTGGTCAGGCAATTAACTATTCGAAATCCGGGTTTTCTTAGTGCTAACGTTCCAGCGAAGATGCATGATGAGCTCAAAGCTATCCTGGGGATGTCATCTCCTCTCAATACAGGTCAATATTTGGGATTGCCATCCCTTATAGGTCGTGATAAAACATCTATTTTTAATTATGTTCGAGAGAGGCTATGGACCAAATTGCAACATTGGCGTAGCAAGAAGTTGTAGAAGGCTAGAAAAGAGGTTTTGATAAAAGCAGCAGCCCAGGCTATACCAGCTTTTTGTATGAGTACGTTCTTATTACCGTCGACTCTACTTGATAATTTACACAATATGTTGAATTCATTCTGGTGGGGGCATGGGTCGGATCCTAAGAAGGGGGTGAAGTGGGAGAAATGGGAGAAGTTGTGCGCACACAAAAGTGATGGAGGGATGGGTTTTCGTAACTTGCATCTATTAATGTATCATATTAAAATCTCAAAAAAAATATGAACATGCATCAGTCAACATCTCAAAATAGTTTAAATAAGCCACGTGGGGTGGGTCATTATTTAAACACATTCAAGCAGGTTACAAACAAGAAAACATTTACAAACCTTTAATATCCAGATTAATAGTTGGCTCCCACTTGACCAATATAAAATTGACAGGGACTTCGGGGAAGTATATGCATATCAATTTTATACCTAAGTAATAACCATGATTAAATACAGAATTATTATTTTGTTTTGAACGAGCCTCGTGGGGAGGGTCATCGTAGCCACTAATAACAACCCACAATCATCCTTTCGGAATTTATTCATGTGAAATCTATCTTTTGGCCATCCCGTGGGGGAATTTCTCCAAAAGAATCCACAAATAAATAAATCATGGAGGTCAAAATTAATTCAATTTTATTATCCAGAATAAAATTGTCAATTAATTATTTAAACATATTTAGTAATTTTCAAAGGTGAGATTTTTCAAAACATTTTCTCATGCATCGCATATTTAAACACAATTTAAATAAGCATAAAACAATGCAAAACATCAAAACAAAAATTAAACACATTTGGCACATATATCCAATTGTCAGGGTTAATTTTTGTCATTTCTTGATTTGAGAAATCGTCTTCATAGCCTTCATCGTTCGTCTCGAAAAGCTCCCACTCGCCCGCAACATGTTCTTTAAAAAGGACTTCCCAAGTATTCCCTTAGCCCTTGCTGCTCGACAATCCGTTGGAAGGATACTCAAACAATTAACAAAAGGAAAAATAAACTTTGTTGCACCACTTATGTGGATTTGCTAATATTTCCAGCACATGGAATTGTACTTGGGAATGAACTAATCATCCCCTATTTATAGGAGGGAGGGTGGTCGAAATTTATGTGATATTTCAATGTGGGAAAAGACTTTTCTTGGTCACCAAGAAATCTTGAATATATCTTCTATATTCTTTTTCCCATAATTAAAATATTCCACAAAAATCCCACCTCCTCTATTATGGTGATTTTCGAAAATTTTGTGTTACAAGAATCCAAGATTTGGATCTTCTTGATTTTATGAGATATTCTTGTATTTCAAGAAATACATATCTTCCATAATATCTTTTCAAGAAAATCAAGAAAATCTTTCTTGCCCACTATATTTTCAAAATTTCGAAATTTACTATATAGATAACCAAGTGGGAGATTTCTTGAATTTAATGAGATAATCTTGTATTCCAAGAATACATATCTTCATTCCATAACAAAATTCAAAGAAAATCTTTCTCCCTCTTTTATCCATAACTTTCGAAAATTTAGAGGAAATATAAGAAACAATATTTATATTATTTTAATCACCTTTTCAGTTATTGGACTATATGTTGGGCTACTCAGGGGGCCTTTAGGAGAATTAAGATTGGACCTTCTAATGGATCTTGAATATCTAATATTGAGCCACAATATAATTCAAGCCCATAAATATTAATTAATCCCACTACATAATTAATATTGCACCATCCATCTTAACCCATATTACACCAATATGGCTCCCTTGGTCATTATTTCCCGTGTTTAAGATTATCTAGCCCATTAATTAATTCAAGCCACTTTGAAATAGCTTTCCGTTAATTAATATCTTTTGTCCTTGGTCGAGAACGGTTCAACATTATTATCCATACCGGAAACTAATTCCACTTGCAAGATTTCGTATGATAAAACTTATGAACCTCCCAAGGGGGCAAATCAAACAAGCGTTTGCACCGCGATTCTTCGTATTAAATCTTAGCAATCACATGTGACCAATAATATTGCCCAAGATAAAAAATATCGAATCTCTCGATTCGCTACCCATGATAAGTCAAAAGCAATAGTTACCAATCTCACGTGATCCTATTTAAGGAACGAAGATTAAGAAACAAATAACCACGAGGTCTAATTCTTCCTTGTTCAGGTTCAAGAATTTATCCTCCTCAGGAGGTCCTATTCAATATGATCGGTCATGCACTAGTGTAATCTCTTGGTCAAGAAAAACCAATCGAGCCTTACACCTCAACCTTTCGCGATGGTTGTTCATTTCCATCTAGGTCGTGAATGGCGTGCTTTTTTAGTTACAAGGACCGTTAATTTAATCTTCGTGATCCGGTATCACTAAATTAACTACTGAAAAACACGTCTTAATTATTGAACAGTTATGCAAAGAAATATATATAACATTCAATCATATTTAAAGCATCGCTGATGATAAACAATTTATTTCAAAGAAATAAGTCCGAAATTCGGTTTTCGATTATACAAAGTAAAAAACATACTTTTTAAAGATAATCCCAACAATCTCCCACTTATACTCAAAGTCCGCTTTTAAGTATACTACAACACGCCTCGAGTAGTCCGCGACATCTAATGTCACCTACACGAACCTAATAATTTCTCCCACTTATACTCAAAAGCAGATTAGCAAATCGGTCTTGACACCCATTCCACTCACATGTCTCTCCGAATGTATTCGTGAGGCGGGCGCTTTGAATGGATCTGCTAGGTCATTCCTCAGACACTATCTTTGCCACATCTATATCTCCTCTCTTAACGATTTATCGTATAAGATGTCTTTCCTTTAATGTGTTTGTTTGACTCGTGAACTCTTGGTTCTCTTGAATTTGTAACCCCCCTAGCGTATATTGCTTGACAAATTGTAACACCATCCAAGTCCACTAAGAAGATCTAGAACCCAATCGGTTCTTTCACTGCTTCACAAGCAGCTACTTACCCGAGTCCCATGGTTGAGTCAGTGATGCATTTCTGCTTCACACTCGTCCATTTGATGGCTACACTTCCCAAATGGAAACACACTAACTGAGGCAGATAATTTACGGAATCTAAATCGATTGAAATTCGAGTCCGTTAACCGATGGGATTGAGTATCCGATCGATAAATTAACATTCTATCCCGAGTTCTTTTCGGACACCTCGAATGTTTTTAACGTAAATCCAACACGCTTTCCTCGGGTTACTTTGATATCTTGCTACCATGCCTAACGACAAGCGGATATCCGGGTCTCATACACGACAATGCATACATAAGGTTTCCGACACCTAATAAGGAATACCTTTCATGTCATCTATCTCCTTTTCGCCTTAGGGAACATTTTCTTGGATAGATGGATTCCAAGTCCGAAAGGTACGAATCCTTTCTTGGAATCTTGCATCTTTGAATCGCTTCAAAACCGGTGTCTTCACGTATGAAACTTGCGATAACCCGATCATCCTTTTCCGGGATCTCGAAGTTATCTTGATCCCAAGGATATGTCCGCTTTCCCTAAGTCTTTCATATCAAACTGTTTTTGAAACCATGCCCTTACGCCCGATCACACCTTCACATCGTTCCCGATGATCACAATGTCATCTACGATAGTACTAAGAATACCAATGCGATTCAAACACTTTTTATACACACAACTTTCAAACTTGTTTTGATCAAACCCATAAGACTTTATTACATGATCAAAACTTTGGTTCCATGCTCTGGATGCCTGTTTGAGTCCGTAAATGGACCTCTTGAGCTTACAAACTTGGTGTTCTTGGCCTGTTTCAATGAAGCCTTGGGGTTGTTGCATATGGATCTCTTCATCAAGACTTCCGTTAAGGAAAGCTGTCTTGACATCCATTTGCCAGATTTCAAAGTTGAAAATGCGCAGCAATCGATAAGAGAATACGGATGGACTTAAGCATGGCTACGGGCAAAAAAATTTCCTCATAATCGATCTCTTTCTTTCTGAGTATAACCTTTCGCCATTAGTCTTGCTTTAAAGGTTTCAACCTTCCCGTCCGATCCTCTTTTCCTCTTATATACCCACTTGCATCCAATGGGTTTGACCCCATTAAGTGGTTCGACTAGCTCCCACACTCTATTATGAAACATAGAACCCATTTCGGCTTTCATTGCTGTTTGCCAAGAATCTGCATCCTTATCTTGGAGTGCCTCGTCATTTGTCCATGGGTTTGATTCTGGGAAATCAAGTCCGAGGACTCTCCTATTCCCATGAATCTCTCGGGCTGTCTAACAACCCTCCCACTATAACGAGGCTCCGGTTGTGAAAACGTATCATTTGGTATATCATCTAGTACAGTCGGCACTGAGGTTTGCCCTCTAAGCTCATTTAAGGTAATCTCACTTCTGGGTTTTCTTTGTTTCATATAGTTTTCTTCCAAAATCTAAAATGGGTGCGGATGTCCACCTTTTGATCTTCGGAACTATAGAACATACACCCTTTTGTTCCCTCGGGGTATCCTACAAAACAGCCTTAATTCTGATCGAGGATCCAATTTACCGGTTTCCTTGTCCAACACGTAGGCCGGACACCCCAAAGTTCTCATGTGTCTCATACTAGGCTTGCGCCCGGTCCACAATTCTTTGGGGTTCTGGGAACTGATTTGGATAGCACCAAGTTCAGAATGTAAGTCGTTGTTTTCCAAGGCATAACCCCAGAACGACTTGGGAAGATCCGCATAACTCATCATTGATCTAACCATTTCCAAAAGAATTCTGTTGCTTCGCTCTGCAAACCCCGTTTTGTTGAGGGGTTCCGGGTGCAGTGAGCTGGGATACAATCCCTTCATCAGATAAGTAGTTCAAAAACTCATCGCTGAGGTATTCGCCTCCACGATCAGATCGTAGAGACTTGATACGTTTTTCCATATGATTCTCTGCTTGAGCCTTAAATTCTTAGAATTTCTCAAAGGTCTCAGATTCATGCTTCATAAGGAAAATGTACCTTGAGTAATCATCAATAAAATTACTCATAACCTCCTCTCGCTTTGGTTGACATTGGACTACAAACATCTGTGTGAACGATCTCTAACACTTCTTTGGCCCTATTCCCCTTGGCTCCAAATGCCCTCTTGGTCATATTACCCTCCAAACATGATTCGCAGGTTGGAATCGATTCAACTTGGAGATGCTCCAGTGAACCATCTTTCACCAACCTTTGGATCCTCTTTGGATTTATATGACCTAATCTTAGATGCCAAGGAAGTGTCTCGTTCACGTCTGATGAAGGTTTTCTTTTCTCAGAAACAGTTGATGTGTTATAGGATACATTTCGTGAGTGGTGTGCACAGTTAATTGTATAGAGATCATTCAACAACGTTCCATAAGAGATAAATTTATCAAAAAAGATGGTAACAACTTTTATTAAAAAAGTAACCAAAATATCCATCACAAAAGTTTAGAAACTGAAAATGAATTCTTTATAAAATTTGGAACGTAAAGAATATCTCAAAATTAAAACACTGTCTTCAAAAGACAGGTGCACTTCTCCCACTGCTTCAGCTGCCACTCTCGTAGCATCGCCCAGTGTGATGAGGACCTCACTTCCACTAAGTTGCTGGGTCCGCTTGAACCCCTGTAATGTGAAACAAACATGATTAGCGGATCCCGTATCCACCACCCACAAAATGGGAGGCATACGCCGCTAAACAAGTTTCAAACAACTAGTGCGTGAGTATTACCTTTCTTTCCTTTCCTTTTGGGATCGGAACAGGCTGACCTCGATTGTCCTACTCTCCCGCTTTCCAAAGTTTTCCTCATACTTGATCCCATGCTTCTATTTGATGTTGAGTCTTCTTGGTTTAACCTTCTTCTCTTTTCATCATCCTTATCACCACTTGATCTAGGATGAAGAGAAGATTTCCGTTTCCCCAAGTTCTTTTCCTCGCGCTCCACTTCCTTTTCAACCAAAGTCAAAGCATTTATAAGATCCTCCACTTTAAAATCTTGATCTTCCATTAGATACTCAAGATAGCGGTGATTATAGCTCTTTGGTAAGGATTGGAGAATGAAATTAACCTTAGTATTGAAGTCATATTTTTCGCCGAGGATCTCAAGTTCCTCAAACAACACCATAACCCTAAAGACGTGCTGTGCTGCAGTCGTCCCTTTTTCCAATTTTAATTGAGCAATTTCTTGCTTCACACTTTGGACTGCCATATGGGTCTGATGTCCGAACATCGCTTCGAGATTCTTTAAGATGTCTGCAACTGACTCATATTCTTGATGAAGGCGCCTCAACGCATCTGACATGTGTGCCAGAATTGTTTCCTTCATCAAACCGTTTGCCAACTCCCATTCACCATAAATCATCTCATCCCATAAACCGGCATCCTTAGTTGGTTTTTCGGGTTTTGGTGAATCAAGTACCCATTCGGAATATGATGCGGTTAGGACAGATTTTATTTTGTGTTTCCAACCAAAATAGTTTTCACCAAAAAGTAAAAGGTCTTTAGGTATATTCAATAGTGGATTAGAAGGTTGCGACATGATGAACTGAAATAAACAATAATATGCATAAGCACAAATCTATCACAAGGTTTGATCACATGCCATCATATTTAAAATCTCAAAAAAAATATGAACATGCATCAGCCAACATCTCAAAACAGTTTAAATAAGCCACGTGGGGTGGGTCATTATTTAAACACATTCAAGCAGGTTACAAACAAGAACGATTTACAAACCTTTAATATCCAGACAATAGTTGGCTCCCACTTGACCAATATAAAATTGACAGGGACTTCGGGAAGTATATGCATATCAATTTTATACCTAAGTAATAACCATGATTAAATACAGATTACTATTTAAACTTTGATCGAGCCTCGTGGGGGGTCATCGCCGCCACTAGTAATAACCCACAATCATCCTTTCGGAATTCATTCATGTGAAACCTATCTTTTGACCGTCCCGTGGGGGGAATTTCTCCAAAAGAATTCACAAATAAATAAATCATGGAGGTCAAAATTAATTCAATTTTATTATCCTAATAAAATTGTCAATTAATTATTTAAAACATACTTAGTAATTTTGGAGTTGAGATTTTTCAATTTGGCAACCCTCATGCAAACACATTTAAAAAATTAAATAAAGCATAAGATAGCACAAATAAATCAAGCAAAAAGAAAAATAAACATATTGGGCACAAATTATCCAATTGTCATGGTTTGATTTTTTCTTGGCTTGATCTTGAAGAAACACGTCTCGAATTTCTCCCCACTCGTTAGTCTCGAAAAAATACTTGTCTCGAACCGCCACGCCATGCCGGCTCGATGATGCTGCCTTATCCGTACCCGCTGGCCCTAGGTTTAAGATGCCTCGGCACCGCTGGCAAAGCCACGCCGCCAGCGCCTCGGCACGCCTCGGCGAGTCGGCGAAGGTCGGCCGATCCTCGGCGGGCGACAGCGTCCAGTGTTCATCCATGCACCCAGCCTTATTCGCCCAAGCCTCGGCCTCGCCAGCGTCTCGCCCAGCGTCTCCTGCAGCGCCGGCCAACGTCGCCCGCCACTGAGCACGCCCCGTGCGCCCGCCCGGCTGCTCTGCTCTCGGCCGCGCTGGCCTCGCCCTAACCCATGCGTGCCGCCACGCGCCCGCCCGTTCTCACGCTGGTTACGGATTTAGATCCTTTAATTCTTCATCTCTTCGTTCCGATCCGGTTACAATTTATTTACAAAAAATAAATAAACCTAGATCTAGACTAGTCTATTACATTGATCAAATCAAACAAATCCTAGTCTACTCGTGGATTTTCTCACGAGGCAAAACAAATCCGAATAACATTTTAATAGTAAAAGATTTTATTTTTCTTCTGTTCTTGCCGCAATATGAAGTTCATTTTACATCAATATTTAAGTTTTTAACAATCAAGATTGATAAATAAATAAGATGATTTGTATTTGTATAAAATTACATTTTGAGTATTATGTGTTTAAACAAAGTAATATTATTATAGTAACAAATCTTCTTCTAAAAATATAATATCCTTTTAAAATTTTAAATATTTATAAAAGATTAAGCAATTAAAATTACAATAATCAATTTTCATTAATGAGTTAAGTTGAATGATTTTAGGGATTTTGATCACTTTATTCACGGTTATAAAAATAAGAATAATATCATTTCATATAAACTTATAAATTTAAATTTAATTTAATTTTGAGCTATAGAAATTAGTACATAAATTACATAGTAGGACTATAAGAAATTTATTAATTGTGTAGCAAAATTCATTCCCTTACATAGTACGATTTCGTTAATTCTCTTATAGAAAAATATACCATAAACTAATTGTTTTAAATATTCTTGTAAAAAATATGCTACCCTTTTAAACACATAATCTTTTGACATAATTCAGGGATTTAATTGCACGAATTTATATAATCTCAGATTATAATAATTTATATTTTTAGTAAATATATTATAAATTAATTATTATAATAATATAATTAAGTGGACCTTGACTTTATATTTTTGGTAAATATATTATAAATTAATTACATAATTATTATCTCTTTGTCATTAAATTGATTGATAATTTCCTTAGTAATTATCAAAAAAATTGTTGGTCATAATAAAAATATTTTTCCATTATACGCACTCATGAATCAATTATATCTATCTTAATTATTAATTAATTCAAGTGATCCATAAATTTTGGATTTATATTTCGGTGTAAATATTATTTTGGTGTAAATTGTTACAATAATTAGGTAATAATATAATGTTGATGAACTAATTTAGATAACTAATAATGACCAAATCACCAATCTCAATATAAGTTGCATGATTTTCTCCTATTCGTTACATGCAGTCATTTCAATTTTGAAATTAAAAAATATTAATTTAAACATTATTTATTCACAAAAATATTTTATTTGAAATCTAATCAATTTGCTAATTCAAAAACTTTATATGAAATTATAAAGAAATTAATTTAGCATTAAAATAAAAAAAAATCTATATTTTCATCTAATTATATGCGTTGATTATGTATATTAATTAATTAGATTGCAAAATATATTTATAAAATTATGTAACTAATATTGAAGCACAAAACATTAATCGATCTTGAAAGAAAAAATATAGAAGATTAAAGTTGAATTCAAATCAAGATGATTGAGATTATAAAATTATAATTTTTATATTAATAACACCAAACCTTACATAGATCAAGCAAAAAAATCTCCAAAACTTATAAAAAAAATAAAGATATTTACACTCTTTCGAAACTTAAACAATAAAATCATCTTTGTAGATGAAGTCTTCAACTATCCAAACAATGCACTTGCAATAAAAACCCTCGATCATATTCCGCAAATCTGTTGATTAAATAAAAAACAATATTAAAAAGAATGGAGGAAACTGGAAGAAACATCGAAGAAAAATTAAAAAAATTAATATTTCCGCATGAAGAATGTATAATTGTTACCTTAATCCACCGAAGAGATTGTAAGTAGGCGACTCTACATAAAAGATGATTAAAATTATAAAAACCTGCAAAACACAATCTCAGAATATTATGAGAAATTGAGAAATAGAATGAAAAAAGACAAAAGATTTTTGAAACATTATATGATAATAAGAACCTGCAAAAAAAAAAATGGAACAAAAGAGAACAAGAGAAAATAAAAGTGTTTGGATATGACAATATAAAAAAAACGAACATTATTAGAGAAGACAATATAAAAAAATGAACAGGAGAAAATAAAATGGAAGAGAATGAATGGAGAAAAATGAATGAGAGGTGTGACAATTTATAGAAGATAGAAGATAAAATCAACAACTGAGATCAAAACAACACTCAAAATGAATGAGATTAGAGAGATTTGAAATAGAGGAATGTGGTTCCCACATCATTGTATTAATTGCCACATCATCTTATAAATATTTTACATTATAGAGATTATAGATATATATATATACTAGTGTTAGCCCCACGAACTTCGAGGACTGAAATAAATTTTATTATGTAAAATAATCAATAATATTTTAATATATTTTTGTTATTTGGTATTTTTTATGATTAAATAATTTATAATTCACAAAATATTAAAAATAAAAATATACTGTAATTCAAATATGCAAAATATAATTTTATATGTTATTATACTTGATGACTTTATAAAAAACAAATGAATCCACAAATTTAGATTTATTACTGTAGGTCCCGAACGGGTTTAGTGAGGGCAGAAGTCTAGAGGGGAGGGGTGAATAGACTTCTGAAAACTTTTTTCAGAATCAGTGTGAGGGCGATTAGCTTTGATCAGAGTCTTAGTGAATCGATTTGGGTCGATAATCAATTCTTGTCGACGCTGAAGGCGATCGATTCGAACTATCAGTTTAAGCGATGTGTCGGGAAGCTTAAGTTTTACCCGTGTGAAAAACCGGTTTTGATAAATCGATTCCAAGGTTAATCTTTTAATCATTGATCAAGTGTCAGTTTGATCGGATCGAAGCTTGGTGCTTTAAGTTGATCTCAACTTGGAATATGTATGCGCTTTAAAGGTTGTGTGCGATTGTGTAATCGCTTAATCAAAGCGGTAAAGGCACACAAGATTTATAGTGGTTCGGACAAACCAGGTCCCACGTCCACTCTTCCCTATCACAAGGGCACCTACTTAACCAACTGGACTTAGTTTTATGTGTTAGTCCAACACAAAGACAATCGACTAGATGTTTAAAGAGTTCACACTCAACCGATCCCGCAGATCGTAACTAGAAACCCTATCTCGAAATCTTGCTAAACAACTTAACCTAACTTGGGGGTTTGGGTAAGATTGTTTGGTTCCAACTATGAAATCTTTTCTTAAGATAAGCGACTAACAACTAGATGAAAAGATTTCTATGCTAAGAACTTGTGGGATGAACACTTAATGAAAATAATCTTCTTGATCGCGGTTCTTCGATGCGAATCGATATTAGCTTGAGCTTCTTGATTGTTCAACGTTTCCGTTGTTCCACTCTAAAGTGTAATCCCATATATATAGACCTTGAAATCAAAGAGCCGTTGGAGAGCAATTTGAATTTCGTTTATATTTGCAGACTTGCGGGCTTGATGTGACTAGCCGAGGAACGGCATGGCCGAAAAGCGTGAATTTGTACTTTGTAGCCGTTCTGAGAGGTAGCATCAAATCCATAATTTATCGTGCTCCGATCATGCGGTCTTTGTTCTTATTGGATAGCGACTCACTTTTCGGTGTTATTCTTCCAACTAAGCTTGACATTCTTCTTGTTCGGATCATCGACGTATGATTAGGTGAAACATCGATTTCACTGGTGAAATGATCTCATCGATCTGAATCGATCGGTCTACTGATAGAGTCTTCAGTGCTTAGGTTGACTTAGCTTCAACTAGCGGACTTCGGTGATGTAGGTCTTCTGGTCTGATCTTCTGGAAGTCATCCAATCTTCAAGTATTCTGAATTTGAGCTTCATGACTTCAGATGAGATATCTGACTAGATCAGATCGATCTGATCTTCTATTCTTGTCTTGCATTCGGCCATCGGGATATCAATTTGTTCTTTGAGTCTTGGATCGACCTATACATATTGAGTTTCCCCTCAATATGTGACCTATCTATTACATCGGTTGTTCTATACAATCATTATCAATTGGTCTCCTATAGCAGTAATATAAACATCGATCGGTACCTAATGTCCGACCGGTCCTATTACATGTTTTTGGAACTTTCATCAAAACTATAAATTTCCCAACAATTTCCCCCTTTTGATGAAACCAAAATACTTTGAGAAACCAAATACGATTGATAAAAAATAGAACGATTAAGAGCATATAATCAGAAGACAATGAGACTTTGTCTTAGGATCAGAAAAATAAACTTTTCTCATTAAAGAATGATGATTACATGTTACATCGTAAAAGTTTGAAAATAAAGCGGTGATCCCCGAGTAGTCTTCGATTCTTCACTCTTTTAGGCTTGTATCCTTCGGCGCATCTCTTTGATCTTGAGGTACGTTGAAAATCGATAAAGTTTCCATTTGACATCATCGATCTGTGCGGATCGCTTATATGCGTTCTGCTACAGGATGTCAAAATAGAATCTTTGAAATGCCATCTGTCGAATGAGCCATCCGCCTTCTTCGAGTATTCCATCGATCATACTCTTGGCGAGTTATTTTTACATTGATAAGCTTGGCCTCATTTTTCCGGATACTTTTAAAAATCCGGGTATTTATTTTCTAACCAGTTGAGGAAATCTTCATCAGGAGATTCTTCTTGTGGAACAAGATTGAGAACAAAACATCCGAAGCCATTCACTCCGATCTTATTCCATTCCTCAAATTTCTTGGCATCTTGCAGTTTTTTGGGATGATTTCATCAACTCTTGTTGGCGACTTAGGTTACGTACGGATTTTCCAAATTTCTTCCTTTCTTAAGCTCTCAATCTGAATTTCTTCTTGATTTTCTCGCTCTTTTTTTTCTCGCCCTTATTTCTTCTTGGCTTTTTTTTCGGGCTTCTTCACTTATCTGCTCTTTGGACATCTTTTCAGCCAGTATCTGGCTGGTTGTGCTTCTTGTGGCTATCTCAGTCCGAGTTTGTGATGTCCTCTTTGTTATGTCGATTGGTTTCTCATTCGTCCTTCCCTCTTTTTGGTTTGATCAAAAAGAGTAGTGAAATGGGAGGTCGAGAACCAAAGTTGATCTGCGATCGCTTTGTTGAGATCTCACCCAAATGATATGCCTTGAGTTTGGCAGATTAGATTTTGAATCGTCGATATCGGCTCGATCTTGGCGATTCCATGGCAAGAGAGTGTTTTAATCGGCTTGTCAAGTTTCTCTTCATCAATTCTAGCTTGTCGGTGAGCATCGAAAAAAAAAACTTGTTGTTTATCCACCGAGTCGGTTTGGCATCAACGGTCTTTATCGATTCAAATTGACGCAATGACACCTGATTTGGGAGAACCGATCTTTGATTGCCCCTAATCACGAAATAGCCAATTCCCTTTGATCTGTTATTTCTTTGATGGCATCGCCTTTTGATCGCCTATCGATCCTCAACTTCTTCTTTTCAGAGATCTTTGAGACAAGATTTGATCTCCGAAGTTGATCAATAGTGACGTGTGATGTTGGAATGTTGGGTGTCACTTGATCTCATTCAATTGTTTGTGCCTCCAAAGGTTGGTCATGAACTGCAAGACCGACTCCACTATCATCGGCAGCTCCCGCATCCTTCATGATGGCATCTGCCCAGAGCTTTGTCGTAATCTCGATTAAATCTGTTAAAGCAACCCTAGCTTCTCGTGGATCGAGCTTTGACAGATTTAGTAGATTATCGGCTTAGCCGGTAATCCCACTTTTAGCAGATTTCTCATGTCGAAATCGAAGTCTCGCAAACTCATCCGCCCATCCATTCAATAATTATTATAAAATCGAGAAGCTTTTAATCAAGATCTCTCGGTGAGGATCTCCGCCTTCTCTCTTATGGCGGGGATGGGCGACCCGATTAAGATCTGACTCATCAATTTCTCTTTAGATTCGCATTGATCAATTTCCCGATTATGATCTTTGTTGATCTAGACTCGAGAATTGTCTGTCCCGGTCGATTTGATGAGATGTGGAAGGTTACCGTTGTGCTTGAGCAGGGAAGATGGGCGATCGGTTCGACCTGCGGAGGTTCTGCTTTGTGGAAAGCAGTGCTACAGTTCCACATCGAGTAATCTTCGTTTCGCGAACTGATCTTTGTTCAGTTCGCGGGTAGGTGGAAGAATAGGAGAGACATGCTTTCGGTACCGTTAGTCAGAGTGGTGAATCACCGTGTGGCTGGAGAAGGAGATCGAACGGTTTGTGCTTTTCCTCGAGAATGATCTGGCGAAGCTTTTTGAGAAGCTTTGTCGATGCTTCACCTGATTTTTTGTGGTGCAACAGATTGATCGGGCGCTCCTTCTTCATCGACTCATCTTCTAAAGATCGAGTCATGGGGCTTGCTTCGCTTTCTTGACCTCTTCTCCCCGGGCCTTCACCAGTTTTCTTTTCTTCTTCTTGGGGGCATCTGGTGGGCCTTCTGGGGGGCCTTCACCACTTCGAAATGATTCGCCAAGATCTGTTGTAGAAGAAGTTGCCTTCTTGCTTTTTCCTTTCTTTGACTTTGGGGGGTTGTAGCGTATCATCGTCCGTTGGCCCAAAAATGATTGAAGTGGCTGTGAGAAAAGCCTTATAGGACTTCAAATCCATTACATTCCCATTTGGCCTTTGGCATTTTATCTGTGGGATAACCGCAACCTTGTTGAGATTGCTTATCTTTTTTTTCTTCGATATACCGCCTCCACTCATCAACTCCAAATTTATCATGTTCTTGGAGTAGAATGGCCTTCAGAAACCCATGCCAATTGATGTTCTTGGCTTCATCAATTATTGCAACCATCTTTATGCAGGTTTAGACCGGATGTAATAGCATCCTGGTTTGAATGCAATACCCATTATTGTTTTTGACAATATGTCAAACAACAATCGGTATTTCCTCTTGAGCATTGGCCTGACAAAACCTGAAGTATGATGTTTGTCAGCCTCTCTGAAGAGCTCTTTTCTGATCAGCTCATCTTCGTTCTCCCTGTAATGAGCAGGCGAGATCCGGCCCTTTTGTAGGGTTTGAGCAGACGGGTTATATCATTATTCGTCGGTCGATTTCTTCATAGCCGGTGGATCGCCGAAAGTAGTTCTTCTCCTGGAGCATCCGTATCCACTCTTAAATTCCTTAGGAATTCTAGTGCTTCATCTTGCATCATTTGGATTGCGATGAAAGCGTATAAAATTTCTCAAGGCACTTTTTTAGAATTTGCTCGACCTCCATGGATTTCGGATCCCGAGTGATATTGAACTGTACGAACTTATCATCCACAATCTTTGTTGCCAGTTCCGCATAGTTGCACATTATTTTACCCATACCGTGAGTGATCATCTACATATAAGATAGATTCGGTTAAAAAATTGTGCATTAATACAAAGAACATCACATATGCGGAAACCAAGAAACAACAAAGCATAACACAGGATAAAAACATTTAAAATCAATGGATTTAAAAAAGATACATCAAATAAACATAAATTACCAGATTCTGCTTTTCGGAAAGATGATTTTGAAACTTAGGAAAAACACTTTGAATCTGAGAGAAGTAATTTGAAGTTTTCAGAGAATAAATCGCAAGTTTGTGAAATGGAAAACTCTGGTATGGTTTTTGATGAACTTTATAAAGACGAGGAGGGAAAAAGAAGACAAGATTTAGAAGATCAACCGTTTGAAAAGATTAAACGCTCCAGATTAAGCGGTTTTGATCGGGGTCGAAAAAGCACGCATCTAAAAACCTTTTGGATTTAAAAAGCACGTTTAATAGCGGTTAATACATGTTCCCCACGCCCCGCATTAAATGATTTGCGCAGAGAATACGTCCGCAAGGATAATGGGTACGATAGAAGGCAAATAATATCGATAAGATCCGATAAATAAGCAAAGAACAAGAGAAAAGAAAAAAGCGTGTCTGGTTGGTGATATTAATCGGTCAATACCACTTGTCCATGTTGATTTCACTTGTTGATCTTAGTATTACGCCTAAGCCTTAAAATTTCCCAACCGATCCTTTTAATCGATCTTCTTCACTTGCATCGATTTGTTGAGGTTTCAAGCTCAACTGATCTTCCTGAATCGTCGATTTCCTTTCCGATCCTCCTTGATCGGTTGAAGTTCCCCACTTCAACCGATATTTACGCTTTTTCCATAGACCGATGTATCGATTTGTTGGAGTTTTAAGCTCGGTGATCTTCCTCATCCCCGGATCACCAGATGTATCGATTTTGGTTGACCTAATCGATTCTTCTCAAGTCAATCCAATTCTTGGAATAAGTGTTACTGTGAAACTTAGTCTAGAATAGTAGTCTCTATTCCCTAAGTTGGCGTGATTTGACATCTTGTAATTATCGCCCTCAATCTTTTCGATATGTCAATCCGCCAGTAAATTTATCCAATTATCGATCGCGTGATTCCTACACGCCGTCCTTTTGGTGCATTTCTCTAAAAGGTTTTGAGAACTTCGAATTTGCATTTGCACCCTTGCTTGGCCTCTATAAATTGGACCAATTGTTTTACACAACATAACCCAATCACCATACTTATCTTCTTTGTAGAATCATGTATCCCGGTGAACCCTTATTTCCTAATTGAAACTTCCTAAAACACCTTTACCCTTTTTTCAATGATTTGACTTCTCAAATCAACCCCGTCAATGCCCCTTATCAATTGTTTTTGTCGTCATCAAAGATTTCACATACGATTGTTGCCAAAGCTTCTCTACCACCAGCCAACTTTCTTTGCAAACCGAAAAAAACTTCTCCTAACCGTATGCACCTTGTGTGTCTATCGTTATAACGTAACCCGCATCAACAGACTCGGTCTGAAAATGAACATGAGTTTGATGTACGGTCTGCATCAGACAACAGCTGATGTCCGTATATCAACTCACCATTTAACAGCTGGAGAGCCCACTGACTCTTTCTTAGGGCTCCTGGCTTAAAAATCCTATCAAGGCCGCTGTCGCTCCACTGGTTTTAGCTTCAGCTAGCGGCTTTAGGATTTCTTTAAAGCCTCTTTCACTCTTGTTAAGTGGGGGAAAATGAGAGCATCAGATTTAAAATCTCTCTCTCCCCTGCTCTACTTGGGTTAGGATGAGGGTTTAGGGTTATAGGTTTAGGGTTTTTGGTTATGACTTATGTACTGACCTCCGGGTCCTTTGTACTTGTATCTTGTAATGTAATCCTGACCTTCGGGTCTTTATCAATGAAAAGTTCTATTATTCCATTGTTGTGTAAAATTCCTGTATCCTTATGCGATTTTAAGCTTTAATCTTGTGAATACCACTTGTGTATCTTGCTTGTTGAATATTAGCTTAATCGACTTACAAAGTATAACTGAACAGATTTAATCAGATAATCCTTTAAAACGATCAGTTCCTTTAATCTGATAAACTTTAAATCTGATCAGTACCTTCTCATATCAGTTCCTTGACTGATCTTTTGATCAGTTGAGATACCAAATTTGATGGTCCCGTTTTGAAAACCCATTTGCACATGCGGAAGCAAAACGTTTCAGTTCGGTGCATATAAAAACAGGGGTGAGGGCAGAGTGATTCAATTTTTATTTTTTTTTGCTTTTAAGAACGATGTGTGTTATGCTTATAAACGAATGCATAAGGCAAGTAATAACATAAAGCAGTAAAGAACACACAATTTTATAGTGGTTCGGACAACTCGTCCTACATCCACTCTTCCCTTCATGGGGCACCAACTAAACCAACTTAACCAACGGGACTTATCACCCTCACGGGATTGCCGATAGATGTTTACCGAGTTCACACTCAAACGGGACTTATCACCCTCACGGGATTGCCTACCCTCCCTTTCGGGATTGCTTAGATGTTTATCGAGTTCCCACTCACCTACAAACTTATCCTATCAAACTGATTTGGGTAAGGTTTGTTTTGTTTCAACTAGGGGTGAGATTTTCCCTTACATTTGTTTAGCCTCAATGCTAAGGATGGGAAAATCTCTCTAAGCTTAGGATATGGCATTTTTGCTTAGATACAATGAAGAACACTCTTGGGTAAATTTGGATATGTAATGCTCGTGTTCTTGAATGGAGTTGCTTGAATATTTGGCTTTTAATTTCACTTTGCAGATCCTCCATTATCTTCTTTTGAAGATAGTGCAATGTATTTATAGTGTGGATTTGAATATTACCGTTGGAGAGTAATATTCAAATCCATACTAATAATCTTCCAGCTTTTCTTTGTCCTTTTGCACTGTTGTTTGCAGCTTTATGTCACATCCATATATGTTGTTATCTTCTTATTGATCAGCTGCTTTTGTGTGTCTAAACGGATCTGATTTCATGGGATCTTTATTCATTGCTTGATTAGGGTCACCGATCCGTCCATTTGAAATCGATCTGTAGATTTACGGTGTCTTTGAAAATCCTTTGTTCATCGATCTTTGAAATTCTTGTTTCATCGATCTTTGAAATCCTTTATTCATCGATTCTTGAAATCAGCATTCATCGATTCGCGAATCACTGTTCATCGATTTGCAGAAATTCTTGTTCATCGGCCGATTTTTCTTTATTCATCGGTCTGATTTCCTGCGAACTCGATTTTTTTGTTCATCGGCCGATTCACGGTGCTTTGATCGATCACTCACTGATCGGTCAGTTCTTATCTGACCTGCATAAATGAGCAAAGTGCATCGAAAACTGCTTCTGATGTCGGTTCTTCAAGATGTCGGCTCGTCGAATACATAAAGAATCGCTACTGATGATCGGTTAACTCTGATCTTTGCTCTGATAAAAACGCATCGAGCGCTGCGGTCGGTTTACGCGTCGGTTAACTCGGAACTCATCCTTCTCATCTGATCTTGATCAGCCTCTCGTCTCGACCTCGTCGATCTCGATCATCTTAAATGCGATTTCATGAGTTCCCCCTCAACTTGTTCTTCCGTTCCCCCTCAACTTGTTATCTGTAAATTAGCTTCAAAAAACACAAGTTGATAATGTTTTGGCATAATTAATCAAAACTAAAATATCCCAACAATTTCCCCCTTTTTGATAATGACGCCAAAACATTAAAATATATGCACTTTTACAGAGATCGGGTTTTTGATTTAAAAGATCAGTTCAGGTGGTCACTTTGAAAAGTTGTGAACGTTTGAACTCCTTTCTCGATACCAATTGATGGTATCGATTCGAAAATCCACATTAAAAAAGCGGTGACCTTTTTGAACAACCCGCTCGATACGAATTGATGGTCCTGTTTTGAAAACCCATTTTACACGTCAAGGAAGCAAAACGTTTCAGTTCGGTGCATATAAAAACAGGGGTGAGGGCAGAGTGATTCAATTTTATTTTATTTTTGCTTTTAAGAACGATGTGTGTTATGCTTATAAACGAATGCATAAGGCAAGTAATAACATAAAGCAGTAAAGAACACACAATTTTATAGTGGTTCGGACAACTCGTCCTACATCCACTCTTCCCTTCATGGGGCACCAACTAAACCAACTTAACCAACGGGACTTATCACCCTCACGGGATTGCCGATAGATGTTTACCGAGTTCACACTCAAATCGGGACTTATCACCCTCACGGGATTGCTACCCTCCCCTTCGGGATTGCTTAGATGTTTATCGAGTTCCCACTCACCTACAAACTTATCCTATCAAACTGATTTGGGTAAGGTTTGTTTTGTTTCCAACTAGGGTGAGATTTTCCCTTACATTTGTTTAGCCTCAATGCTAAGGATGGGAAAATCTCTCTAAGCTTAGGATATGGCATTTTTGCTTAGATACAATGAAGAACACTCTTGGGTAAATTTGGATATGTAATGCTCTGTGTTCTTGAATGGAGTTGCTTGAATATTTGGCTTTTAATTTCACTTTGCAGATCCTCCATTATCTTCTTTTGAAGATAGTGCAATGTATTTATAGTGTGGATTTGAATATTACCGTTGGAGAGTAATATTCAAATCCATACTAATAATCTTCCAGCTTTTCTTTGTCCTTTTGCACTGTTGTTTGCAGCTTTATGTCACATCCATATATGTTGTTATCTTCTTATTGATCAGCTGCTTTTGTGTGTCTAACGGATCGTCAATCGCCCGGATTCTTGTTCATTGCTTGATTACGGTCGCTTTGATCCGGTCCAAATCGATCTGTAGATTTACGGTGTCTTTGAAATCACTTGTTCATCGATCTTTGAAATTATTCTCATCGATCTTTGAAATCACTTGTTCATCGATTCTTGAAATCATCGCTCATCGATTCTGCGAATCACTGTTCATCAGTTGCGAAATTACTGTTCATCCGAACTGATTTTTACTGTTCATCGGTCTGATTTCACGAACTGATTTTACTGTTCATCGGTCGATTTTGATGCTTTGATCGTCGATCGCTCACTGATCGGATCGGTCTCAGAACTCTATCTGATCAAGCATGAGCAAAGCGCATCGAAAACTCTTCTGATGTCGGTTACTCTGATGTCAGCTCGATTGATCACCGCTCTGATGCTTCCTTTCTGATGATCGATTCTTCTGATCTTGCTCTGATAAAAATCGCATCGAAAACCGCGCTGCGTCGGTTTACTGACGTCGGTTAACTTTCGGAACTCATCCTTCTCATCTGATCTTGATCGGCCTAAATCTCGCAGCCTCGTCGATCTCGATCATCTTAAATGCGATTTCATGAGTTCCCCCTCAACTTGTTCTTCCGTTTCCCTCAACTTGTTATCGTAAATTAGCTTCAAAAAACCTGAAGTTGATAATGTTTTGGCATAATTAATCAAAACTAAAATATCCCAACAAAAAAATTCAACTGATTTAAGCAGGCGATTAGTTTCTTAACCAGCTGGTTCTGGAGATCATTCCATCAAACATTTTAGGCGCATTTTCTCCAAGATCCAGAAGCCCTAGCTCATTGCATAATTCTCTGAATCTGATCTCAGCTAGTGGCTTGGTTAGAATATCAGCTTTCTGTATATCAGTATGAATCTTTTCCATTCTGATATTCTTCTTTTCAACATGATCTCTTATAAAATGGTGTCTGACATCCACATGCTTGCATCTTGTATGTAGAACGGGATTCTGAGTGATTGCAATAACACTATTACTGTCACAGAAAATAGGTACATTCTTAGCTTCAATGTTATAATCCCTCAGCGCTGACTAAGCCAAAGCAGTTGGGAACAACAGCTTCCTGCAGCCATATATTCTGCTTCAGTAGTAGATGTTGCAACTGATGTCTGCTTCTTTGAAAACCACGAGATCAGTTTACTTCCTAAGAACTGACAAGTTCCTGAGGTGGATTTTCTGTCAATCTTGCAACCTCCATAATCAGAATCAGAATACCCACTAAGCACTAGATTATCATCTGATGGGTAAAATAAACCAAGGTTCTTGTCCCTTCAGATACTTAAAATCCACTTAGTCGCTTCTAGGTGGCTTATCATTGGATTTGCACGAAATCGCACATACACCTCTTCGCGAAGGTTATATAAAGTCTGGTTCTGGCGGTCGGTATAATAGAGATCTAATGAGAGCCCTATATTCCTTCGATTTTTTTTTTTTTCACCATCCTCATCTGGATCCATCTTGAATCCAGTCATCATAGGAATTTTGGCTTCCTTACAATTTTGAACTCCAAACTTAGCCAATAAATTCTAGTGTACTTTGCTTGCGCGATGAATATCCCCTCGCGACTTTTGCTTCACCGGAGACCCGAAAAGTAATTCATCGACCCATCATGGACATCTCGAACTTCCCTTGCATCGGTTCTTTGAATCTTTCACATAGATTTTTGTTGGGAGATCCAAGATGATGTCGCCCACGTGATCCGAACCATCGAATATCTTTTCCATCTTCTATTCGAATAAGGTTACATCCCTTTCGTTCCTTTAGTGAACCCACTTTCGATCAAGAACTGAGAGAGTGTATCATACCAAGCTCGAGGAGCTTGTTTCAGGCCATAAAGAGCTTTTCGTAAACGGTACACTTGGTTGCCCTTTTCAAAGCCTGGAGGTTGTTCGACATAAACTTCCTCTGCTAGTACCCCGTTTAAGAAAGCACTCTTTACGTCCATCGATACCACGATGAACCCTCTCGTGGGAAGCATATGCCAAAAATGAGCGAATGGCTTTCTAGGCGGCGACCGGTACAAAGGTCTCATCATAATCAATTCCTTCTGATTGTGAATACCCCTTAGCAACAAGTCTTGCCTTATTTCTGGTGATGACATTTTTCTCATCTCTCTTGTTCTTGAAAACCCACTTTGTGCCAATAACGTCTTGATGATTTGGTCTGTCTACCAGTTCCCAAACTTGATTTCTCTCGAACTGTTCCAGCTCCTCCTGCATGGCTAGAATCCAGCTTGCGTCTTGTAGAGCTTCCTCTATTGTTGTTGGTTCCTTTATAGACAAATAACAACAATACATGGCACTTTCACCAATTTGATGTCTAGTTTTAACTTTATCAGATGGGTCTCCGATTATCAGATCAGTTGGATGACTGGTTATCCAGGTCCTTCTGTTCTGATTTGCGTCGGTTTGGAGAACATCGTCCGTTTCTGATAAAATTTCATTACTAGCGATTGGGAGTGGTGCAGAGTTATGATCCACTTGATAAGAACAAGTCTCAGCTGATGTTGGACTCATCATGTCTTTGATGTCATGTTAAATGGGAACTTCAGATGTTCCCCCTGAACAGGATGGTCCAGTTGATCTTGTCTCACCAGATCGAACTTCTTCACCGACAGTTTTTTGTACCTTAGGATCTGAATGATCTGGTGAATCAGCTAGATCTGGAATGTATATTGTTACAGTTTCTGATTCTTTTTCCTTGATCGTTAGCTGATCCATTTTCTGAACATCAGGTTCTTGTTGATCAGGTACATCTTGTTCTGAGGCAGATTTCTCTTGTTCAGAAGATGCTTCATCAAAGACTACATGGGGTGTTTCTTCCACAAGTAGGGTTAAATGCATTGTAAACCCTGAAAGCCTTGCTAGATGAGGAATATCCTAAGAATATACCCTCATCTGACTTGGCCTCAAAAGTCTTCAACTGACTCTTCCCATTGTTGTGTATGAAACACTTACACCCAAAAACATGGAAGTAAGAGACACGAGGTTTTCTGTCCTTCCACAGTTCATAGGGTGTTTTGTAGTGAGCCTTAGTCAGAAGACATCTGTTCTGAGTATTGCATGCGGTTGATTGATTATACGCCTGAAAAAGCAGTATCGCATGTTAAAATAACATTGTGCGGCGCACTTCTTTGAGAGTTCTGTTCCTCCGCTCACTACTCCATTACATTGTAGGCGTCCTCGCACTGATGTTTCATCTTTGTATACCAAACTTAGAGCAAAAATCAGTAATAAAAGAGTTCAAAAATTCAGTACCTTTATCGGATCTGATTTTTACTACACTGACACCCTTCTCATTTTGTAATCTTTTTAGCAGCTCGGGTATCTTCGTTGTCGTCTCATTCTTCTTGTGTAAGAATATAACCCAGGTAAACTTGGAATAGTCATCCACGATTACCAGAGTGTATTTGCATCCGTTTAGACTGACTGGTGTAACTGGTCCAAATAGATCCATATGAAGCAAATGCAGATCTGCTTGGATGCCGGTCCGAAATTCCCTTTAATGAAGCTTTGACCTGTTTTCCCTTCTGACATGCAGCACATGTCTGATCCTTTGAAAATACTTCATTCGGAAGTCCTTCCACTAGAGACATCCTTGCTATCTTATTAAGAGTTTTAAAGTTCGGATGACTCATTCTTTTGTGTGCGAGCCAATCGCTACTTTTGGAGCTCTTAACAATCGAGCAAGCATTTTCTTGGGCAACTGCTCCAATCACCGTGTAGATCGTCCCTTTCCTTGAACCAGATTAGCAAAATCATTGAGTGGCTCGATTCTTGATAGTGCATTGGTCGGTCGAGAACTCAACACCTTGAATCCGTTGTCGCAGAAATTGTGAAACCGATAATAGGTTGTGCTTGGGACCTTCGACATCTGAGACTCCGATTACTTGTACATCATCATTCTCTAAGGTTCCGAATCCTTTGGTGTAACCAAAGTTATCATCACCGAAGAGTACACGCGGCCTTTTTCGTTCTATGTAAGAGCCGAGAGATGTTTGCTTCGAATATGTGCCTTGAGCATCCACTATCGATGTACCGATAGTTGCTTGCACACCTCCTTTGTTGGCGGACCCACGCGCGAACCCGCAATCGGATCGGGGCTTTAGGTACCCCTTTTGGATTGGGTCCTGAGGGGTTAGGATTAGTTTTGGGGATCCATACAAACAAAGCACTTCTATTGTGATCAGTTAGATCAGAAGGCCTGATTTGTCTCCCATACCTGTCAACATAATCATACGTCTCTTTATATGCTTTCTGTTTTGTATGATTATTAGTGTGAACCTTGGATGACTCAGAAGACTTGAGATTTATCTTTTCTGTTTGTCTTCTTTTTATCGATTAATGGTTCAAAAAAGAAATGACCCTAGATTTCTGATTATAGGGGTAGGTACGACTGCTACCATCAAAAGATTCATATCTTTTCGGCATAGGTGGTTTTTGCAGTTTACCTGAAGTATGCTTATTAGGCAGCTGACCTTGATTGGGTCTCAGATTGTACTTCCCTTTTACAGGTTGTCTTTTCTGATTCCTGATCTGTTGATTAGGTTGAGGTTTCTTCAGAAGAACTGGGTTCTTCTGTTGATTCCTCGACTGATGCTTTTTTACCGATTGGGGTCCATTTCGTTCCCTTTTACGGTTAGGCACCCCGCCTTTACCTCTTCAACTGGTCTTTTTCCCTTATTAGATACATGTTTGGCTTTTGGTGTATCTTTGTCAGAAACTCGTCTGATTACACCTTTTTTGAGATGAATCAGTCGGGGCTTTTGAGGATGTGGAAGGGTTCTCATAGCCAAGTCCCTTCTTATTAATCGTTGTTCGAAAATATGCGTTCATGTCTTGAATGGTTTTAGATTTTTTGAAAAAAACCTCTATTTTCTTACCTGATTATCCTCGATGATTTTAGACTTTCATGCTTTTGGAACAAATTTCATCGAATTTTGCTTGCGGGATTTTGAAGTCATCGACTTGTTGTTTGTTAATTGCCGGTGATCTTTGATCTCTTCTCGATCGAAGCTTTAACCGAAAATTTTAAATTCCTCGGTTGCCTTCGAAAGCGGTTTCAAATGATCTAAGTTCGAGAGGCTTTCTTGAGATCGTTTTCTTTAGCAAGGTGATTATTTACGGTCCTCGACTTATCATTTTCAAACTTCCACTATAGCATAAGTGTCTCTTGCATTGGAGAGATCCTCAAGCAATTGCTCGAGTAGAGTTTGCAGTCAATCTCCCGGCCGGTGTGCTAATGATAGCAAGTGTAGAAGCGAACGAAGTAGGTTTGGAGGTTACCTCGATTGGTCCTCCCCGCCATCGGCAGATCTCATCATCGTCAAAGAGAATATCGGATCTTCATTTTCATAGAAGTCAACAAAGATTCGATCGGTAAGTCTTCTCTGAGAGGAGTATCCAGAGTCCTCCGAGGGGCGATAGAATCAATCGATTCTGTCGTGTCGGCAACCATGGCTCTTTTGTCCCTATAACGTTGCTCTCTTACATTCCTCTTTTCTTCCCTTTCTCTTGGCGTCGGTCTGGGCGATCTGCTTATATAGTGACCTCAGCTTCTCACGGTTGAAAGCACGCTCCTTGATCCACCGAACCTTTCCTTCGGGTGAATCACTCGTCTGTATGACCTATCGGTGACTTCCCTTCGATAGTAGTCCGAGCTTCTTACATCGATTTTTATCTCTTCCTTCCTCGATCGATTATCTCTTTTTTCTTTCATCTCTGCGATCCCTCCGATCATCGATTGGTTCTTCTCGGAGATCATTGGGCTGATCTCCTATCTCGTCCTCGGCTATGTTGATAGTCCTTATAAAATCTTCGATACTTACCAAGTTGGACGTTTGACTTCTCAAGCTTTCTGGTAAGCAGAGCGATCTGTTCTGCCTGACTCATTATATTCCCAACAGGTTCGTTGGCCTTCGTTCTGCTGCTGGTTGCCTTAAAAGCAACTGATTTTGAAGTTGAGGCTTCAGCGGGCACCTCATCTTCATCAGCTTGTCCTCTCTCAATCAAATCGAACTCGTGAGCTTTAAGGCTCAAGAACAAGCTACTTGGCTTCATTTTTGAAATGTCTTGGCAATCCTTGATTACCGTGACCTTCATATCCCACTTCTTGGTGAGAGACCTTAGGATTTTGTAGTTGATATCTTTATCAGACATCTCTCTACCAAGTTCTCGAAGCTTGTTTATAGACATTGTAATTCTTCCATCGAGTTCGTTGATGGTTTCGTTTGGCAGCATCTTCAGTTTCTCGAACTTCACCAGTTCGGCTTGTAGACGGCTGTCTTTTATCTGTTCATTTCCCTCGCATATCTCAGCCAGAGTATCCCACATTGCTTTCGCAGATTTGAGATACTTAATCTTTTCCTTGGTGACCTTATCCATTGTTTTCATGATAATATGCCTTGCGATAGTATCTAGAGTATGTAGTTTCCTTTCCTCTGCATCCATCAAGGCTGGGCTTTTTCGTACAAGACTTCCCGGGGCAAAGTCTGGATCTCCTCCGACTGCAGGGTTGTCGTAATAAATGATGATGGGTCCTCTTTCGATGACTTCCATCATTTTGCCACTGATCGAGCCTAGATGGTTGGACATATATATGACCCAATCTGCATACTCATCGATTGAGAACTTGGCGATCATGATACATACGAGGTGTTATCCATCTTTGAGTGATTTTGGAAAATGAATGAGTTTTAAAAATGGTTTTTCGGATCGATTCGATTGAACACAAAGATTCTTCCTCAAGAATCGATGATACCAATCGTCGATTAGGTGCAATAGAACCAACCGCTCTGATACCACTTGTAGGTCCCGAACGGGTTTAGTGAGGGCAGAAGTCTAGAGGGGAGGGGTGAATAGACTTCTGAAAACTTTTTGTGCAGATCAGGTGTGAGGCGATTAGCTTTGATCAGTCTGAGTGAATCGGTTTGGGCTGATAACCAACTTCTTGACGCTTTGAAGGCAGATCGATTCGAATAACTATCAGTTTAACTGATGTGTGCGGAAGCTTAAGTTTTACCCGTGTGAAAAACCAGTTTTGATAAATCAGATTCCAAGGTTAATCTTTTAATCAGTTGACTGAAGTGTCAGGTTTGATCAGATCAGAAGCTTGGTGCTAGCTGATCTCAACTTGGAATATGTATGCACTTTAAAGGTTGTGTGCGATTATTGTGTCGCTTAATCAAAGAGGTAAAGGCACACAAGATTTATAGTGGTTCGGACAAAACCATCCCTCGTCCCACTCTTCCCTATCACAAAGGGGCACCTACTTAACCAAGCCGGACTTAGTTTTTATGTGTTAGTCCAACCAAGATTAATCGACTAGATGTTTAAAGAGTTCACACTCAACCGATCCCAGAGATCGAACTAGAAACCCTAGTCTGAAATCTTGCTAAACAACTTAACCTAACTTGGGGGTTTGGGTAAGATTGTTTGGTTCCAACTATGAAATCTTTTCTTGCGTATAAGCAGCCTAACAGCTAGATGAAAAGATTTCTATGCTAAGAACTTGTGGGATGAACACTTAATGAAAATAATCTTCTTGATCGTGTTCTTCGTGCGGAAATCTGATATTAGCTTGAGCTTCTTGATTGTTCAGCGTTTCCGTTGTTCCACTCTAAAGTGTAATCCCATATATATAGACCTTGAAATCAAAGAGCCGTTGGAGAGCAATTTGAATTTCAGGCTATATTTGAACTTCTTGCGTGCTTGATGTGACTAACCGAGAACGGCATGGCCGAAAAGTTGTGAATTTGTACTTTGTAGCCGTTCTGAGAGGTAGCATCAAATCCGCAATTGCTTAGGCTCCGATCATACGATCTTGTTCTTATTGGATAGCGGACTCACTTTTTCGGTGTTGTTCTTCCAACTAAACGACATTCTTCTTGTTCGGATCATCGGCGTATGATTAGGTGAAACATCGATTTCACTGGTGGTGATCGTCGATCTGAATCGATCGATCTACGATAGAGTCTTCAGTGCGGTTGACTTAGCTTCAACTAGCGGACTTTCGGTGATGTAGGTCTTCCGATGCGATCTTCCGAAGTCATCCAATCTTCAAGTATTCTGAATTTGAGCTTCATGACTTCAGCTGAGATATCTGACTAGATCAGATCGATCTGATCTTCTATTCTTGTCTTGCATTCTGGCCTGTCGGATATCAACTGTTCTTTGAGTCTTCAGATCTGACCTATACATATTGAGTTTCCCCCTCAATATGTGACCTATCTATTACATCAGTTGTTCTATACAATCATTATCAACTGGTCTCCTATAGCAGGTAATATAAACATCAGTCAGCTAACAGGTCTGACTGGTCCTATTACATGTGTTTTTGGAACTTTCATCAAAACTATAAATTTCCCAACAATTACAAATTTCGAAAAATTCTTTGTAAACAATATTTGTTATATACTTTCAGGGTCTCCCATCCAAATCGAGACACGAAATTTTCAACCTTCTTTTGCTTTTAGCTCTGAGACCGCAATATATAAATGTGTGTGTGTGAAACCGACTTCAGAAGATACAAATCTACAGTTAAAAAGATATTGATACAATTTTTTATTTATCGTCATCGCAAAACATAATAGGATTAAAAATTGTTTCCTCTTAAACTTTACAGACATTGTTTTGTCTGAATTATTTAATATTCATTACGTCCTACAACACATTGCATACTTTTTTTATTGGGACATCACACAACACTTTGCATACGGAAACTCCTCATTAAACTCCACAATACTCACATATTTACATAAAATATCATTGTTTTTTTACCCACACATGCATTCAATCAAATTACTTTATTTACTTTATACATAAAAAAATATAAAATTACCGTTCAAAACTCTACTCATTATATTTTTTCTTAAACTACGTGCCAAAAAGTTGGCGCAATGTGTTGTGGGACGGAGGGAGTATCATTTTTTGGATGAACACCTAATTCCCAGTATTCTTTCCTGAAATTATTTGAGATTTAAAAATTATGATTTTCAGCTTTGTGACAACCAACCTCGTGCTATTACACAAACCTAACTTTTCGTCAATATTCCTGAGAAACATTACATACACTCCTTTCTTCAAAATGAAACGGTGGTTTAGTAATCCTAAGCAATTAATAGAGAAAATCAATAGAAAACAACTCTTCATTAGCTCCAGACTAAAGCTTCATTAATTCTACAAACATTATTAAACTTTCATCAAATACTTCAAAATTTTATTTAGCTTAAATTAATTCTATTCAATAATAGTAATATTTTTAATATTATATATATATATAATACAAAAATGTATTAATTTACTATGTAAATTTTATTTAAAAGAAAAAATAATAGTTATTTGACGCCGAATAAAAGGATATAAAAGCATTAACAAAAATAAATTCTATTTTAAAATAAATTAGTGTCTAAAATTACAAATTTGTAAACAATATTAATTGTAATTTTGCATGTTTTTCTATCATAATCACAACATTGTTTTTAATTTTCTTTGCTCTTCATTCTTGAGACATTATGTAATTGAACGGGAAAAAATATTTTTTATATCTTTAACTATGGGAGTGACAATTTAAGGAGAATAAGTTTCAGTTTTTAAAAAGTAGGTTAAGTAGTTTCAGTTTAGCAAAAATATGCCCATAAGTTTTGAGTTCCCGTAAAGTAAGACCTTAAGTTTTAAGTTTTATAAATTTTAGGCCCGCCTGTGTGAGAAAAATTATCTATATTTGCCAAAGAAAAATTATGTCCTACTTTTGTCAAAAGAAAAGTTAATATCCTATTTTCCAAAACTGAAACTTATAGTCCTTTCGTTAAGTTGACAATGTAATAAACAATATTAGAGATATATTAAAATTGATAATGTAAGTAATTCTAAACTAAATAATTGAATACATTCAGTTAAATTGAAGCAAAGTCATTAGTTCACCAAAAAATTTGCTAAGGCTTTAATGTTAAATTTTGTAGCGTTAAACTATCTAATTTTATGTTGCGCATTTGATTGAATTTTAATTTTTTTTTTGTTCTATATCGAGTCATACTTATAATAAATATAATTCTTCACATAAGAGAAATGTGTACTTTTATACTGACATATATTATTTTAATATTGACATACGGTATTTTAACACTAAATAGCAAATAAAATGGCCTATATTTGCCAAAATAAAAAAGTTAATGTCTTATTTTTGCCAAAAAAGTTATATTTTTTTTATAAATTTGTCAAAAAAAATAAATTCATAATTTTGCCGAAAAAAAAGGTTAATGTCCTACTTCTGCAAAAAAAAAAAGTTAATATCCTACTTTTCCCGAACTGAAGCTTATTGTCTTTAAATTGTCACATTCCCTAAGTTACATGTATTTTCGCACAGCTGACCCTATGCAAAAACTAACTTGAAAATATATACATTTACTTTCAATAATAAGGGAGTCTAAACATATTTTTAAAGAAGTATTTTCTCATGCAATTATCCACACGTGTATATAGAAATAAATATTCACGTGCAAAAAACTATTTGCTTCCATGATATATTCCTGGAAAAAGGTTAATTTTCTACTTCTACCCAAAAAAGAAGAAGTTAATATCCTACTTTTCTCGAACTGAGATTTATTGTCCTTAAATTTCCACCTCCCCTAAGTTATGGGTATTTTCGCATACCTGACCCTATGCAAAAACTAACTTGAAAAGGTATACATTTACTGTCAATAATGAAGGAGTCTAAACATATTTTCAAAGAAGTATTTTCTCATGCAAATATCCACACGTGTATATAGAAGTAGATGTTCAAATAAATATTCACATGCAAAAAACTATTTGCTTCCATGATATAGTCCTGTCTATAAATTCTAAAAATATTTCATAAATTTTGCTATTTTTTGTTTTAGAGTTATAAATTTTGCTATCTTAAAAATATATTTATGTATTGTAATTTATGTATTAATCTTGCAATAATAAAGTTTTTCTTTTTTACACTTTTATATTTATTATTTGTACCATGACAATCACTTTTGGAAATCTGGTCAACTGTAAATTAATTTTATTATGTAATGAGTATATTTTTTACTGGATCAAATTAACCATTTTAAGTACGCAATTTATATCTCTTAATTAAGCATAAATATCTTTTTTTTTAATCTGACGTATTTATATTTATTAATTGTACATTACCAATAAATTTTGTAATTTTTATACTAAGATTTAATTATACCAATTTATATATTCAATTTAAAAAATATGTAATTATGCGAAATAGAAAGTATTAGTTCATCGTGAAAGAGATAAATTAGCAATCATGTTAGAGGAATATTCATGTAACACTAAATATTACAAATATGAAAAATTATAATATTAAACAATCTATACTTTTCTATTAAAAAAGTAGAGACACATTTGCATGAGACAGTCTCACGATGATATGGGGCATGATTTGAGCTTGACGCTTTAACATTTTGGGAGGAGTGAGTGTGATTTGTGTTAGGTTGTACCCCGTCTCATGCATGAGACTATCTCACATAAGTTTTTGTCAAAAAAGTAATACTATCCATGAAAAAATCAATACTATAAGAACTAATCATCATAAGATAATATATTTATTTTAGTTTTTTAATTAAATTAAATTTGTAATTAAACATAAATAAAATTATACTAATAATTATGTACCAATAAATTCAATAAAAATTTCAATGAAAAAGTACATAAAATTTTTCATATTGTTCATACGCCTGATACTTTTCAAGAATATACTGCTACCAAATAATTTAATTGTTTCCCTTACTCTGTATATTTAAATACTTATTAAAAAAATTCATTATTTTGTCTAATAATCCGATGATTACATTTATGAATATTTTAACACACGTAAATATTTAAATAAATTAGACTGTGAAAATTATGTTTAATTTATTAGTACATATCTTCCATCAAAAAAATATCTCATCTAATTATATATAGTTTGACTTTGCATATTTGGTATTAATTTATAATCAATTATCATTAATTAGATATTTAATATAATTAAATCTATATATAAAAAAAATCACCTTAATATTCACCTACGATTTTGATTAAAAGTATTTGCCGACATGATATATTTCGATCCATAATTACCGGTACATAATTATAAAAAAATCCATAATTTCATAATCAAAATTAAGTATTATTTATATTTCATAGGAAAGTAATATCTCAACAATTTATGCGCTGCGCCATAATGACATTAGTAGTCAATGCTATAACTAAAACATATTCATTTCGATTAATTAGAAAATAATAATTAAAATTTTTTAAAAAATACGGAGTTATTGTATTAGTTAATACATATTAAAATAAATAATTGTGTTATGATGACTCTATATATTAGCCTAATTAACGGGACATATTTCTTGCCATATTATTAGATTATTTTTATGTTTTTTGCCATATAAATTACATACAACGATTGGATGATATTTATATTAATATGTAATTTCTTTTATATTTTTGATTACATCCCGTCGTTGATCAAAAGAGTATAAAAATTTATTTGATTACATATAAATTACATACTCTTTTAATTATCTTTGATTACATCCAGTCATTGATCAAATAAATTTAAGTTTTTTGCCATATAAATACATACAAATCGACTGGAGTATAAAATAAAATACAATATTGATCAAATCACAAATCTCAATATAAGTTCCATGATTTTCTCAAATTAATTAATTAGTGAGGACGGGAGTAATATTTATATGCTAGATTAATTTTTATAATATTAAGTTTGTAAGAAATGTAATAGATGAATTGTACGCATAGCAGTTAATTAATTAATGACAAAATACACGATTCTCTCCTATTTATTAATTAGTGACAACCTGGGGTCAATAGTAATTTAAATTTTTTTGTGTTAAATTTAAAAATCAAATAATTCTATATTTTCATATAATTATTTGTGTTGAATTATATTAATTATGTAACATAATTATGTAACTAATATTGAAGGACACCAACATTAATCAACCTTGAATGAAAAAAGAAGAAGATTAAAGTTGAATTCAAATCAAAGATAATTGAGAACGTAAAATTATCTTTTTCATATTAATAACATCAAATCTTACATAAATAAAACAAAAAAGTCTCTAAAACTTATCCAAAAAAATAAAGATATTTATACTCTTTTGAAATAAAAAATAAAATCGTCTTTGTAGATGAAGTCTTCAACTATCCCAAGAATGCACTTGCAATGAATACTCTCGATCATATTCTGCAAATCTGTTGATTAAATAAAAAAATAATATTAAAAAGAATGGAAGAGAAGGGAAGAAACATCAGAAAAAGATTGAAAAAAATTAATATCTTCGCATGAACTACGTATAATTGTTACCTTAATCTACTGAAGAGATCGTAAGTAGACGAATCTACATAAAAGACGACTAAGATTATAAAAACCTACAAAACATTTTTCAAGCATTATATGATAATAAGAACGTGCAAAACAAACAAAAAAGAACAAAAAATTGTTAGAGAGAAAATATCAAAAAAACGAACATGAGAAAATAGAATGGAAGAGAATGAATGGAGAAAAATGAATAAGAGAGATCACAATTTATAGAAAATAAAATACAAAATCAACGGCTGAGATTAAAACAACACATAAAATGAATGAGATTAGAGGGATTTAAAATAGAGGAATATGATTTTGCCACATCACCTGCCACATCATTTTATCACTTGCCACATCATTTTATAGATTCTTTGCATTATAGAGACTATATTTTATGATAATATGAACGTGAAAACAAAAAAAAAAAAAACAAAAAAGAACAAAAAATTGTTAGAGAGACAATATCAAAAAGAGGAACATGAGAAAATAGAATGGAAGAGAATGAATGGAGAAAAATGAATAAGAGAGATCACAATTTATAGAAAATGAAATACAAAATCAACGGCTGAGATCAAAACAACACATAAAATGAATGAGATTAGAGGGATTTAAAATAGAGGAATATGGTTTTGCCACATCACCTGCCACATCATTTTATCACTTGCCACATCATTTTATAGATTCTTTGCATTATAGAGATTATAGATATTTGTAGTATATGCTTAATGAATTTTTTTGCACCACATAAATGTTAAACTATGGGAGAGAGGATTTTAATATTGTTATGTATTTTTTCTATTAATCATAATTTATTTAATTTACTAACTAATACGATCTATTTAGTATACATAGTTATGTAATTATTAAAATAATAGATATTATGTACTCCCTCCGTCCCATTTCAATCTTCACACCTACTTTATTATCGAGTTTTTGTGAGCGAGTTGTTTAATAGTATTTCAAATGATAAAGTGATTTTTAAAGAGGGGTATTATAGATCTACTTCTCATCTATTGCATGCATCTTTAAAAATTATTTTATCATTTCAAATACTAATAAAAAACTCACTCGCTAAAACAGGAGAAAACAGTAAACGTGAAGATTGAAATGGGACGGAAGGAGTATAATTCAATATAATATTGTAACGAAATACCATAGGATGTTCATATCACAAAAAGATATTAATTTTAAATTATTTTGTTGCTCAACATTATTCTATATAAATTATCAACATTATTAAATGACGAATAATATTATTCTAATCTAATATATAATACGACATATATATATTATCGTGATATGTGATATTTTAATAGATTTATAAAATTAAGGTTATTAATCAATCTGCTAAAGTATGGGATCAAAAATAACCATCCATTAAAGTAAATCGTTAATTGATGTTATGCAAATATAGAATTTATATAGTGTATGAGATTTATAGATTTTTAAAATTAGTAGATTTTTAAAATGATTATTGATTCAATTAAATTAAACGTTATATAACTTTACATTTTAGTCAAGAAATTTAACTGACAATAAATCAGTGGATCATCTAAAAATGTTGTAGATCAAGTTAATATTCTCATTACACAAGTTTCAATTGTATTTATTTCAATTTAAAATATATTCATAATACATTTTAGAAATGACATATATCTATAAAAATAAAAAAAAATACTCCTTCGGTCCCAATTTGTTCACATGTGACGTGATGGAATAATGGTTTGGGTTTTTGAGGGGTAACTTTGTAAAATTTTATGTATAAAGTAAATATATGAGTTGAATTGTGTGTATGGGTGGGAACAAAAGTAATGACATTTTGTGTAAATTTGTGAATATTGTGAGAGTGTAGTTTATAAAGGGTTTTTCTTTTTTAGAGTGTAAACATAATGTTGGGACGTACCGAAAAGGAAAGTAAGAACAAAATCGCGAAATAGCGGGACGGAGGTAGTAAACAATATTTTTTTATTTAAACAGTAATATTATTTTATTTTACCAATAATATATGTCATATTCTATTATTCATAATATAATTAGATCATATTCATGATTTAACACATAATTTAATTATGAATATAAATTAATTAATATCCATTTAATCTTGAATTTATGTATAATTAAGGATGAACTATAAATAATTAAAAATGGTTGTCTTATAGAGATTAATAATATGTTGCGGACTCTTGGCAAGTATCTGCAGGACTTTGAGGATATGCCAATCCCGATCATAATTTTTCATCTCAGAATAGATTCTTAATGATGGAATTTGCGTACAACATATTAGAATTGAAGATTGAGTATGAGTATTTACTGAGTAGACTTAGTGATGAACAACGCAATGTTTATGAATCAATACACGAGTTCATTCATTATGGTAGAGTTGGGGTATTTTTAGGTATGAATACAGTGAAATTAGAAAAAATTATTTATATTGAAGAAGTTCTCTGTAGGTTTGTGTTGGTCCCGATTTTTGGAAACCCATGAGTGCGGAAATACCATGTAATGCATATAAAACAAGTGTGAGGGCAGAGTGATTCCAATTCTTTTTTTTGCTTTTAAGAACGATGTGTGTTTTGCATATAATCAAATGCATATGGCAAGTAAGAACATAAAGCAGTAAAAAACACACGATTTTATAGTGGTTCGGACAACTCGTCCTACATCCACTCTTCCCTATCACAAGGGGCACCTACTTAACCAACTGGACTTAGTTTAACGTGTTAGTCCAACACCCAACATATATTTACTGAATTCACACTCAAACGGGACTTATCACCCTCACGGGATCGCCTATAGATGTTTACCGAGTTCACACTCAAACGGGACTTATCTACCTCACGGGATTGCCTACCCTCCCTTTCGGGATTGCTAGATGTTTACCGAGTTCACACTCACCTACAAACTTATCCTATCAAACTGATTTGGGTAAGGTTTGTTTGGTTTCCAACTAGGTTGAGATTTTCCCTTACATTTGTTTAGCCTCAATGCTAAGGATGGGAAAATCTCTCTAAGCTTAGGATATTACATTTGTGCTTAGATCTAGGGTAGAACACTCTTGAATATATGCGTGTATTTCTTGCTCAGTGTTCTATGGTGGAAATGCTGGATGATTTGGCTTTTTGGATGTTTCACGCATTTCTCCACCCTCCACTGAATAATGAAGGAAGAACTTGTATTTATAGTGTGGATTTGAATGTTACCGTTGGATGGAGTCTCATTCAAATCCATACTATTCTGTAGCTTCTGCAGCTTTTTCAGGCTGGTTGTCTTCCTCTCATTGGTCCACGTCACCGAATCTAACTATTTATAATCTTGAGGATCTTAATCTTGAGGATCTTCTCGAGTCTTGAGGATTATCGATCCTCGAGTTTCTTCAAACTTCGGGATTCTTGACTCGGCAGACTTCTCTTGTGGACCTTATACGTCGGGGCATAATGACACTTTCAGTTTGCCGAGTTGACTTCTTCGACTTGACATCTTGACCCTCGGTCACTAACTTTTCGAGCTAAGCGATCATCGATGGCGTTACGATTCTCGATGAACATGACTTGGATGACTTCTCTTGATTTCTTCTACTTTGATCTGGTATGTAGATTTACGGTTTTTCTCGATATCGATTTCTTCTCGCTTTGATCGATCGACTTACATGATCGGTCGATATAGGATCAGTCGACATATCGGTTTATCTGCATCAGATTAGTACATCAGGTTAGCATATCAGGTTAGCATATCAGGTTAGCTTATCTGATCTCGATCACGTCTGATCTCGATCAGTCTCATCTGCCTGCAACCTCCTCTTCTGATCTAGTCATCTGGTCATGTTATCTGATCTTCTGATTAGCTGGCTTAGCTTTTCTTCTCTTCTGATTTTGCTCAGCTCATCAGTTAACTACGGAACTCATCTTACTCATCTGATCTCGATCAGCCTCGTCTGCAGCCTCGTCTGATCTCGATCATCTTCATCTGATTTTCATGAGTTCCCCCTCAACTTGTTCTCTCGTTCCCCCTCAACTTGTTATCTGTAAATTAGCTTCAATAACATAAGTTGATAATGTTTTGGCATAATTCATCAAAACTAAAATATCCCAACAGTTTGTGATCTATTAGTAAGATTGTAGCATCCAGTGGTATATCTTTACTTCTCTGCTCAATATATGTTTGTCATTCCAATTAATGATACTGAAGAATCTACTTGCAAGTTTTAATTAGGATGGTCACTTTGCCGAGCTTTTGATTAAGATCGATCTCAATATATAAGATGAAGCTCCGATGGTAAATAAATATTGTATAGAAGCAGTTGATACTACTTTATTATGCACCCGGTCGATCTGTTATCTTCTGAATTGTATTTTCATGATAAGAATGTTATGTTTGGAGGCGATTTATGATAGATATTATCAGTTATTCAAAAAGGAACAAGACACTATATGTTCAAGCTATAATAAGTTAATCTATTTTGTGGATAGATTGTACCCTACTGAAACTTACAAGGAACATGTGGTTACAAAATTTGTAATCGGCTGATTGTTTAAACAAATTGAATGTTTTTTCTGATTGGATAACACCTATTGAAGATGGAAGTATATGATCACAAATTGGGAAATGGTTTTGATGTACAAATTCCGGATGACACTTTTTGATAAGTGGTGATAATTGATCGGTCATATTGTTGATAGTATTTATCCTGATTTTAAGAATATGGTGAACGATCATGATTATTTGCAGAATAGATCAATTATGCTCCTATTGTGGATGTTGTTAGGTACATAAACGATAACATGATTTGGTTGAACAAAAATGAATCACGTACTTATTTGAGCTCTGATAGTTCCTTACTGTGTGAGTTTAAATGTTGATAATCTTTCTAATGTGCGTACTCCTGAATTCTTGAATAATATAAAGTGTTCGGTTGTTCTTAATCATGAACTGAATCTCAAAATTGGAACATTGATAATGTTTTTAAGAAACATTGATCATTCAAGGGTTTGTGCAATGAAACCAGGTTTAGTCTTTTAATATTATCTTTTTTAAATTTTTTTCTTCATATTTTAAAGGTTGAGTATTTATTAATTAATTAAATTTGTAATGAAATGTTATTTTTTAATATGTAGGTTGGTTATTACGAAGATGAGTGATAATATTCTTGAAGTTAAAGTTCTATCGCGAAGTAATGCCGAATAGTTAGCTTTGATACCTAGGCTTACATTGACTCCTTCTGGTCATGGATTGTCATTTAAATTTCAATTAAGATAATTTTCGTTGATTGTTTCATATGCTATTTCTATAAATAAAAGTCAAGGACAATTATTTTCCAATGTAGGGGAATTTTTGCAGAAGTCAATTTTTAGTCATGGACAACTGTATGCAGTTGTTTCCCAGATAGCAAACCTCTAGGATTTGAAGATCCTATTATGCGATGATGATAATCATAATTGTAGTATCACGAAAAATGTAGTTTTTTATGAAGCTTTTAGGAATATATAATTTTGTAATAATAAATATTCAAATGCCACGACTTTCTCATGATGTTTTGTTTTTGTTAAAATTCTTATCATATAGGATTATTACAGTATCAATTATTTAAAATATTATATATAAATGAATTATTATATTTTCTCTAAGACTTTATGATGAGCCTACTGGTTGTCAAATTAATGTTTAACACGAAAATATTAGATATTTTATATACGTAAATATATATTTTTATGAATTTTTATATTATAGCAAGATACCAATATAATCTATTTGTTATAAATTTCATAAATTTAATTTAGTAAAATATATATCAAAATTATATGTTTTAAAAATTAATCGATATTTTACTCATGAATATAAATATTACATCAATATTTGAAGTTTGTTATAGATACATTATAACACCAATACAACATATGTAATAAAAATAATGTTAATTGCAAAAAAAAAAATCACCATTGTTAGGATTTTCACCAATTACAACATATCCTTTTTTTTCTTTGCACTTCAAGATATCACATTTAAAATTTAAAAATTTGAAGCATTTGCCCACTTTCTGGCAACAATTGAAAATGGTGGCTGCTGGAGCTACTACATAGATGTTCATGTGGATGTCACAACTGGTGAATAAAATATATTTTTTTTTATTTTTTAATTTAATTTTTCTTAAATAAAAATAATATTGAAAAAAATATTTTTAAAATTTAGGAATGGAACTCCCACCCATCCTGATAAAAAAATATGCTCTTATTATTTCTCCAAAAAACATAATAGTAGTATGCTAAATCAATTACCAAATCGCGGCTCCAAATTTTTAAATATAAAAATATTTTTTAGATATTGTTTTTCTTACAAAGATATTTTTAACTTTCAAAAAATTATTTTATACACCAGTCTTGACATCTTTCTTTTTTTTTTTTTTTGCACTTCAAGGTATGACCTTTTAAAATTTTAGAATTTGAAGCATTTGCCTATTTTCTGGCAACAATTGAATAATGTGGCTGCTGGAGCTACTACATAGATGTCCGTGTAGGATATCACAATTGATGAATAAAATATATTTTTTTATTTGATTTTTTTAAAGAAAAGTAATGTCTAAAAATTAATTTTATAATTTAGGAATATAATCCCCAAAACTCATCCCGACAAAAACTATGCTCTTATTATTTTTTCAAAAGAAGAATGCTACATCGCTCTTCAAATAACAACTTCAAATTTTTAAATATTTTAAAATATATTTTAGATATTATTTTTCATACAAAAATATTTTTTAATTAAAAAAAATATTTTATTCACCAGTCATGACATCCTACATGGATATTTATGTCAACTTTGAGGCCATCTCACTTAATTACTGCCAAAAAATTAACAGATACTTCTAATAACATAAAAACATGGTGTCTCGAATTGTAAAAAAAAATATTGTAATTGATAAAAACTTTAAAGGTGATGATATCTTTTGCAATTAACCCAAAAATTACTATAAAGTGAAGAATATTAATTCTTCTCTGCAAAGAATTTTCTTTAACAAATTATTTTAATATATAAAATATTTGATGATAACAATGACCGTGCGTTAGCACGGGTGCAATACTAGTATACTAAAAAGTGGCTACAATTTGGGATTTTTTTTTTGGCAATTTTACCCCTTCTAATTTTTTTTAATTACTCATATGTATATTCATGATTTTATTATGATTATTAGTATTAATATTAATATTTAACATTAATAACATTAAAATTTTAAAATTAAATTTATATTTACTCCTACAACTTTTCACATACCTTAATAAATTATCATCCCTATTACCTCTGTACAACCTCTTCTTTCTCTTGAATTTTATGTATTCTGCTTCATACTTTTCAATTTCCATGAAACTTTCCTACTTACCATCCATCGTGTTTGGCTTGACATTATTGACATTTATTAAACAAAAGGAAACTAATTTCAATACATTTTTTTTTGGTAGGGAATTTGATCGGAGCGGGATAAAGTGACTTTGATTTGATGAATCGCACCAAAGCTCGAGCCTAAAATGATAGAACTTGTCCACTATGCCATCAATTTCGGCGCCACGACCGGCGTTTATGGGCATCACTGTTGGGAACATTTTGCTCGGATTTATTCGAGGTGCAATTTAAATATAAATTTAAATAAATAATTATTATTAGAATGAATTAATCCTATTAATTCAAATAACAATTACCAACAACATACACCCGTACACATAATTTCATGTAAAATCATACACATGCGGAATCTAGAAGTTTACACGAAACATGTCTCTACCGTTGAGACGATGGCTCAACCCAAATGCCTTCTCAAGTATATCCCAAGTCCTTGCTCGTTATCCGGTGAAAGATACTCACGAACAATTTTAAACAGAGGAATAAAGAAAAAATTATTGCACCACCTTTGCAGAATTCTAATTTTTCCAAGACTGGAATTGTGTTGGAGATGAAAAAATCATCATCTATTTATAACATGAGGGGGGGACGAAAATTTAGGGCTTTGTTGGGATATGAAAATTTCTTTGTATCTTCCCCAAGATACAATCTTGAATATATCTAATATATTCTATTTTCCATAAATATCTTCCCATAAAATCTTCCTTTATTTTCTTGCCCTCTTTTTTGAAAAATACCCCAAGAAAAGACCAAGTTAAAGATTCTTGAATTTATGAGATAATCTTGTATTATAAGAACTAGTATATCACCAGTGCGTTGCACGGTTTGTGAGTATAAAATAAACATGATATTAAATGTATTCATTTTTGTGTTAAATAAATTTTAAAAAATTATTTTCTTATAATAATAATAATAATCTTTTTTTAATACCTTTTTTTATCTTTTTTTTTTCATTTCGATGCAACGCACAATTTATGAACATATTTTGCTTTTGCAATCAGGCATGAGAAATGGGTGGTGCTCCAAGCCTCCACCTGCTTAAAATATTTATATTGCTAAATAATGCAACTTTAAATGTATATTTTTTTTCTTATAGTTTTGAATTATTTCATTCTAAACCACGTTGATTGTCACATATTATCGTCTTCCCAATTCCCATTGCATGTCAAAATTTTTAAATTGTCCCCCTCTAGTTACTTTGAACATGATAACATATAACTACCCATGATCAATGATCACACCATAAGATATCATTAGTCAAAATTGTCTTTCTAAGATGTTAAAGAGAGTCTACTATCTGGTGAAGTCAGTGTCATTCACAAAATCAACACTCTTTGTCCTAAGTTAGTCTCGATTAGTATTTTCTTTTAAAAATATGGGTACCGAGCTTCATCACAACCAACCCAGTATCGTTTTACAATCCAAGATCTAATATCAATTGTACATGCAACTAATTCATAGTAATCGGACTCAATGACGGACCTACATGTCCTATGTTGGGATCATGTGCCCCCATAGTTTTTTTAAGTATATGTTATATATTATAATTATTTGGAGTAATACTTATATTATATGTATATAATGATTTAAATGAGTTTTTAATAGTGTTATAATTAATTAATCATGTAAATATTTCATCTAAATTTTTTTTGTAGATCTGTTAAGTATATGCACTATCACTATTTAAAAAATTAAATATTTTTTAAGATAGTGAGTGTATATGCATAATCGTGACACTAAAAAAAATAGAATTCACGTAAACTCAGTGGACAGAAAATCTACTTTTTATATTATTTATTTTTTTGCCCCCGTCATGAAAGTTTTCTGGATCCGTCCATGATTGAACTAATCAATTTAAATATTATATCATGTAAAAGAATCATACAAATAAGTAAACAAATTGAGCTTTATCCAACCTAGTATCATTTTACAATTCAACTAATAATGTCAACTAATAATTTAATTAAAAATTATTCAACTAATAATTTAAGTCTAACATCAATAGCTCATGCAACTAATTTATGGTAATTAGACTAATCAATTTAAATCTAATATCATGTAATATAATCATACAAATAAGTAGATTGTTGCGAGTAGTTTTTTGTGGAGAGTATTATGTGGCTAATTTGGTAACAACTCACAAACAAAGTGATTAATCGAACAAGAACACTGCGGGAAGAACCGTAGTTCTTCCCTGAAATGTGGGTGTAGGTATATAAGTGGAATGAGGGAAACATTCCAGTGTGTGTCCCTTTACAATGAACTATGAGGTCCTTTATATAAAGAGGACCAGCACGACAAATCATAAGCACGACAAATTGTTAAGCACGACAAATCGTTAAGCACGACAAATCGATAAGCACGACAAGTCATGTGCATAAAGCATGACAAAACATATCCGTAAGCACGACAAATCACGTGGTCTCGGTGGGGGACTGGCGACGTCCGATAATTAAATCCTGGCGGCGTGTGATAGCCTGATTATCGAGCCCCGGGTTCTCTGAGCGCCTTATTATCGAGCCTTGAGCCTTCAGGTTATCTGATGTGTGATAAATCTGGTGATGCTGACGTGTGATTTATCTGAGCACAACAATAGCCCCCAAGATCGGGCTGTGACGTTGTTCAGAGCTTGATCTTGTTTCATGTCTCGACCAGATTTTATCTTTTGTTGCATCTGCAGTAGCATTGTTTGCCTCCGAGCTTGCTCGGTGTAAATATGAGATCTTAATTGTTCGATTATGCGAGGCCCTCGGCATGTCCGAGCATCGAGCATCTTGACCCCCGAGGGTTTATCGAGTCTTGAGGATGTCTGAGTCCTTCTTCCTGATCGATCGGTCGATCTAGTCTTTGCTTTCGTGCCGGGGCGAACCCGTCGTCTGAGTCTTTTTCTGTCTTTCGTTACGCCGGGGAGCCCGTCGTGCGATCCTTTTGTGCTCGTGCCGGAGGGAGCCCGTCAGTGCAGTCTTTTTCAGGTACTCATACTTCGGGAGCCCATCGTCTGAGAAGTCTTTTACGTACTTTCGTGGGAGAACCCATCGTCTGAAGTCTTTTACGTGAGCCAGTGCCGGAGAGCCCCGTCGTCTGACGAGTCTTTTGTGCTCAGACATCGGGGAGCCCATCGTCGCGAATCTTTTATTTTCGTGCTTGACCCGTCGATCTGATATTTTCTCTCAGACTTCGTACTTTGGGAGCCCCATCGATGAAGATCTTTTTTTGTCTTTCGTGCCGAGGAGAGCCCCAAATCAGATGAGTCTTTTTTTCGTGTTCATTACTTTGGGGGAAACCCGTCGTCTGAGTCTTTTTGTGTCTTTTTGTCTTTGCAGGGGAGCCCTTGTCGTATGAGTCTTTTTGTTCTACTTGGGGAGCCCGTCGTCTGAGTCTTTTCTCAGGTTGTCGTCACCAGTCTTTTGTGCTTTCGTGCTTGGGAGCCCATCGTCTGAGTCTTTTAAACCAGATTCGTTCTTGGGGAGCCAAATCGTCTGGAGTCTTTTCTGTCTTTCATTCTTGCCCCGGAGCCGTCGTCTAGTCTTTCTATCTTTCGTGCCGAGGGAGCCCGTCGTCTGAGTCTTTTATGTCTTTCGTGCTTGGTCGTCTGAGTCTTTTCACAGGTCTTTCGTGCCGGGGAGCCGTCGTCTGAGTCTTTTACGTGCTCGTGCCGGGGGAGAGCCGTCGTCTGAGTCTTTTGTGTGCTCATACTTGAGAGAGCCCGTCGTCTGATCTTTTACGTGCTTTCGTGCTTGAGGGGGGCCCTCGTCTAAGTCTTTTTCTTTCGTACTTGCCAGGAGCCCGGTGCGTCAGATGAAGTCTTTTGTGTGCTCATGTGCTTTGGGGGAGAGAGCCCGTCGTCATGGTCTTTTTATATGCTTCGTACTTTAGGGGAGAGCCCCCATCAGATCTGAGTCTTTTGTGTGCTCAGATGGGGAGAGCCTCGTCGTCTGAAATCTTTTTGTGCTTATGCTTGGGGAAGCCCCTCGTCTGAAGTCTTTGTGTGCTTTCGTGCCGGGAGAGCCCCACAGTCTGAAGTCTTTTATGTCTTTCGTACTTGAGAGAGCCCCATCGTCTGAAGTCTTTTCTGTGCTTTCTGATACTTGAAGGAAACCCGTCGTCTAGTCTTTTATTATTGCTCGTACTTGGAAACCGGAAATATGATCTTTCTATGCTCATTACTTGAGAACTCCAGGTAAATCTGAGTCTTTTACGTACTTTCATTACTTGAGGCCGAGTAAATTACGGAGATCTTTTAATAAATATACGTGCTTGAGAGAGCCGTCGTCAGTCTTTTATTGCTCGTATTTCGGGAGAGCCCCGTCGTCTGATCTTTTATTGCTTTCCGTGTGCGCCGGGGAAAACCCCGTGTCTGAAGTCTTTGTACTTAATTACTTGAAGGCCCGTCGTCTGAGTCTTTTACGTACTCGTACTTGAGAACCCGTCGTCACGAGTCTTTTACGTGTTCGTACTTGGAGCCCCGTCGTCTGAAGTCTTTTTTGTGCTTTCGTACTTGGAGAGCCCCGTCATCTGAGTCTTTTTTAGGTTTTCGTACTTGGAGAGCCCCATCGTCTGAGTCTTTTTTTCCAGTGCTTTCAGACTTCTTGAGAGCCCGTCGTCTGAAGTCTTTTATGTGCTTTCAGACTTGAGGGAGAGCCCCGTCGTCTGAGTCTTTTACTTTCGTGCTTGGTGAGCCCCGTCGTCTGAAGTCTTTTTAATGCGCTGAGAAAATGGTCTTCATGGGTGGCTCGCCTCGAGAGAGCAAATGTATTACCCTTTCGAGATGAGCGTGGCCTGTGATGGCTCGTTGGAGAGAGCTAGATGGGATCCTACTCGAGATGAGCAGGTCTTCTGATATGGCTCGTGAGAGAGCTAGATGGGATCCTACTCGAGATGAGTAGGTCTTCTGATATGGCTCGTGAGAGAGCTAGATACTTGAGGGAGCTAGGAGAGTTTGCGCTCAAGTAAATGCGACCCACTTATGGTCGAAAGTTTGCGACTCTCCTCCCGTCTGCATCGTTCCGGCGGCGATGAGTAGGAGTAAATTTTGGCGCCGCCGTCGACCACTTACTACGAAAGCAGCTTTGGCGACTTTACCCCCCCTAGATAAATCGGGTCGACCGATCGTGGTCTCAGGAGAGAGCCAAATTCGATGAAGGCAAGCAGGTTAATGCTGATAGAGGCGGACCGGTCATGCCGAAACAATGAGCCAACATCTCATCGCCGAGAAGGCAGAGAATACATCGCTAAAATGGCGGACTGGATATCGCCGAGTTAGCGGAAAGCCAATGCCGAGGGAGTATGGGCCGGTCGCCGCCGCGAAAAGCCGATTTATCTCATTGCCGGAAGGCGGAGAATGCTTTGCTAAAAATGGCGGACTGGACATCGCCGAATTAGCCGAAAGCCGACGCCGAGGAGGCGGACTGGTCGTCACTGTGAAAGCCGACGATCTCAACGCCGAGAAGGCGGAGAATGCTTTCGCTAAACGGCGGATCGACATCGCCGAAGAAGCGGAAAAGCCGGCGCCGAGGAGGCGGGCTGGTCGTTGCTGTGAAAGCCGACGATCTCATCGCCGCCAGGCGGAGAATGATTCGCTAAAAATGGCGGATCGACATCGCTGAAGTTACGGAAACGGCGCCGGCGAGGCGGCCGTCGCCCCTCAGGAAAGCCGAGGATCTCGATGCAGAGAAGGCGGAGAATGCTTCGCTAAAACGGGCGGACCGACATCGCCGAAAGAAGTGGAAAGCCGATGCCGGTGGCGGGTTGGTCGTCACCGCGGTAAGCCGACGACCCTTTACGCCGAGAAGGCGAGAATGCTTTCGCTAAAATGTCGGATCGATGTCACCGAAAAGCGAAAGCCGACGCCGGTAGGCGGTATAATTATCGCCGGTGCGGCTAGAGCTCGCGCCGGTAGGCGGGCATAATCGTCGCCAAGAAGGCGATATAGCCTGCGCCGAATAGGCGGGCATAATCGTCGCCGAAAAGGTGGTATAGCCTGCGCCGAATAGGCGGGCTGGTCGTCGCTGTGAAAGCCGACGATCTCAACCCCGAAAAGGCGGGGAATGCTTCGCTAAAATGGCGGACTGGACATCGCCGAATTAGCGGAAAGCCGATGCCGAGGAGGCGGGCTGGTCGTCATTGTGTAAGCCGACGATCTCGACGCCGAGAAGACGGAGAATGCTTCGCTAAAACGGTGGACTGGACATCGCCGAGTTAGCGGAAAGCCGACGCCGAGGAGGCGGGCTGCCGTTGCCGCGAAGCCGGTATTTATCTTATCGCCGGTGAAGCGATGAGAATGCTTTCGCTTAAAAATGGCGGACTGGACATCGCCGAGTTAGCGGAAAGCCGACGCCGAGGTGGCGGGCTGGTCGTTGCTGTGAAAGCCGACGATCTCGACGCCGAGAAGGCGGAGAATGCTTCGCTAAAATGGCGCATCGACATCGCCGAAAGTTAGCGAAAAGCCAATGCCGGGAGGCGGGCTGGTCGTCATTGCAGGTTTACCGGCATCTCGACGCCGAGAAGGTGGAGAATGCTTCGATAAAATGGCGGACTGGATGTCGCCGAGTTAGCGGAAAGCCAACGCCGAGTAGGCGGGCATAATCGCCGCCGGTGCGCGCGGTAGTGCTCGCGCCGAGTAAAGGGCATAATCGCCGCCGAGAAGGCGGTATAGTTCGCGTTAATAGGCGGGTATAATCGCCGCCGGTGCGCGGTAGATAGCTCGCGCTAAATAGGGCGGCTGGTCGTCAGCCGCCAGAAAGCCGACGATCACAACGCCGAAAAAAGCGGGAATGCTTTCGCTAAATGGCGGATCGACATCGCCAATTAGCGGGAAAGCCGACGCCAAGGAGGGGGCTGGTTGCCGCTGCGGTAAGCCGATGATCTCGGACGCCGGAAGGCGGGAGAATATTCGCTAAAACGGCGACCGATATCGCCGAATTTAGGAAAGCCGACGCCGAGGAGTATGGAGAATGGTCGCCGCTGTAAGCGACGATCTCGACGCCGAGAAGGCGGAGAATGCCGCTAAAACGCAGATCGACATCGCCGAAGTTAGCGGAAAGCCGACGCCGGGAGGCGGGGCTGGTCGCTGCCGGAAAGTTTTACGATCTCAACGCCGAAAGGCGGAGAATGCTGCTAAAATGGCGGATCGACGTCGCCGCGGTTAGCGAAAGCCGACGCCGAGGAGGCGGCCGGTCGCCGCCGCCAGGAAAAGCCGGCGATCTCAACACCGGTAGGGTGGAGAATGCCGCTAAAAACGCGGATCGACATCGCCGACTAGTGGAAAGCCGACACCGAGGAGGCGGGCCGGTTCGCCGCCGGTAAGCCGACGCATCTCGACGCCGAAAGGCAGAGAATGCTTCGCTAAAAACGGCGGATCGACGCCGCCGAAAGCGAATTCGACGCCGAAAAGTAAAGGGCATAATCATTGCCGGTGCGCAGAGTGCTCGCGCCGGTAGGCGGGTATAATCGCCAAGGTAGGCGGTATAGCTCGCGCCGGAAGTGGGGCATAATCATCGCCAAAAAGCGATAGCTCGCGCCGAATAGGCGGGCATAATCGCCGCCGAGAAGGCGCAGATAGCTCGGCGCGAAAGTAGCCGGGCATAATCATCGCCGAAGATGGTATTGCTCGCGCTTTAGTAGGGGGCATAATCGCCGGAAGGCGGTTGCCGCCGCCGAAAGGCGTGGCATAATCGCCGCCAAAGGCGGTATAACGCTTGTAATGGCGGGCATAATCGTCATCACCAAAGGCGGTATAGCTTTGTGCGAATAAGCGGGCATAATCGTCGCCAAAAAAGCGCGTATTACGGCCCGTAGTGGCCGGGCATAATCGTCGCCCTAAAAGGCCATATAGCTTTACCCCGAAAGTAGGCGGGCATAATCGTCGCCGAAAAAAGGTATTACTGTATTGAAGTAAAGCGGGCATAATCGTCGCCGAGAAGGCGGTATTGCCCAGCGCCAGTAAGCGAGCATAATCGTCGCTAAAAGGCGGTATTACTCGCGCTAGTAAGCGGGCATAATCGTCTAAGTGACTTTTTTGTAATTTGGCGGTAGTGCCCATTTTCTTCTGAATGAATTCAACATTGGGTTTACTATGCCCGCTCGACTTCTTTTCGTTTTTATTATCTTATTGATGTTGCAATCGGTTGATCGTCTTATTTAGGTGCGACCCGGATGGGTTACTTTATGAACCCCCCCTTTCTTGGTTCGCGATCATCTTATTTAGGTCGCGATCACCCGTCTTAGGGCCATCTTATTTAGTTCGACCCACACTCATCACCGACTTTTGAGCTTCTGAAGTATCTGTAAGTACGAGTCGTCTTTTGAGACTGCGTACCCATTACTCGCTTTTTGCTGCGGGAATCAGAGTACAAACTCGTTCGTCAGGTGAGCATAGACTTGAGCTCGTTAAATGTCTTTGTTAAGTCGTCCGTCTTAAGTCGACCTCTTGTGACACGACCAAATTAAATGAAAATAAATGAATGAAAAGCCACGTGGACATAAACATAATAAACCTGGTGGGGTGGGTAAAAGGACTACCCGTAGATTCTTTGAGTAGCTCACGAGACTCCGGGTGCTCGTCTAATTTTCTTCTCCTGAACTGCTGGCGCTTTTTTTTTTTTTTTTATATATTTTTTTTTTACTTGGGCCGAAAAAAAATTGGGCCCACAAATAAAGCCAACAGCCCAGGCCCAAATAATCAGCCAGCTACCCAGGCCCATATAATAATCAGCCCAATCTACCCAGGCCCACAAAATTAAATAAGCTTGGGCCCAATAATTAAAAGTAAAAAATTGGGCCCAAAAACTTAATTAATCTTGGCCCAATTACTCTGCTCAGCCTGAATTACTTGGCCCAAATGGAGTATCAGATTAGTTCAAAGCCCCCTTTGCTCTTACTCCACAGAGGCGCACACGCGGCATCATGAATCTTTCAACATGGCGCGACGAAATCAAGTTTCGTGTGAAGCGGCGGTGGCGAGGTCGGTGCGGCAGCGGAGGTGAGGCGGCTCTCGCCGAGGAGCGGCGACGGTGCTGGTGTTGGAGGCAGGCAGCGCCGAGTCGGCGGTGGCTCGCGGTTGCTCTACTTTATTCGACGAAGATGGTGATGGAGACGGTGGCCTTCAGTCAAGCTCGAAGCTGTAGTGGCGGAGATGGGCACCAGCGGCGGAGATGGGTGGTGTTTGGCGATGCCGGCGCGGTGGTGCTCGGTTGGCCGCAGAGATGCAGCGGCGGAGGTGAGGCGGCGATTTCAGAGGTGAGAGCGGCGCCGGCCTCTGCGGAATCAGGACGGTGGAGGTGAGGCGGCTTCACAGCCCCTTTCTTCATCCTCCTCCCTTTCTTCTTTTTCTGTATGTATACCTGTATTTTTGTATCTGTATGTATATGTTGGTGTATGTATATGAGGGTTTTGAGGGTTGTGAATTTTTTGTTTTGGGAATTTTGATTTTGGGATAGGGGGTTTTTGGTGCTGCGGCCGCGGAGCTGAGGGCGACGGTGGTGAGGCGGTGCCACGGCGGCGAGCGCACCTTCCGGCCACCTTCCTCTTCCTCTCCTTCTGTTCGTCTGACTCTGTATCTGCATCTGTATTTTCTGGATTTTTTTGTTTTTGGATTTGTGTATTGAGGAAGATGATGTAAATAGGAATGAAATTGAGAATTTTTCTGGGTTGTGTTCTTGTGATTTTTCGGATTTGGATTCGAAAATTCGACGTTGTTCTTGACGAATTTTTCAATTGACCCTCCTTCTAGCGCCAATTGTTGGGAGTCGTTTTTTGTGGAGAGTATTATGTGGCTAATTTGGTAACAACTCACAAACAAAGTGATTAATCGAACAAGAACACTACGGGAAGAACCGTAGTTCTTCCCTGAAATGTGGGTGTAGGTATATAATTGGAATGAGGGAAACATTCCAGTGTGTGTCCCTTTACAATGAACTGTGAGGTCCTTTATATAAAGAGGACCAGCACGACAAATCATAAGCACGACAAATCGTTAAGCACGACAAATCGTTAAGCACGACAAATCGATAAGCACGACAAGTCATGTGCATAAAGCATGACAAAACATATGCGTAAGCACGACAAATCACGTGGTCTCGGTGGGACCTGCTGACGTCCGATAATTAAATCCTGGCGACGTGTGATAGCCTTCGATATATCGAGAGCCTTCGTGTTCTCTCGAGCCTTCAGATTATCTGAGCCTTCAGGTTCTCTGAGCCTTCAGGTTATCTGATGTGTGATAAATCTGGTGATGCTGACGTGTGATTTATCTGAGCACAACATAGATAAATTATACATTTTCATATATATAATACTCTTCATCTTTTTTAGATTGCTTAAAATTCAAAAAAGTCCATCTTTTATCACATACTCAAAATATCAATAAAGTAACTAAACTGTTCATGCCACAATTATAAACATCACTAAATTACATCACATGTCACTAATAACTACATACAAAAGTGACTTATTTTTTATCTTATTCACTAAAATTGAAAAAATACCCTTATCAAAAAGCTATTTTATTACCTTCAAATATTAATAAAGAATTTCCTCATTAAAACCCGTGTCAAAATTCAGTGAGCAATCTTAAAAAAAAAAAATGGAAGGAGTAACTGATTTAAAAAAAATATATATATCTATATCAACTATAAAATATATCATTTTATATTATTAATCATTAATGTGCCACTTTTAAAATTTCATGATAAATTTGTAATAATTTTTTTGTTGATTTTTTTTCCTTTTTTTGGTATAATATTTTGTTATTATATATGTGTAAATAGATCTAGTTCAAAAATTTATAATAGTTTTTTTGTTTCATGCCACCGTTATAAATATCACTAAATTACATCACATTTCACTAATAATTACATACAAAAGTGACTTATTTTTTTATCTTATTCACTAAAATTGATAAAATACCCTTATCAAAAAGCTATTTTATTACCTTCAAATATTAATAAAGAATTTTCTCATTAAAACCCGTGTCAAAATTCACTGAGCAATCTGAAAAAAGGATGGAAGGAGTAACTGATTTAAAAATATATATATATATATATATATATATATATATATATATCTATATCAACTACAAAATATATCATTTTATATTATTAATCATTAATGTGCCACTTTTAAAATTTCATGATAAATTTGTAATAATTTTTTTGTTGATTTTCTTTTCCTTTTTTTGGTATAATATTTTGTTATTGTATATGTGTAAATAGATCTAGTTCAAAAATTTATAATAATTTTTTTGTTGATTGTTTTCTTTCTTGTATTATATTTTGTTATTATATATGTATAAATAGATCTAATTTCAAAATTTAAAAATAATATTAATAATTTAGAAAATATTCAAAAAAATAATCAGTATATATGCGTGGTAAATATAGGGAATTGAACCTTGTACTTCTTGCATACAAAGAAAAATAACAATATTTGTTATACCATTTGAGCTACATCAAATTTGTTAAGATAATTAAAATTTTATTAGAAAATTATGAAAGTGTTTTGGCCCAATATTTTGGCCCAACATTTTGTTATTAAATATGTATAGATACTTATCTTCCATAAAATCTTTCCAAGAAAATCTCCTTCTTTCTTTTCTTGAATTTTTGAAAAATTAGGAAAAAATTAGGCAATAATTATTTCTTTTATTTTATTCACCTTTTTATTAACTGGATTTATATTAGGCTACTTGAGGGGCCTTTAGGAGAATTAAGATTGAATCTCCCAATGAGCTCTGAATTATCAATATTGAGCCACAATATTATTCTGTCAATTAATATTAATTTACTCCACTATAAAGTTAATATTGCATTATCCATCTTAACCCATATTACGATAATATGGCTCCCGGTTATTATTTCCCGCGTTTAAGATTATTTAGTCCAATAATTAATTAAGTCACTGAAAAGCTTTATATTAATTAATATATTTTTCCTTGGAGTAAAGACAACTCAACATTATTATCCATACCGAAAACAAAATTCCACTTGCTAGATTTGGCATGATAAAACCGCTGGAATATACTAGCACGTAAACACGTAATACATGCGCAGCAGAAATTAATAGTTCACCAACAACGAACAGTTAATTGCATAAACGAGTACGAATAAACACAACAAGGAATCTTACAGTAATTCGTATGCAGTTTTCTCTACTACGGTATCCACGTAATCCCCTCATACGGACTTGCACATATTTGTCAGCGTTAAATCTGAGACGGAATTTACTAGAAAAATTCCTACCCTAAATTTTATGGAGAAATTAGGTTTTCCTGTTGTGATTAATGAATCCCTACGATGTCCTATATATAGGGGAAGCCCAGCTTAAAGATTAAGCAATCTTTATTATGAAGATATTTCCTAATCTTGCAAATTATGTCACTTAGATATGATTTCCCCAAATATATTTTCCTACAATGATATTCCATATATTATTTTGGGATTCCTATTTAATTAAATCTAATTTAATTAAATAGTAATAATAATTAATTCCAAATTAATACTATTAATTAATTCTCCAAAACTTAAATATTAAATCCAGTTTAATACTTAATCAACCAACTATAATCCGTAAAAGGGAATTACTTGTTGTGTGACCCATAGGCCCTCATATATCGAGCGATTAGTCAAACTAACGGTCTTAATTGAACCCTAGACAATAAATCAGACATTCTCAATATATGAGGTACGTTGCGAGAAACGTGCATTTACCTGTAACTATAATATGGGCTATTGCGATATCTTCCTTTCATTCACGAATACTCGATTAGTCTTGAACATGATGAAGTGTCTATTCAAATAACTTAATCATATTATCTCTAATCACTAATTGATCACTTATGTCACACTTGGCCACAAAGTCCAAGTTGACGTGCATTGACTAATGACTTTGATCCAATTATGATGAGAAGATGAGTATTCTCTCTAAATCCACTTTGAGGAATGAATCCTATTCTTGGCTCAACTACCACGCACATGCACTTCACGATGAACCCAATCCAAGCCATATCTGCCCATGGAAGGGTGCAAGCGTCGGTCTTGGTCAAAGTTCATCACTCCACACATGTCGTGCGTATTGACTTCAAGTTAAAGGAGTATCACATCGTTCCCACTTACCGAGACACCCGTAGACACATATAGTGGAACTACATCAAACAGTTTCTCGGATGGGTATACCAATACCCTCTAAGGTATCTGTGCATCCATCATGAGATACCTAGTATCTCATAGTAAGTGAGATCTTAATACACTCTCTAAGAGTATGATGCAGATCGCACACCAATCTCAATTGCATCATCAATATCCCATTCTTGATGATCATTGATCGGGGCTATTTGAGAATCATGCTTAAGTCATCTGAGTTCTCACAATATCAATGACAACAGTGATTCATGGGAACACAGATAAGAACAAATGCAAACAATCAAACATAATATTCAAACAAGTGTAACGCCATACATTTAATATTAAATAAACAATAATATTAAACCAATACTGAATATTATCTTAGCATTATGTCCTTACAAAGGATTGTTTCTAGGAAACTAACACCAACAATCTCCTACTTGAACTAGAGTCAATCACCTACATGTCTAACCCCTAGACTATTGAAATGTCTAGTATGTACATGAATACTTAAAGCCTTGGTGAATGGGTCAGCCAAATTATCTTCTGTGGGAACACGTTCTAACTCTATCTCTCCTCTAGCAATTATCTCTCGTATCAAGTGATAACGCCTCAGTATATGCTTGTTTCTGTTATTGGATCTCGGTTCCTTAGCTTGCGCAACCGCACCAGTGTTATCACAATACAACTTTATTGGACTATTGGCACTCGGAACTACCCCTAGTTCATTTAAGAATTATTTTATCTAGACAACCTCTTTGGTAGCTTCTGCTGCAACAATGTACTCAACTTTGGTTGTTGAGTCTGTGTTAATCTCTTGTTTGGAACTCTTCCAACTAATCGCCCAACCATTGAGAACGAAAACATAGACTGACTGTGACTTGTAATCAACATAGTCGGATTGGAAACTTGCGTCAGCATAGCCAGTTGCAACTAGCTCTGACTATCCTCCGTAGACAAGAAATCAATCTTTAGTACGTCTGAGGTACTTCAGAATGTTCTTGACAGCAATCCAGTGAGGTTCACCTGGATTCTGTTGGTATCTACCAGTGGTGCTGACAGTGAAGGCCACATCTGGCCTAGTGCAAGTCATGGCGTACAAGATGGAGTCAATTGCAGATGCATATGGTATATCCTTCATGTGCTGGATATCAGCATCTGGGGAAGGACAATCCTTCTTAGACTACTTTATCCCATGACATGCCGGTAGAGAACCTCTCTTAGATTTCTCCATCGCAAATCTCTTCAACACTTTATCTACGTAGGTGGACTATGACAGCCCCAACATCTGGATATATAACTGTGGATCTTGATCCCTAAGATGTAGCAGACTTCACCAAGATCCTTCATCATGAAGGTCTTTGATAACCAATCTTTCACCAACTGCATAAGCGGGATATTGTTTCCTATAATCAATATTTCATCTACATATACGACTATGAAAATAATATTCTTCCCGCTGCATTTACGATAAACAAATGGATCTTCCGAATTTTTGAAGAAGTCAAAAGATTTGACAACCTCATCAGAATAGATATTTCAATACCTAGAAGCTTGCTTCAATCCATAAATGGATCGTTTAAGCTTGCACACTAGGTTAGATTTCGGCTTTGACACAAAACCAGAGTCATAAACACTTCTTTGTCAATGTTGCCATTGAGAAAAGCTGTTTTGACGTCCATTTGCCAAATCTCAAAACCATGATGTTCTGCTACCACAAATAAAATTCTAATGGACTTGATCTTAGCAACTGGTGAGAAAGTCTCGTCATAGTCAATACCTTCGCGTTGACTATAACCTTTCGCCACCAACCTAGCATTGTAGGTTTGTACCTTGCCACTTGCATCAGTCTTACATTTGTAGACACATTTGCAACCTATGGGTTTGACCCCCTTTGACAGTTCAACCAAGTCCCAGACATCGAGTCCATTTTGGATTTCATGGCTTCATGCCACTTCTCTGAGTCAACATCGAATGTCGCCCTAGTATAAGTTCTAGGGTCGTCTTTATCTGGAATCTCCACATCATCATATTCCTCTACGAGGAAACCATAAAATCTAGTGGGTGGATTACAAATCCTAGTGGACTTACAGAGCTGTGGTTGTGCAAGCTGTACATTCTGGTCGTGAAAATTTTATGGTGCATCGATTTCACCAATGTCCGAAGAGGCCTCAAGAGCTACACTTTCAGATGCCTCTTAGATGGGAGTTTGAACTATGTTTTTCTCATTCAGCCCACTTGGAGTTTGAACTATGTTGTTCTCAATGCAACTCAAATTACGCTCCCGCTAGATGAAAGAGGATCACTAAGTGATAAACTTCCACCATGAGAGCTGCTGAATGCTCCCACTGATTCCTTGTCACGTTTCTTTGACAAGTTATCAGTCTCTTGGTTAGTTTGTGGTTCTTGAATTTCTTCAAGTTCTATCTGTTAGTGTTAGTGTCCTAGAGACAATCTATTGTAAGGACATAATACTCGATGATATTCAGTTTGATTTAATATTATAGTTCTTTTAATATTAATGTATGGCAATATACTTGTTTGAATATTATGTTTGATTGTTTGCATTTATTCATGCAAGTGTTCCCATGAGTCATTGTTGTCATTGAGGTTATGAGAACTCAGATGACTTAAGCATGATTCTCAAATGGCCCCTATCAAGGATCATCAAGAATGAGATATTGATGATGCAATTGAGATTGATGTGCGATATGCATCATACTCTTAGAGAGTATAGTAAGATCTCACTTGCTACGAGATACTAGGTATCTTATGATGGATGCACAAATACCTTAGAGGGTATTGGTATACCCATCTGAGAAACCGTTTGATGTAAGTCCACAATATGTATCTACGGGTGTTTCGATTAGTGGGAGCGATGCCATACTCCTTTGACTTGAGGTCAATACGCACGACATGTGTGGAGTGATGAACTTTGACCATGACCGACGCTTGCACCCTTCCATGGGTAGACATGTCTTGGATTGTGTTCATCACGAAGTGCATGTGCGTGGTAGTTGAGCCAAGAATATGATTCATTCCTCAAAGTGGATTTAGAGAGAGTACTCATCTTCTCATCATAATTGGATCAAAGTCGTTGGCCAATGCAAGTCAACTTGGACTTTGTGGCCAAGTGTGACATGAGTGTTCAATTTTTGATTGGAGATAAATTGATTAAGTTATTTGAATAGACACTTCATCATGTTCAAGACTAATCGAGGAAATGAGGAAATCGTAATAGCCCATGTTTCAGTTACAGGTAGTTGCACGTTTCTCGCAACGTACCTCATATATTGAGAATTTCTGATTTATTGTCTAGAGTTCAATTAAGACCGTTAGTTTGACTAATCGCTCGATATATAAGGGCCTATGGGTCACACAACAAGTAGTTCTCTTTTACGGATTATAGTTAGTTGATTATATGTTAAATTGAATTTAATATTTAACTTATGGAGAATTAACTAATTATAGATTAATTTCGAATTAACTATTATTAGTGTTTAATTAAATTAGATTTAATTAAATAGGAATTTCCAATAATAGTATATGGAATATTATTATAGGATTTAATATATATGGAATCAGAACGTAGAGATTTGACATATATGGGTATTAAATCCATAGAGATTTTATATGTGGGAAATAAATCTAAGAGATTTATTTAAATAAAGATTAGGGATTTTATTTCCCAATCAGGCTATCTTAAGATTTAAGTTGGGCCTTCCCTATATATATGAGCTCTTGGGAATTCACAAACAACGTTAATTCATATTTTCTCCATAAGATTTAGAGTTAAAATTTTTCTAGCAAATTCATCTTGGGATTCTACGCTGGTAAATCCATGCAAGTCCGTGATTGGGGATTACGTGTATACCATAGTTGAGAAATCTTCTCTCGAGTTACTGTAAGATTTATCGTTATTATTATTGTAATTGTTTATGCAATTATATGTTCGTTGTTGGTGAACCATTAATTTCTATTGCACATGTATTACGTGTTTACGTGCTTCTATATTCCAACACTATCATCTTACGACCTTGTTCCTTAAAGACATAGTCTTCTTCGAGGAACCTGGTCTGTCTAGAAACAACCACTGTTTATTTCTAAGGTAGATAGAAGTAATATCCTTTAGTTTCCTTAGGATATCCCACAAAGTAACCTTTTTCACCTTTTGATTCCAACTTGTCAGTGAGCATTTTTTCACAAACGCAGGGCAACCCCACGTTTTTATGTGTAAGAAAGTTAGCTTCTTGCCATGTCATAATTCGTATGGCGTATGCTCAACCGATTTGAATGGAATCATATTCAGAATGTAGATTGAGGTTTGGAGCGCATATCCCCACAAGAATGTTGGAAGAGAGGAAAAACTCATCATGGACCTTACCATGTCTAACAGGGTTCGGTTTCTCCTGTCGAAAACTCCGTTCATTTGGGGTGTTACGGGAGGAGTCCATTGTGATTGGATTCCATGTAACTTCAAGTAATCAGTGAACTCATGGCTAAGGTATTTTCCTCCTCGATCTGATCGAAGAGTCTTATTACTCTTACCAAGATGCTTCTCTACTTCAGTTTTATACTCTTTGAATTTCTCAAAGGATTCGGATTTGTGTTTCATAAGATACACATACTCGTACCTTGAGAAGTCATCAGTAAAAGTGATGAAGTAGCCGAAGTGACCCCTAGCTAGAGTGGGCAATGGTCCACAAACATTACTGTGGATCAACTCTAGAACTTCTTTGCCACGAACCCCTTTCCCAGAAAAGAGTTTATTGGTCATTTTACCCTTGAGACAAGATTCACAATTTCCATAAGACTCAAACTCGAATGGGGTTAAGTAGTCCAACTTTCTTTACCTTGCGATTATATTCTCATTTGCATGACCAACTCTACAATGCCACAAGTAAGTCAGGTTTTCATGATTACTAAGTTTGAGTCTTCTATTTTCTATATTAAGAACATTATATTCACAATGCAACAAGTATAAACCATTCGATAAAGGAGCATTTCCATACATAACACCATTAAACGAAAAATAACAATTATTATTAGCAAAATGGAAGGAAAACCCTTCAATGTCTAACATAAGAATGGAAATAATGTTGCGAGTAATAGATGGAAAAAAATAACAATTATTCCGTTCAAGTCTAAAACAAGAGAGTAAATTTAAAACATAAACGCCAACACGTTCATGTTCGGGAATTGGTGCCCGGATCTATTCGAGGTGTAATTTAAATACAAAATTAAATAATTAATTATTACTAGCATGAATTAATCCTATATTAATTCAAATAAGAATTAAATATTCAACAACATATCATGCGTACAAATAGCCACCTAAATCCTACAAATGCAGAATTCTAGGAGTTACGTACGGTATACCTTTTGGTGGATTAAACGCGGAGAAGATGAGTGCCCGTTCAACGAACAAACCCAAAGTCCTTCTTTAGTATTCTCACATTCTTGTCCAACAATTTGGTGGTAGGATGCTCGCGAACAATTAAGAAAAGAGAAAAAGAAAAATATGTTGCACCACTGACGTAGCGAGAACGTGATAGTGCAAGAGATATGGGTAAAACCGTAAATGTTAATTCTTCAAAATCTGTGTTCATCATCCACAGCAGGAAACATATATACTAGCGTACTTAGGGTAAAACAAGGCCCATAAGTATAAAACTAAATAATAAGAATAATAAAGCCCAACTTAAATAAATAAATGCATACGTAAATAGACTACTCCGTGGTCTCTTCTCCATCATTCCCTCCCCCATCGGAACGATTCGCCCTCGAATCGGGATGGGTCTCTTCTTCACGAGGAAAGGGAACCAAGTGCTTCACATTGAAAACGTCGGACGTGCGCATGCCAGCAGGAAGACGCAAGCGATAAGCATTAGGATTGATTTTTGCAACGATCTCCACGAGGCCAATCTTTCTCGAGGCCAGCTTGTTGTATTCATGTGCAGGAAACCGATCCTTGGTGAGGACTGCCCAAACAAGATCACCAACTTCGAACTCAAGGTGACGACGTCTCGAATCTGCATACCCTTTGTAGCGAGCATTACTCTCCTGCAACCGCAGCTTTGTGGTTGCATGAACCTACTGTAATTCCTCCCAATAGAAGGCCGCTCGATCATCAACGTGACTGCCAGATGGTAATGTGATGAGATCGACGGGCAATCGAGGCACGCGACCAAAGATAATGTAGAACGGGCAGAACCCCGTACTACGACAAACGGCTGAATTATGAGCGAATTCCGCCTGGCTCAATTTCACGTCCCAAGACTTCAGATTATCACCAACCAAACATCGAAGAGTATTCCCCAACGAGCGGTTAACAACTTCCGTTTGTCCATCGGTTTGGGGATGGTAAGCACTACTGAAATGAAGTTCCGTGTTTGCTTGGCGCCATAAGCAACGCCAAAAGTGGCTCAAAATGCGGGTGTCGCGATCCGACACAATAGAAGAAGGCAAACCATGCAAGCGATAAACATCCCGAAAATATAACTGAGCGACATGCACTGCATCCGACGTCCGTTTGCATGGGATAAAGTAAACCATCTTACTAAAGCGATCGACAACGACAAAGATAGAATCAAACCCCCGTTGTGTACGTGGCAAGCCCAAGACAAAATCCATGTTGATGCCAAGCCAAAGAGCATCGGGAACAGGGAGTGATCTGTATAAGCCCGCATTAGTCGCGGTTCCTTTAGATAGTTGGCACGTATGGCAACGTGCCACAAAACGAGTGACGTCACGGCTGAGAGTAGGCCAAAAATAACGTTGCTGTAACAGTGCCAGAGTACGGTCGCGGCCGTCGTGGCCTAAGCCATGCAACTCCGTGATTAAATGGAGGCGGAGGCTGCACGCTGGGATACACAGACGTGTACCATAAACAAAAATCCATCAGCAAGAATGAAATCCGAAGTACCCCCATCCTCGAGCTGCATGAGAATCCGTGAGAAGAATGGGTCATCCGCATACAACTAGGCAAAGTTGTCGAACCCAGGCACGGAGATCCGCATGTCAACCAACAACGAATGACGACGGTTGAGTGCGTCCGCCACGCGATTCGCAGCCCCAGACTTATGCCGGATGACAAAATTAAACTGTTGGAGGTAAGCAGCCCATGAAGCATGCCGACTCGCCATTTATTTAAGAGAGTCGTGATCAGTAAATAAAACAAACTCTCGCTGGAATAAATAATGACGCCTATACCGGACAGCTCGAACAACCGCATAAAATTCCACATTATACGCACAATAACGGGACCTAGGGCCCGTAAGCTTTTCACTAAAGAAAGCAATGGGGCGGCCATCTTGACTAAGAACAGCGCCAATACCAACCTTCGAGGCGTCACAGTGCAATTCGAAATCAGGCAAAATCAGTATTGGAGCAGAAGTCAATTTCTGCTTGATAAGGGTGAATGCAGCGTCTACTTCAGGAGTCAAGGTGAAAGACTTACCCTTCATGCAATCTGTGAGGGGTGCCATAATCCAACTGAAGTGAGAAATGAAACGTCGGTAGAAGGAAGCCAAGCCGTGAAAACTCCAAACGGCCGTGATGGTAATGGGAGTGGGCCAATCCCGAATGGCCGCGATTTTAGAATCATCAACACTAATATGCGAGCAGAAGATATACGGAATCCAAGGAATAGGACAGAATCAATAAAGAACACACACTTATGAGGGGCACCATAAGAATGCCAAGAACATCACGAAGGTGATTAACATGCTTTGTCTCTGACTGGCTATAAACAAGAATGTCATCAAAATAGACAACGACAGAGCTGCCTATAAGTGGTCGCAGGGCTTGGTTCATAACGCGCATGAATATTGTTGAGGGAAATTAAATAAATAGATTATTCCCGACCCTCTCTACAAGCTCGAGCTTTTAGATGAGACGGAATTCTCTCATGGTATCAGAGCCCAGGTTGTGGGTTCGATTCCCGTGGAAACACTCCACCCATTTAAATTGTCCACTCTGTTGGGCCTCCTCTCCAGAGAGCAGAGGCAATGATTCGGCCCACGAGTGAGGGGGAGTGTTGAGGGAAATTAAATAAATGGATTATTCCCGACCCTCTCTACAAGCTCGAGCTTTTAGATGAGATGAAATTCTCTCAAATATGCTCGGAGCGTTCGAGAGGCCAAAGGGCATAACCAGCCAATCAAAGAGGCCCTCACGCGTCTTAAAGGCTGTTTTCCACTCATCCCCTGGGCGAATCCGAATCTGGTGGTAGCCACTGCGCAAATCAAGTTTAGAAAAGACCACTGACCCACTCAACTGATCCAATAAGTCGTCGAGGCGAGGAATAGGGAAGCGATATCGAACTGTAATCTTGTTGATAGCTCTGCTGTCAACACACATACGCCAGGTGCCGTCCTTCTTGGGAGTTAGAAGGACAGGGACGGCACAAGGGCTCAAACTCTCACGAACTAGCTAGGCCACGTTCCAATAGCTCTTCCACCTGTCTACAGAGTTTGGCATGTTCTGAGGGGCTCATACGATAATGTGGGCGGTTTGGCAAAGATGCCCCCGGGACTAGGTCGATTTGGTGTTGGATATCTCGGAGAGGCGGCAACTCAGCTGGCAGTTCAGAGGGGAATACATCCGCAAAGTCCTGCAAAGGGGATTGATCCACAGAAGGAACCGAAGAAGTAGACTCAGATATATCATGTGCAATCAATACAAAACCCGGTGAACCCGTACTAAGTTCACGTGAGGGGCAGTATGTGGTGATGGAGGGGGTTTGCATGAAGAATGTAACACAAACTTGCACCCATTCATCATAAAAGAGTACGTATTAAGGAACCCATCATGCATAACACGTCTATCATATTGCCAAGGACGACCCAGGAGGAGGTGGCAAGCGTCCATTGGCACAACATCACACCAAACCGTATCCGAGTAGCGACCTCCAATAGAAAAAGATACTTGCACACGATCAGTAACAGCACAACAGTATCACGACACAGCCACCCAAGGTTATATGGGTGCGGGTGAGAGACAGTATTAAGTGACAATTTAGAATCAGCAGTACCACAAATAACGTTCTCACAAGCTCCAGAATCAATAATAAACTTACAGACCGTCCCCTGAATGGTGAAAGTAGAATGAAAAAGGCAATTGCGCTGGTCATGCTCGGGATCGGCATCAGGCTTTGGCGAACAAAAAGCATGACGAAGAACAAGTAAGGGGCCCACGTCCCCTTGCAAATGAGCAACCTCTTCTGCGACGTCCTCATCAAAAATTGGGGGGCCGGAATATGAGCTATCATCATCGCCCTCCAAAAGTAGTGTTCGAGAGCTGCGTGGTTGCGGGCACGCGTTCATGCGGTGGCACGGGTCTCCGCAATTGAAACAACGACCGTGCATGGGCGGTCGCGGTCCAACTGGGGGTGGCGGAGATGGACGAGCGGTGTTGCCCAATGGGGCGCTAGATCGAGGGCCAGGGGGGCCGTCGATGTAGACGGCAATGGCGCTGGTGGAGGGCGCCGGTCTGTGAATGGTGGGGTGGTGTAGGAACGCCGGGAAAACTGGTTCTCCAAAGTTGATGCATGTTGGTGTACATCCGCAATCGTCTCAGGCCGGAAAAGATTCAGTGTGTCCTGGAACTGAACACGTAAGCCACCAATGTAGCGAGAAACAAGCTGCGATTGTGTCTCACGGCTGTCAATACGAGTCAGAAGTTGATAAAATTATGTGGTGTACGCGTCCACCGATCGCGCACCCTGACGGAGATTCTGAAACTTCTGGTACTGAATACTATCATAATTTAGAGGAAGGAACTCTTTGAACACGCGTTTCCGAAACTTCGCCCTAAGGACGATTTCGGGCTTCCCATTTCGAGTGCGGGCCTTTTTCACATTGCGCCACCATGCTGCGGCTCGGTCGCGAAACCTCGTCGCCAAAAAGGCAACGCGATGGTCATGAGGTACTCCCTTGAACTCTAGCAGGTCTTCAACAGTATGGAACCAATCAATAAAAGCATCAGGGGAATCAGACCCGGTGAATTCCATGATCTCTGGACGGAAACCCGTTTCCCAGCGGTTGTCAGGTGCGGGAATTGGATTGGCCCGTCGCTCCGGCTGTGCAAACGGGTTCTGATCCGTAAATGTGTCTTCACCATCAGAGATGTCGACGTGATCGGAAGACGCGTCGCCGGGTGGGGGTTGCGCACGGTGGGCATTGGCGCCGCCAGGAAGGAGGGACGCCACCTGTGCAGCGAGTTGTTGCTGGGATGTGCGCATGTCCGCAAGGCTCTGAGTTATGGCCGTGACCTGCTCACTCAACGAAGTGATATCTTGCTGGGCATCGCGTTTGGGCGGCATCATGGTCCCGGTACTGACTCCGATTACCGACTGACGCAACGATAACATGATAGTGCAAGAAATATGGGTAAAACCCTAAATGTTTAATCTTCAAAATCTGTGTTCATCATCCACGGCAGGAAACATAAATACTAGCGTACTTAGGGTAAAACAAGGCCATAAGTATAAAACTAAATAATAAGAATAATAAAGCCCAACTTAAATAAATAAAAGCATACGTAAATAGACTACTCCATGACCTCTTCTCCATCAACCATTGTGGATTTCTAATTTTTCCAACACAGGAAATTACCTTCAAAACATAAGGGGAGACCTTTCCTCGTTCAGCTAGCCGGAATCTGAACAGATCTCTCATCACTTCATAAATCTCGGAACGAGATTCAGAATCAAAGAGATCCTTCAGATGCTTGAGCATCTGAAGGGGAGCATCTTCTCATGCTGCCTTTACAACTCGGGAGTCATGCCGAGCAATATAACACACTGAGCCTGGGAAGTATCCTCTTCATGCTTCTTCTGAGCTACAGCGTCAAACGCTTCAGCCTCTTCAGTACCAGCCTCAAGGGTAGCAGGGATTGGCGTGTCCAACACGTACTCAATCTTTTTTTGCCTACCAAACGCACATTTCGGTGCCAGTTGAGAAAATTTAGCCCAGTCAATTTGTTCGTTTTCAAAACGCTTCTCAGTGATAAGTTATTCATTTCAACAAGCCTAGAGAGATAAAATAAAACGAGAATTAAAACAAATAATTCCTATGATCAATATTCAGCAATCAAAATAAATATGACATTTTAAATTTATTTTGTCTCCATTATTTTCACATACTTAACGACCTATCGGAAAAGTACGAATTTATATAAAATACAAATTATAATGGACTAGGATCCACATTACTATTATCATAACCCCAACTAGGGCTGACCATTATGATAGCATAACTGGTAGGTCTCCAAACCAATTGCCAAAATGCAACTTCTAGTTTATCGAACCTAGTTCGATTGATGTCCCTTAACTTTTGTTCCCCGCTAGGGCAAGCAAAACAAAATTAAGTTGGTTTACAACCATCAAACGGCGACATTACATGTCCCTATAAAAGTCCCGTTAGATGTAGATTCGAGCAAAAGACGACAGCCTTAAATACTCATTGGAACGAAATCTCCGATTTACTTTTAACTTTGATGGAAGACATATTTTTAATTTAATGAAAAACCATATTTTAGTGAGGATCATTTTAAAGGCAAGATATTAATAATCGAGATCCATCATGCTAATCTACATCACATTTGAGCAATTATTGGGTGCCGCCTACCCAAATATGATATTACACGGACTAACATTTATATGGGTGTCGTTTACCCAAACAGTTAATACGGTCCGACAAATATTGGGTGCCGCCTACCCAAACAGTTATGATGCAGACTATAAAGCATTAACTAATTCAGTAGATAAATTAACATAAGTGGGAATCAATAACCCTTTTAAACATTAAGTCTTTGTTTTAAAAAAAAATCAAATTAAAAAAACAGCTTAATTTCAATTGTTATCAATATTTATTAATCCAATTAATTATTTTAATTAAAAGTCCAATTTTAATTTCATTTTCAAATAAGTTCATTAGTTTATAAGAATTTTAATTGTTTGTCAAGGGCTCATGTGCAATTATTCGAATTTGCACGGAGGGACCCGTTTGAAATCCAAATTGCAAAACGGCCCCTCCTTCATCACTGCCCGAAAACCATCCGTCAATCGGGACAATTGATACCAACAATGCATCAAAGGTTTTTCAAATTCAATCTAATTTAATCATAAAACCGTCAATAATTTTGTTTGAATTATCCAATTTGTTCAAGAGTGTCCAACAATCTGCACAAATTCCAGACAAATAAACATCAAACGAACACAGTTCTGTATCGCAACAAATACAGAAAGGGTCAGACGGTGCATGCGGTCGAGTCGCCGCCGCCGCTAGGCGCGTGCGGGCGACTCGACACTGCAGCCGATTCGATCGAAATTCTGGAGGGCTCGCAAAACCAGGAACCAGAAACCAGAGACCAAAACCAGAAACCAGAACCAAAAAGTGGCAAATCGCAATCGCACGATGGCGTCGCGTTTCCATCCTCGTCGAACGAAGGAGACACGCAATCGAGCGGTGCGCAGACAGATGGTGGTGACAGAGGCGCACGAAAATGTCCTCATTTCGTCGCGAATTGCATCGCGAATTGGCGCCTCCGCAAATAAAAGACATCGGAGATCAGCAAGAAAAAAATCGGAGACGAACCGACTCCATTGCGGGTCTAACCCGCTGCGATTAAATCCGTGACGACATCGTTACGGCGTTGCGAGTTGCGGTGCTACGCCACTGACTCAAGCGGCGTTGTCGATGCCTGAGTTGGAGTCAAAATCGTGATGGAAGGCAAGGGATTGCAGCGGCGACGGGTTTTAGAAGAAACCCTAAACCTGGGTTCAGCGGAAGACAACCCGAAGACCAAACAAAAAATCCGGGAAAACATCATTAAATCGGCAACCGCGGTTTTTAATAAAAAAATTTCATTAAAAACGGTGCAATTAAATAAAGAGTAAAAATTGATTCAAAACTTAGCACGTAAACAACGTTAAATAAAGAGCAGTTAATTGCATATGCCTGAATGTTAGAGTCAAAATCGTGATGGAAGGCAAGGGATTTCATTACACTCAGCAGATTTTATTGAAAAATTAGGCGATTAATGGTTTTAGAAGAAACCCTAAACCTCAGGTTCGGACTTCCAGACAAATCTGCGAACATATAAGACCAAACATTAATAATAATAACAAGAATTCCAAATTAATCTATTATTAATTAATTCTCCATAAATTAAATATTAAATCCAATTCAACATTTAATCAACCAACTATAATCCGTAAACAGGAACTAAAATTGTTTATTTAAATAACCCATTTAGGCCCTCATATATCGAATTTAATTCCCCAAACTAAATCGGTCTTAATTTTATATATTAACCCTAGACATTCCATAAATTATTATTGACATTCTCAATATAAATCAAATTTAATTAAACATTAATAAACTTGCTACTTATTAATTAATTCTTGGGAAATTAAATCATTAAATCCACATGGGTTATTCCGATTTTCTCCTTTCATTCACGATTACTTTCGATTAGTCTTGAACATGATGAATTCTCTATTCAAATAACTTAATCAATTTATCTCTAATCATAATTGATTTATCTCCAATAACTGATCATGTCTCACAACATTTAATCAGCCACAAAGTCCAAGTTTACGTGCATTAGTCAATGACTTTGATCCAATTATAATGAGAAGATGAGTATTATCTCTAAATCCACTTTGAGGAATGAATCCTTTTCTTGACTCAACTACCACTTGAACATGATGGTGTCTATCTAATCACTAATGAACCCAATCCAAACCATATCTACCCATGGTCAAATTTCATCACTCCATACATGTCTTTTTCTTGTATTGACCTCAAGTCAAAGGATCTACCCCATCGCATCGCTCCCACTAACCGAGACACCCGTAGACACATATAGTGGAACTACATTAAACGTTTTCTCGGATGGGTATACTAATATCCTCTAAGGTATTTGTGCATCCATCATGAGATACCTAGTATCTCATAACAAGTGAGATCTTACTACACTCTCTAAGAGTATGATGCAGATCGCACACCAATGTCCATTGCATCATCAATATCCCATTCTTGATGATCCTCGATTTGGCATTTTTGAGAATCATGCTTAAGTCATCTGAGTTCTCACACACTCAATGACAACAGTGACTCAAGGTAACACAAATAAGAACAAATGCAAACAATTAAACATAATATTCTAATAAGTGTAACTCCATACATTTAATATTAAATAAATAATAATATTAAACAAACACTGAATATTATCTGAGTATTATGTCCTTACAATGGATTATCTCTAGGACACTAACACTATATACAGGGGAAGCCCAACTTAAAGATTAAGCAATCTTTATTAGGAAGATATTTCCTAATCTTGCAAATCATATCTCTTAGATATAATTTTCCTAAATATATTTCCCTACAATAATATTCCATTTATTATTTTGGAATTCCTATTTAATTAAATTTAATTTAATTAAATAGTAATAATAATTAATTTCGAATTAATATTATTAATTAATTCTCCATAAATTAAATATTAAATCCAGTTTAATACTTAATCAATCAAATATAATCCGTAAAAGGGAATTACTTGTTGAGTGACCCATAGGCCCTCATATAGCAAGCAATTAATCAAACTAACGGTCTTAATTGAACCCCGGACATTAAATCAGACATTCTCAATATATGAGATACGTTGCGAGAAACGTACAACTAATAATATGGGCTATTGCAATTGAAAGTGTATGTGCGTGTATTTTCATAGTGTTGTTGAAAATGTTGTGAAACATATAAAACAACATATGACAGCGGAAGTATAAAAACGCAGTACAAAGGATTTTCCAAAATTGTGTATAGTCTATAATAAGACTATACGAACCTCATGGTTAAAAACATCACTATAACAAGTAGTGAGATACACATGAACCTTTTACAAGATCCTAAAAGGTGTAGTGAAAAACCACACACCAAAAATCAATCTATCCGAACAAGTAACTAGTGATCTTATTCAACCTAAAACTTGATCTACTAAGACAAACACAATACTGATGGGAAATGTGTTGGGATTATACTGGAAAGTATGATTTTACTTTGTATAATCAAACTGAATTTCGGTCTTATTTACTGAAATAAATTGCTTATCACTGATGCTTTAAATATCATCGAATGTTACACATATTTACCGCATAATTGCTTTAATAAATAATCGTGTTACATTGTAGTTAATTTAGTGATACCGGATCACGAAAGATTAAATTAACGTCCCTTGTAACCAAAAAGTACACCATTCACGACCTAGATGGAAATGAACAATCCATCGTGAAAGGTTGAAGTGTAAGGCTCGAGATTGGCTTGTCTTGACCAAGAGATTACACTAGTGCATGTTTAGTGCCTTTGAATAGGACCTCTGGGGAGGACAAATTCTTGAATCGAACTAGGAAGAATTAGACCTCGGTGGTTCGTTATTTCTTAATCTTAAATCCCTTAAATAGGATCGGCGTGTGGTTAGTAATTATTGCTTTGACTTATTACGGGTAGAGAATCAACGAGATTCAATACTTTATATCTTGGGCAATATTATTGGTCACATCGCGATTGCTAAGATTTAATACGGAGAATCGTGTGTAAAAAATGCGCTTGTTTCGATTTGCCCCCTTGGGAGGTTCATAAGTTTTATCATACCAAATCTTGCAAGTGGAACTAGTTTTAATATGGATAATAATGTTGAACCGTTCCTTTACCAAGGATAAAAGATATTAATTAATGGAAAACTATTTCAGTGGCTTGAATTAATTAATGGGCTAGATAATCTTAAACACGGGAAATAATAACCGGGAGCCATATTAACTGAAATATGGGTTAAGATGGATAGTGCAATATTAATTATGTAGTGGGATTAATTAATATTTATGGGCTTGAATAATATTGTGGCTCAATATTGATAATTCAAGATCCATTGGAAGGTCCAATCTTAATTCTCCTAAAGGCCCCTCAAGTAGCCCAACATAAAGTCCAATAACTTAAAATGTGTTTAAAAATAAAATAAATTCTTGTTGCTATTTTTCCTAAAATTTCGAAAAATATGAATAAAAAGGGGAGAAAGATTTTCTTTGAATTTTGTTATGGAATGAAGATATGTATTCTTGGAATACAAGATTATCTCATTAAATTCAAGAAATCTCCCACTTGGTTATTCATATGAAATTTTCAAAAATTTTGAATGATTAAGGGAAAGAAAGATTTTCTTGATTTTCTTGAAAAGATATTATGGAAGATATGTATTCTTGCAATACAAGTAAATCTTATAAATTCAAGAAGATCCAAATCTTGGATTCTTATGGAGAAAAGAATATATGAGATATGTTCAAGATTTTTGTGGAATATTTTAATTATGGAGAAAAGAATATATGAGATATGTTCAAGATTTCTTGGAGATCAAGAAAAAAAATTTCCCATATTATTTTATCCCAAAATTTCGACCAAACCCCCCTCTATAAATAGGGGATGATTCTTTCATCCCCAAGGACAATTCCATGTGCTGGAAAAATTAGTAAATCCACAAAGGTGGTGCAACAAATTTTTATTTGCCCTTTTGTTAATTGTTCGCGAGCTTCCTTCCACCGGATTGACGAGCAAGGACTAGTGAATACTTGGGAAGGCTTTTTGGTGTGTTTTATCGACGAGACCATTGCCGCTCCAAGAGGTTAGTTCACGTAAACCCGTAGCAATTCCGCATGCGTAGGATTTATGTGAACTGTTTATATGCATGATTTGTTGTTGAATTATTATTTGAATTAATATAGGATTAATTCATGCTAGTAATAATTGTTAAAATTAAATTTGTATTTAAATATGCATCCCGAATAGATCCGGGCAATTAATTCCCCAACAACTGGTATCAGAGCCTCGGTTTCGGGCTCTAAATTTTAAATTGTAATTTAATTCGTTTTCATTAAATTTGAAATTGGATAGTAGAATTGCTAGATCTTTTTTGCAGGTATCCAATTGTCATGGAATTTAATGTGTTTATTTATGCATGCATATAAATAGTGATTTTTTAATTCGATTTGTTCGAATTCGTTTTTTGCCTAAATGAAAAATCCACGAGTAGATTAGAATTTGTTTGATTTGATCAATGTAATAGACTAGTCTGAGATCTAGGCTTTTTTATTTTTGTAAATAAATTATAACGGATTGGAAACGGAGGCGAGAGAAGAATTAAAAAACGGGATCGAATCGGGCGTAAGGGCGTCGTCGCCGCAACGTGCCAAGGGAGGAGGCACGCGATCGCGATCTGGACACGGCGGGCGCCAAGACGGTGTGGGCCATCCATCGAAGCCCAGCGTGGGATCGACCCAGGCGCCTGGCGCGACGGGCGGCAATTTCTTGAACGGCGAACGCCAGCGAGATGCCAAGGCGGGCGAGCGACAAGCCGCCGAGGGTGCGCCGGGCGATCTTCTTGAGGGCGACCTTGGCGACGTGGGGTGAGGCAGGTAGCAGGTACGCCGCAGATCTCGACCGCCCGACCACTTGCCGAGATTCGCTGAAAATACCCAAACACCGCTGGCGACGTCTTGTTGGTGACTAGGCGTCGCACGGTGCCCGATCGACACACGGGGGAAGTGCAAGACGTCTGTCGACCCATGAGCTGGTCGATAACGTCACTAGACGTGGCGAACCTTTCGAGACGAACGATGAAGGCAAAGAAGACGATTTCTCGAGATCAAGACATGACAAAAAGTTAACCGTGACAATTGAATATGTGTGCCCAATATGTTTAATTTTTTGTCTTGATGTTTGTGCATTATTTTATGCTTATTTAAATTGTGTTTAAATTTGCGATGCATGAGAAAACGTTTTGAAAAATCTCACTTTCAAAAATTACTAAGTATGCTTAAACAATTAATTGACAATTTTATTCCGGATAATAAAATTGAATTAATTTTGATCTCCATGATTTATTTATTTGTGAATTCTTTTGGAGAAATTCCCCCCACGGGACGGTCAAAAGATTACTTTCATATGAATAAATTCCAAATGGATGATTGTGGATTATTACTAGTGGCGACGATGACCCTCCCCACGAGGCTCCTTCAAAGCGAAATAATAATTCTATATTTAATCATGGTTATTACTTAGGTATAAAATTGATATGCATATACTTCCCCGAAGTCCCTGTCAATTTTATATTGGTCAAGTGGGAGCCAACTATTAATCTAGATATTAAAGGTTTGTAATTGTTCTTGTTTGTAACCTGCTTGAATGTGTTTAAATAATGACCCACCCCACGTGGCTTATTTAAACTGTTTTGAGATGTTGGCTGATGCATGTTCATATTTTTTTGAGATTTTAATATGATGCATGTGATCGAACCTTGTGATATATTTGTGCTTATGCATATAGTTATTTATTTCAGTTCAGCATGTCGTAACCTTTTAATCCACTGCTATGATACTTAAAGTCAATAGAATAAGTATGAAAACTATATTGATTGGAAACGAAAAATTATAATTGTCCTAACTGCACAAAAGCACAAGTGGATTCTTGACACACCAAAATCGGATGAGCCAACCGACGAAGTCAAAAATGCAGGACTCGTCGGATCACCTTGGAGAGATGTCGTCATTTGAAATTGGTGGAGGGCAAACTCGTAAGGGATTACGTCCTCAAAATTGATGGCCCATCCGAACATAACTTGAGGTTCTCGAGTGCAGATTATAATCCGGAGACTCGGATGAATTTGGTACTTCACTCTCGCCCAAAGTTTACGAGCATTTTGGCCTCGCTTAGGATTTTTTGCAAGCTTTGGTCTCGGCGAGAGATGTTGATGGGGCACCAAACTCAAGCTTTTTTCGGCAAGTGGTCCATCTTTCATTTTCTAGGCCAAGGAAAGCAAGAAGAAGAAGATGACCAAAAACCATAAGCAATCGGACTCAATTGTTGCCAAGGGCAATGGTAAGATGACGAATGCTGGTGGTGTCAAGGAAAATCCAAAGAGGAAGTGCTTAAGCTGCGGTGAAAGAGGACAATGGAGGTTTGCCTATTCCAACCCCAAAAGGGCCGGAAAGAAAGGTAATTGTCAAGCACTAATTGTTGAAACTTGTTTAGCGGTATATTCTTTTTTTTTGGGGGTAGTTGATACGGGATCCACTAATCATGTTTGCTTTCACGGTTCAAACCGATCCGCAACTTAGTGGGAGTGAGATCCTCATCACAATCGAGCGATGTTAATGAAAAGTAGCCGGTTATTGCAATGCTACGTAAGTAGCAGATATTGCAATACTACGTAAGTAACGGTTATTGCAATGCTACGTAGGTAGCAGGTATTGCAAATCCACGAAAGTAGCGTTGCTGCAATATGCTATGTTGGTCCTGGTTCTAACGAGTCTTACACGTGTATGGGGGGAATACACGTGTTCAGTGATTTTTTAAAATTTTTCTTCACTGAGGTCAGATGGGTCCGGTTGTCCTGATGATTTGGCCCTGAGAAGCACAGATCGCCCTGAGTCAAAGTCTACCTGAGACAATGATCCTGAAGTACAACTTTCGGAAGCCTCGGATAATCCTAACCGAGCTCGAGTTTTTCAGAGATCTGGCTGCTTGGATCAGATAACTATCTTACTGAACCCTCAGTAGAGTGAGTTCAGTTTGGTAACTATCTGTTCTAGCTACTCAGATGTGCGGAATGGTTGGCCCTAAGTTTATACTCGTTCTTAGCTTTGCTAAAAACTTTTCTTTTAATGAAACAGTGATTAAGGCTGTGATCAGTTAGATGCAAGAATAGTGGATTGATTCCAACTGAATATCAGTGAAAATATGCTTTCAGTTAAAGATATGCAACAGATAATCAATGCAGTACAGAAAGCAAAATAACACAGGAAGTTATAGTGGTTCAGAGACTCAAGCTCCTACGTCCACTCTCTTTGACCTTCAGAGAAATTCCTTAACCACTTCCTAAGGTTTTCTGACTACCTCAATGTAGTTTACTAACCTTTCTACTTTGAGCTTCCGACTACTACCTCCTTTGTAGTTTACTTACTCAAACACACACAAGCTTTTATTTATCGAAGATAGTTTACTCACTTCTTCTCTAGAGTTTTCTGACTACCTCAATATAGTTTACTAACTCTTTACAACTCCAACTCACCAACAATCACACTCAAACTACCTTACAAAGGGTTTGGGGTTTCTGGTTGGTTTCCAATTAGGATGAGATATCCTTTACAATAAGAACAATGCAAAGGCTAGGATATCTCTACTAAGCTTTGGATATATCTTATCAAACTAGGCTTAGTGAATGAGCTCTCTTCAATGTAAAGCACTTTGGGAAATTCTTGGGTTTTGAGTGCTTCAATTTCTGAGAATAAGATTGAGCTCTTGAGTTGCTTTTACAAATTTCCTAAAATAACATAGTAGTCTGGAACATAGTACTCTTGACATGCTTGATGACACATAAACTTTTTAATGTCGATATAATCATGATGTTGTCTTCCTCTCGATTGGCTCTTGTCTTCAGTAAATGTAGACAAACATAACAACTCTTTTTGGTCAATATTTACGAAAGATATAACCTTAACAACACTTAGTTTTAGTTCCTTTTATGCGCATGAGAATGTCTTGGGCAATATCTATTTATCCGATAATCACATTTTTTCTCGATATTGTAGCCTTCAGATAGATATTATTCAGTGCCTCGGAACATTCAGGTTATACTGAGCATTTCAAAAGATTACTGAGTCTTCAGTAACTACTATGTCTTCAGTATCTTCTGCGTCTTGATATCTTGATGTCTTGATGTCTTCTCTTGAGTCTTGAAGATATATTGGTGATATCTTGAGTCTTGATTTCTCGATTTCATCTTGAGTCTTGATTTCTCGATTTCATCTTGAAATCTTGATTTCTCGATTTCATACTAAAACTTGGTTTTGATTTCATCTTTGAAACTTGAAACTTGAAACTTATTGAGTCTTGGAATCTTGAAATCTAACCCGATCTATATCTGGCGACTATACAAGGTGTAGATAACATCTGAACACTCTAAAAAAGCTGAATCTCGACTCAACAATCAAGATTATCCACGAACATGTCATACTCGGGGTTTTGGGATTTAATCAAAATCTTCTTTATTAAATTCATCTCCCAACAATTTCCCCCTTTTTGATGATGCCAAAACCATCTTGTTACAAAAACACTTAACCTATACTCAGGTTTTTCACAATCCAAGAATGATAAATCTCCCAACAATTTCACAACAAAACATAAGGCATATCAAAACATAAAAGACATGTAAAAAGATAATGAGATATTATCTTTGAGCATAAAGATAAAATTTCATTGATTGTAGGAATAGAAGTTACAGAGTACAATGAACTTATAAAAAATAAAGACAAAAACAAAAGAAGTACAAAGAGTCTTCAGTCTTTAGTCTTCAATCTTCATCAATCTTCAGCTTCAGCTCTTCAATCTTCTTCAACCTCATCCTCAGGCACCTCCAGGTTGAACATCCCATAATATCTCTTCTTCAATGCATCCCTTTCTTTGATGATATCTGGGTTGTTTCTGTCGATCCCTAATTGGATGGCATCTTGAAAGCAATTTCTTGAGATATGACCGTCTCATTCACGGGCCCGTTCTCTAGTCTAGGAGCGGGGGTATGTATATGGACCAGGGGCAACAATCTGTGTATTACCTTCATCTGCAAGGTTAATCCAACTCTGCAGGTACTTTGGATAGAACGTTAATAAGTAATCAATGAAGGCTTCATTCGGGTCTGAGCTTGTCCCTCTCCATTCCCTCAGAACTTCATAATAAAACCAGAAGGTTCTCTTAATTTCTTCCCAGGCATCATTGAATTGGATAGGCATCCATTTATCAATGTCTTGGCCCTTCCCCGAGTTTTAGCGATACCCTCTCTCTTGCTCGGGAACTTCTGAAACCACTTATGCGTTTACGCTCTTCTTCTTTCTTCTTCCTTATTAAAGGAACTCGATCTGAAGCGGCCGTTTTCTTAAGCTTGTTCCACTTTGAAGTGATTTCAGAGCTCTCCTAGTGTTGAAGACTTCCTTCTCAGCTTCCTCTTCTGACTCTTCAAAATCCATTATCAGTTTCCTTTGAGTAGCCTTAGAAGCTTTAGCTCTTTTCTTCTCAGGTTCAACAAATGCCACAACCTTTCTCTTGATAGCTTGTTCTGCACCGGCTTGGCTTGTTTCCACCTTTCTTCTACCACTCAGTTTTTCAGCAATAACTTCCTGCATTGTTTCCTCAGAAACATGAGTGTAGATTGGCTCTTCCACTTGTTTGAACTTGAGCTTTTCAGTGGCTTCTACTTCTTTTAAGGCATCTGCAAGATTTTTCTTTTCAGCTTCCTTACCTGCCTTTCTCTTCAAGGTGTGTGCCACTCCTTCAGCTCGGCTCCAGGCCTTTCCCCCTTCTTGGCACCATACCTTGGAAGAAGTTGAGACAGTGCGGTATCCATGTGATATTGTTCTTTGCTGATACTCCGCACTTCTCCAGCCAACTGATCATGCTCTTTCTCCAGCCTCATCAAGTGGTTCTTGGCCACTGAGAACTCTTCGAACAAAGGTCTGGCCCCAGTTTGGAGAATACATCTTTCAAAGATCTCTGTCATCTTGGTCATGAGCATAGAGCCCATTTCCTCAACAATGTCTTTATCATTTGATCATTCTTCTCCACGGTGGCTTCAAGAAATGAAGTCCTCTCCCGATACATTTAGCTTCATCTCTGCGTTAGATTCGATTTCTTTGACTCCATCTACCTTCCCTTCAATAGCGGTCATTTTGTCATTCGAGATGTCTGTTTATGCTCAGTCTCAAGTAGAACTCGGGTTCTCTAACCGGGGATTGGTTGGCGATGTCCATTCAATTTGAGCAACTTTATCCACAATTGGCACAACCTTCTCCAGCTTGTCCACTATGGGACTGAAGTCAATCTCTGGAGCATATATAACTTGTTGTTTTTCCTGAGCTGGTTGCTCCACCTGAGCCTCAGTCTCCATCTGGGCTTCAGTCTCCACCTGAGCCTCAGTCTGCATACCAGACATAACAAAATTAAAGATAGAAACTTCAGTAGCTTTGGCATAATGTTTAGTAGTGCCAAAAGTTACCTGAAGAGTACTAACTTCAGTCTGAGGATGTGAGATATCAGGCTGTCCAGCATCAGTACTTTTCTCCAATTGAGATTGCTTCTCAGCATTTCCTTGTTGGTACCCTTCTTGATCTTTATCTTTTGAGCTCGGGGCACCAACATCAGCTTCCCTCCTTTCAGCTACCTTCTTCGACGACTTCATCAAAATCAAACTTTCATCCTGGACTTGGTCTTCTGAACTAGGAGAACTTCGATTAACCTTTAGCCTCTCTTCATTCCACCATCCTCTCCTCACGGAATGAGGCAATGTTGAGCATTTAAAATGAGTGCGGTTGAGAATGTATCTTTGTTGTCCTCGATCCCAAGAAGAGATCACGAAGATCGGGGATATGAGCTCATTTCGAAATACCTGTCCAAAATGAACCGTTCCCCCTTGTTGCGCCACTCAGTTTCTTCTGCCTTGCCCTTCTTCAGCTTCGGGCTTTTAGGTTCAGTAGGAATGACTTGGTCTTGAGAATCAAAAAAGGTTCACTCGGGGAGCATGTCGAGATTCGGCGCTCGAGGCTCGGCTTGAATCCCGAGGCTCGGTAGGCATTTCCTCAGTAGAAACCTGAGGTCCCTTGAATATCTCCTGAGAAATTTGTCTGAGCTCAGAGATGTTTCAAGAACCTCAGAGAACACCTGTTCCTCAGTTTTCTCTTCTGCGAAGTCCTGGCTGAGCGATTTTGCAATGGCGATTTAGACCTTCTTGGCCCTCGGGTTGGACTTCCTCGGGTTTCCTCACCCTCTCCTCGATTGGAAATGTGAACTCTTCTGCGCTTAGGAGCCAGAGCTTTCTTCTTCAGGGCTTCTCCCTTCTCTCTCTTCACCTCCATCAAAGCCTTCCCCCTGGCTTGATGGGCTTCTTCAGCCGCTCCTTCTGCAGCAGTCTCCACTTTCTTCTCTTTCTTTCCCTTCAAAGTATTCCTTGTTGTAGTTGGCTTGAAAAGGATCTTAGACTTTGGGAAAGGGTGAGGAGTTGGCAAAAATATCTTCTTCCTCCCTGCACATCTCCAAGATAAATGCTATCTTGGTTGCATGTAGGATTTTGCCTTTGATTACAACCGATCCATCCTCCTTCTTGACTTATTGTGCTTGGTCACTCACCACTCTGATTAAATACCGCAATCAGTAGAAATCAGTGGTGGGTGAGTTTTCAATAGCCGCCATCAATCTTAACTTCGGCGTACTAATTTGTTCAAAACTGCCGGATCGACTCATTATACATTTACTTACAATATCTAGCAAAACTCTATATTTCGGCTTCAAATGCCTTTTATTTAGAGTAGCCTCAAACTTAACAGGATGCTTTGTAATCCTATCAAGATATTCATGTTCCCTACCCATCATATACATCGTAGGGTCTTCTCCTCTATTGCTCAACTCATATACATCATTAAGATTCTTAGGAATTATATACAACTCCCTCACAAAATCGACGTATTTTGAGCTATGCTCCAAGTGAGAAACTGTAATTTGTGACTCAATACAGTCCTCCTCGTCTATTTTCAAATTAGAGATAAATTCGATTACCTCTTTAGAATATTCCGCCTCTGGTTGACTCGCAACCAGGTTTGTGAGCTTCGCGACCCGTATCATGTGCAACGCCTCTTCTTCATGGGTTGCATTTGATGAGCTCTTGAGGGAAACAACATACTCGTACCACGACTTGTTCGAAATAGCAAGTTTATCATAAATAGAGAACGTCATTTTTGAAGGATTTTTGGTAAAGGGTTTTGAGAACGATTAAGGATTTCTGGGCAAATGAGAGGTTTTTGATTTGCAGAGTGTTTTTGAAGACGAAGGTTATGAAAATTGGAGCTTTGAATGAATTCTCAATGAATATATAGAATTGATTCGTGGGAAATCGTATAGATTGAATAAATCAACGGTTGAGATTAAACACCGACTAATCGGGTATATGAAAGGATGATTTCACGAATAATACGCCGCCAATTTAACCTTATTGGTGATTAATGAACAGTGCAATTAATTACTGTTCCTGCAGACCAATTGACCTCCTTCGGGTATTTCAAAGGTCCCGCCCAAATATTCCCTTCAGGTGTTTTGTTATTAATTGCCAATGATTACTGAGATTCAGTTAGGCAATAAATGAGTTGCATGAGTCATTACTTCTTCAGACTAATTTCCCTCTATCAGTCTTACTGAGTTTTGACCTTGATAAAATGCCAGTATAATACTGAGTATTGAACGGGTTCAGTATGATACTGAGTACTGAGCCAGATCAGTATAATACTGAGTACTGATCTTCAGTATATCTGAGTTTCCCAAGAATCAGATTTCAGTACTTCCAATTTTATCTTGAGTTTCTCAGTAGAATCCTGAGAAAACTTCATGCATCTGAAAACCTTCAATTTTTCAGATTTGCTCTATACACCTGGATCCAACATCCCTAATTCAACTGATAGTTCCTGAAATCTTGATTCAGCCAAAGGTTTAGTCAAGATATCAGCTCTCTGTTTATCAGTATGAATTTTCTCCATCCTGATGTCTTTCTTCTCAACATGATCTCTGATGAAGATTCCCTCCTTAGTTTGTTTCACTTGAAGTCCAAGAAGGAAATTCATCTCCCCCAACAATGACATCTCAAATATTCCTTTCATCAGGGCAATGTTGTCTTCATTCAGCTCAGTGCCCTTTTCTGTTTACCTGAAAAACAGATCAGTTCAAAGGTACCCATTTGGTGTAGGGTCCTACCAGGTTAGCTGTACCTTTTGGAATCCAAATCTGCCTAACAACTCTAATTACTTTAGAGTGGCTGATTTGTCTCCCATAAATATCTACATACACATTCACCACCCTAGGTGCCTTGACAGTATCCTGTGTATGAGTGCCAGCCTTAGCATGAACATGAGCCTTAGAGTTCTTCTTGGGTACATGCCTTTTGTTCAAGTGCTTTAGCTTTTGTGCAACTGGTCTTTATCTCTGTTGACTTGGGTTCAGGTAACCTTTACCCTTAGGCAAGTGGGGTTTTGGGTTACTGTCTTTGAAATTGGGGTCTTTCGAATGTCGAGGACTTGGTCTTTTCAGGTTGAGAATGTCTCTGGCTGAAAGTGTTTCTCTTCGAAAATTCTTACTTGGTTGGTTCAAGAGATCTCTTGAGTTGGTATTCTTAGCTTTGAGGATTTGAAATCTTGGCTTTGAGATTTCCTACTAAGTGGTCAGGTTTTCTAGCCTTTTTCCTGAGGTCTGGGCTTTCTTCCCTGAACATTCAGTTTTTCTGGAACAATAGGTCCTTTACCCTTATCTAAAACTTTAGGCAATTCTTCAGTCAGAAGATTAGGTGCCACTTGTTTAACAAAGACAGTCTTAGTGCTACTAGAAGCAACATTCAGAAGACCTTGTGAGGTTCCCCCTGGAATGTATCCCAATCCGGCTTTTATAGTTGCGGTCTTTGATAACTCTCAATTTCATCTATCACTTTTAGATGCGAGAATTCAATAGAGTTAACTTTCTCTGCTTTTCCTCCTCACACTTCTTTAGAGTTTCATGCTTCTCAAAGAGGTCATTGAACTTCGATTCGATAAAATTTGAATCTCCTCGATGGATTTCTCTAATTTTTTCATTTAGGGTCTCTATCAACTTCTCTTTTTTAGAGAGTTGTACTTTTCGAAATATCTAGTTCATCAGTAGTTCCCATTAATTGAGAAGTGATCTCGCAGCATTCTTAGAGTCTTTCCACTTTAGATTCTCAGTAGTCAGTTCCTTGTTCTGCTCTTGAGTTTCATTTAGCAGTTCTTGTAACACAGCATAGTCCTTCATAAGATTCTCAAAAGAATCCATCAGGTCAAAGTTACTGTTTACAGTAGAACTTGACAACTCATGTGCTTGTGTAGGAGCAACAACAGAGATAGAAGAATTTACCTCCTCCACAGCCATTAGACAGATATCATCACTGTCACTATCTGAGAACATCTCATCTGAAGAACTAGAGCCTTCTTCAGAATGTTCTTCTTCCTCTGCAATCATGGCTTTCTTGCTGGAGAACTTCTTGTCTCTATTTGCTTGTCTTTCTTTTCTCTCCTTAGCACTTAGCTCAGGACAGTCGTATTGAAAATGACCTTTCTTTTGACAATTGTAGCATCTGTTGGCATCATCATCCTGATCACTTTCCTCCTTAGTCTTGGAGTCCTTCTTTTTGGATGAAGATCCTTCAGCTTTCTGGTCCTTTCTTTTCTCAGAAGATCTGTCCTCAGCTTTTGAGTTTCTCTGCACACATGATTCTGTAATATTTTTTTATATTTTCCATATCTGCTTTATTAAGCCTTTTAAACCTCCTTGCCATCGTGATTAGCTTATCCTCTAGCTCATCCCGATTTTTTTGGCAAGTGAGTTCTCGAACTCTCTAGTCTTCTGATTTTTTCTTTGGCTTTGAAAGCCACATTTTTTTGCTAGATGAAGAATCATCTTTCTTTGTCGACTTTCTTTGATTTCTTATCAATCACAAACTCATAAGCTTTCAGCTCAGAGAAAACTTGTTGGTATGGCATTGAATCAATGTTTTTGGTGTTTTCAATCACCACTGCATGAATATCCCATTTCTTAGATAGTCCTCTAAGAATTTTCAACGCCACTTCTCTCTGTGGGTATCTCTTCCCAAGAGCATTCGGATCATTCATTATACTTAGTGAATCGACTTCGGTTAAATCGATAAATTCACCATCTTCCATTTCAAAGCTATCAAACTTTCCAATAGCAACAGAAAGTTTGTTCTCTTTAATATGATATGTGCCTTGGCATATCACAACAAGTGTGTCCCATATTTCTTTGTGTTGGTCCCGGTGTAAACGAGTCTTACACGTGTATGGGGGAGAATAAACGTGTTCAGTGATTTTAAAACTTTTTCTAACTGAGGTCAGCTTGGGTCAGATAATCCTGAAGATTAGGTTCTGAGAAGCACAGATCGCTCTGAGTCAAAGTCTACTGAGACAGAGATCCCGAAAAGTCTTTGAGATACCTCGAGATAATCTCAATCGGATCCTCGAGTGTCGAGAGATCTGAGATTTGTGGATCGATAACTAACCTACATCGAATCCTCCCAGATGAGTTCAGTTTGGTAACTATCTGTTTTGTACCGACCGTAATGGTTGACCTTTAGTTTATACTGGTTTTTAGCTTTCTTTGAAAACCTTCCTTTATGAAATAGTGATTAAGCCGTGATTCACTTATGCAACTTCGGTTGATTCCAACTGAATATCGCTGAAAAGTATGCTTTCAAAATCAAATTAATGCAACAATTAAGCACGATAAGGAAAGCGATAAAGAACACAAGCAGCTTATAGTGGTTCGAGAGACTCAAGCTCCTACATCCACTCTCTCGACTCTTGAGAGAAATTCACTAGCAACTTCGAGCTTTTTCTCGACCACCTCGTAGTTTACTTTACTCAACTCGCCCCTGAGTTTCGACTACTCCACGTGGTTTACTTACTCAACCCGACCTTGAGTTTTACGACTACCTCCGTGGTTTACTTACTCAATCACACACAAAGCTTTGGACTACCCTTGTAGCTTACTAACTTCTCCTCTAGAGTTTTAAACTACTCACGTAGTTTACTAACTCTTTACAACTCTACTCACCAACAAACACACTCCAACTACCTTCTCAAGGGTTTGGGGTTTCTTGGTTGGTTTCCAACTAGGATGAGAGCAAAGGGTTAGGATATCTCGACTAAGCTTTGGATAAATCTTATCAAGCTAGGCTTAGTAAAGTGAGCTCTCTTCAATATAGAAATGACTTGGGAAATTCAAGGTATTTAGAGTGCTTTAACTTTTTTAAGAATAAGTTTGAGCTCTTGAGTTGCCTATAAATTTCCGTCACCTTACAAAGTAGAGGGTCACCAGTATTTATAGGCATAAACCAAGGTCACTCTTGAAAACTATCCGTTGGAGACATAGCTTCGTGAGTTCCCTCTTATGGTGTGTGAGAAACGGCTCTATTTAGGGTTTGAAAATCCCTAACACTTTTTAGGCAATAGCCTTTCATGTAACCGGTCTTCACTTTTTGCGATCTGGAACTTTCGTTACATCGACATCTTTTTTTTTGACTTGTCACTTATCGATGTCGGTATGGTACGATGTCGTCTTCCTCTTTTGACTTTTGTCTCGATTAAAGGTAGATACCTTCAACGGCTCTTTTTGGTTACAAACTCGAGTTTGATATAACCTTAACAACACTTACGACTTAGTTCCTTTTTATGCGCATTTGAATGTCTTGGCAATATCTAACTTTCTAAGGTATCGTGTTTTTTTAGTATTGCATCCTTGAGATAGATATATTCGATTTTCGGAACATTGAGTTCATCTTGATCATTCAAGACATTACTAAGTCTTGATGAATTCTTCTTGTGCTTTTCGATATTCTTGATCTTTCGATATCTCGGTCTTGATCTTGCGTCTTGGGGTCTTCCGAGTCTTGATTTATCTCTTGATTTATCTTGAATGATATCTTTGAGTCTTCATCTTGAGTCTTTTAGTTCTCGATTTCATCTTGAGTCTCTGATATCTCGGTTTTCATCTTGAAGTCTTCATCTTTGAGTCTTGATTCTCGATTTCATCTTGAGTCTTGATATCTCGTTTTCATCTTTTGAGTCTTGAGTCTCGATTTCTCCTTGGTCTTGATTCTCGATTTCATCTTGAGTCTTGAGAGACTTCAGTTTCATCTTTGAAACTTCAGTTTCTTGAACATATCTTGAGTTCTTGAGTCTTGAAACCTATCTGAACTATATCTGCTAACTATACATTTTGCGAGATAACATCCCGAATACTCTAAAACGAATCGACTCAACTATCAAGATCAATCAACATGTCATACTTTTCGGGGTTTTGGGATCTTAATCAAAATCATATAATCTTTTATTAAATTCATCTCCCAACAATTTCCCCTTTTTGATGATGCCAAAACCTATCTTGATTACAAACAAATAACCTATACTCGGGAGTTTGGGTTTATTCTATTACAAGATTGGTTCTGAGCGCAGAATCTCCCAACAATTTTTTTAAGAAGGGAATCTCTTTAAATAAATAATCTCCCAACAATTTAATTTATTCAACAGATTTCTTCAGTAATGAATCTTTCTTAAATAGATCATTACCAAATACTTAAGCAATTTCTCCCATATCATCATACAATTAGTTCAGAGATATTCATTCAGCATATCAAAATAAAGACATGTAAATAAGATAATGAGATATTATCTTTTGAGCAAAATGATAAATCTTCATTGATGATAAGTATACCATTCTGATTACAATGAGTTTATCAAACAAAATCAAAAGACAAAATTTAAAGATTACGTAATCTTACGAGTTCTTGATCTTGATCTTGATTTGGTTCTTCAGTCTTCTGCTCTTAAGTTTGCTTCATTTTCAACTTCATCAATGGGCACCTCCAGATCGAACATTCCGAAGAATCTTTTCTTCAGCTCATTTCTTTCCTTGATGATGTCTGGACTGTTCCCTGTTAGGCCCAACTGACCCGGCATCTTGAAAGCAATTTCTTTGCGTAATGGCCTTCTCATTTACAAGCCATTACCAAGTCTTGGAGGAGGATAGGAATATGGACCAGGGGCTACTATCTGTACTCCACCTTCATCCGCAAGGTTAATCCATCCTTGGAGATACTTTGGATAGAAGGTTAGAAGATATTCAATGAAAGCTTCGTTTTGATCTGAGCCTTCCCCTCTCCATTCCCTGAGAACATCGTAATTGAACCAGAAGGTTCTCTTCACTTCTTCACACATGTCGTTGAGTTTAATGGGCATCCATTTATCAACGTGGGGACCCGCGTCGGCGCTTTTCGATGTTCCTTCCTCTTGCTCGCAAAACTTCACGGTCACTCTTCGCTTCGCTCTTAATCTATCTTCTTTTCTCGATCCGCAGACGCTTCCCGAGACCCGGCGGCCAGCTTTCTTAGCTTGTTCTTTTTGGAGTGTCTTCAGAGCATCTCTGGTGTTGAAGACTTTCTTCTGAGGTTGAGACTCAGATTCTTCTGCATCTTCATCATCCAGAATCAGCTTTCTCTGGATTGGCTTAGAAAATCGCCCTTACGCTTGTTTACAGGTTGAACAACGCCCAAGGCTTTCCTCTTTCATAAAGCGATTCGGACTGTACCGGGGCTTGTTCCAACCTTAGTTCTAGCACTTTCGGTTTCTCTTGCAACCTCAAGCATGGTTTGCTCAGAAACTCGAGTGTAGATGGGCTTCTCCACTTGAGCGAATTTCAATTTATCAGTAGCTTCAACTTCTTTTAAGGTTTTGGCTAGATTGTACATTTCAGCATCTTTCTGAACCTTCTTCTCCAAAGTACGCGCCATGAACTTCCTGAGGTCTTCACCTTCCTTTTCCCCCTTCTTGGCACCGTAATTTGGAAGAAGTCTGGAGAGAGCTGTGTCCATGTGATATCTTGCTCTTTGCTCACACAAATGGATCTCTCCCTAACTGATCTTGCTCATCTTCCATTCTCCTGATGTGGTTCTTAGCCACAGAAAGTTCTTCAGATAAGTGGGCAAACTGGCCAGAGAGTGCATCTTTAAGCATCTCTGTCATCTTGGTCATGAGCACTGAGCTCATTTCCTCAACAGCAGATTTGATCAGCACCTCATTTTTCTCTGCCAGTTTCACCTCTAGAAATTCAGTCGATTCCTGGTGCTTCTGTTTCATTTCAGCACTTAACTCTGCCTTGACTCCCTCCAGCTTTTCATTCAGCTTTTCTTCCATGGAGGTCATCTGAGTGGTCAGAGTGTTTTGTATCTGCACCAGTTCTGAAGAATGGCTAAGACCTTCCATTGTCTGAGCTTGATTGGCCAACGTTTCTTCCATCTGAGCAATTTTGATCGCCATTGGCTCAATCTTCTCAAGTTTCTCCATTACGGGAGTGAGATCAATCTCGTGACCTTCTGCTTCATATACGTATTTGTTTGATCATCCCTTCATCCGAGCTCCGGTCTCCAATTGAGCCTCGATCATTTTATCGGACAATTCAGAATTAAAGATAGTACTTTTCGAGAACTTTGGCATAATTATTAATAGTGCGAAAAGGTACTGAAGAGTCTTAGCTTCGATCGAGGTTGATCGTATGAAAGTCTCTTTTTCCATTTAAGGCCGATCCTCAAGATCTCCCCTTGGTCCCCATCTCCATCTTTGGATTTGTCTCCGCTGCTCGCATCAACTTCATTTGTTTTCTTCTCGGCTAGCTTATCTCAACCACTCATCAAAATCGTATTCTTCATCCCGAAGCTTTGTCCTTCAACCCACTGAAGTTTCGGTCGGAAGGCCGCTCTCCTCATTCCACCAGTCTTCCCCTCTGATGAATGCGGAATATCAAGCATCTCGGAAGAGTCGATTGAGGATATACACTATCGTCCTTAATCTGAAGAAAACATCTTGCGGATCGGGGTATGAGCCGAGCTCGGTAGCGGTCGGATGAACCGTTCCCCCTTGCTCCTCCATTCGCCTTCTTGACCTGTTAATTTCTTCCATCTCGGGCTCTGCGGTTGGTAGAAGAGTAAGGGATCATCACAGATCACTCAGAGCTCATCAAGTATATTCCCGCTCACGAGCCTCGGCTGAGATCTGAAGTTTGTGCTGTCCCAGTCCCCGGTTTGCATCCGAAATGAGTTAAAGGAGCAGAGTCGTATTTCCTCGGTATAAAGTGCAGGGTCGGCTTGTCACTGAAACAAGACTTCGAGATCGACTACGAAGAAATTTGGCTCCGGTTCAGCCTCAGAGCACGAGGTAGGCATCTCGAGGTCCGAGCTCATTTAAAATTTCCCCGAGAAATTTTATCCAACCGAGTGATGTCTAAAGAACCTCGTAGAAGACCTCGCTCGATCCGAGACCGTGGTCCTAGAGATAACCTGAGCCAACACTTGTAATGGTGGAACTCGAGCGGTTGGCCCTCGGGTTGTCTCTCCTCGGAGACCATTGTCATCTTCATCTGAGAACCACAATCTTTTGCGCTTTAGAGCGTCCTTCCTCTTCATCGGTTTTGCTCCCTTGCTCCATTTTTGCCTCCAATGAGAACTTTTCCCCGATTTGTTGGGTCTCTTTCTCGGCCCAATTGGTGATTCTACCTTAACTTTCTCTTTTCCCTCCGGATGGCTTTTCTTCTGGAGGGCTTGAAGAAATTTTGGATTTAGGGAATGGGGTTGAATTGGCGAAGATATCCTCCTCCTCTCTGCACATCTCCAAAATATAAGCAATTTTGGTGGCATGGTGGATTTTGCCTTTCATTGTGATTGCCCCATTGACTCTTTTAATGACCTTGGCTTGCTCCGACACCATCTGAATCAGGAATTTCAGCCAGTTGAAGTCAGTGGTGGGAGATGCCTCGATCGCCGCCATCAATCTGAGCTTTGGGGTACTAATCTGCTCAAAACTCCCCGCAAGACTCATGATGCACTTGCTCACAATATCCATCAGCACATGATATTGTGGCTTTAGGTGCCTCTTATGCAATGTCGCCTCAAACTTCACAGGATTCTCAGCAATCCTATCTAGGTACTCCTGCTCTCTACCCGACATATACAACGCAGGATCCTCTCCTCTATCACAGAGCTCAAAAACATCATTCAGATTTTTTGGAATTATGTACAAATCCCTCTTAAAATCGACGTATTTGGATGAATGCTCTAACTGTGATACGATAATCGAAGAATGCATACCATCTTCTTCATTTTTTTTCTCAAATTACAGATGAATTCGATTACCTCTTTTGCGAACTCTGGTCCGGGTTAAACTGCGACTAGATGGGTGAGTTTAGCCCGATCGAATCATATCGAGCCTCCTCTTTCGGCTTTGATTTGGTTGTCTTTCAAGTGAGACAATGAACTTCGTTACCCGCGGCTTGTTGGTTATGGCTAATCTCTCGAACACCTTGAGGCCATTTTAGAGATTGATTTAAGAATTTGATGCTTTAGGGTTTGGAGATTTCTGGGCAAAGGGATTTTTAATTGCAGAGGATTTGGGAACGAAGGGTTTGATAAAATTGGCTTTGAAAGGCTTCTTAGGATATATATAGCTTCGAGATCATGGAGAATCGTGTTGGTTAGGTGAAAAGAGCGGTTGAGATTAATCTCCGATTAATCGGGTATATCTGAACCGATAATCTCTCTGAAAATAAGCCGCCAAAATATCCTCATTGGTCAATAATGTAGCAGAGCATTAAATGATTGTTGACCTTGCTTGAATTTAAAACGATCCCGCCTAAAAACATTCCTCGGTGTTTTGTATTTATTGCGAATGATTCTTGAGTTTAACTTGAGCAATAAATGAGTCGCATGAGTCATTACTTCTTCAAACTAATTTCCCTCTATCGGTCTTCTTGAGTCTTGACCTTGATAAAATGTCGATTATATAACAAAAATCTTGAATGGGTTCGATTATAACACCGAATCTTGACCTTGATAAATCTGAGTTTTCACAGGACTCAGATTTTTCCATTTTATCTGAGTTTCTCGGTGAAGTGCGAAAGCTTCATGCATCGAAAATCTTCAATTTTTCGATTTACTCTCTATACACTGGTTCTAACATCCCTAATTCAATTGAAAGTTCTGAAATCTTGATTCAAATGAAAGGTTTAGTCAAGATATCGATTCTTTTACTATCGGTATGAATTTTCTCCATCCTTATATCCTTTTTCTCGACATGATCTCACGATGAGTGATGTACGATATCCACACGTCTTGCATCCGGTGTGCAATCTTAGGATTTTTATGAAAATAGAATGGCACTATTATTGTCACAAAATATTGGTACTTCATTAGCTTCAACTTTATAATCCCTTAATTGTTATGCGAGGCAAAGAATCGAGCAAAGCACGCTTGACTTCCTACAGCCCATGTATTCGACCCGGTAATGTCTTTGGTTACTTCGAGGTCATTTCTTTGAAAACCAAGATATCGACTTGCTTCCTAGAAATTGACAAGTTCTGTTGTTGTGGACTTCATCAATTATACAACCTCCGTGTCTGATCATCGTAACCCGGTTAATTCAAGGTTATCATCAACCGATACCATAATCCTCTATTCAATCGTGCCCTTAAGATATCTTAGTATCTTTTTGGCACCTCCATGTGACTAGTCTTAGGATTAGCTTGGTATCTTGCACATATCCCAACAACAAATGTTATATCGCCTACTTGTCATGAGATAGAGCAATGATCCAATGATTCCTCTATAATCGATATGATTCACCGATTGCCTCGAATCGATCCATCTTGTAGTTAGTATTCATAGGAATCTAATCTGCGTTGCAATCATACACCATATTTGGCAATCGGATCTACGGTGTACTTTACGGTTGATGAATATTCCTTCCTTTGATTGTTTCACTTGAAGACCTAGAAAGAAATTCATCTCCCATCATTGACATCTCAAACTTGCCTTTCATTAGTGTTGAAAAACTTTTCACACAAATTGATGGTTTGAGATCCAAAAATGATGTCATCAACATATATCCCCGAACCGATAAGATATCTTCCCATCCTCTATCCCGAAACGAGTTCTATCAACAATCCGCTTTGACAAAACCATGGTCGAAGAAACCGAGAAAGAGTATCATACCATGCTCACAGGTGCTTTGCTTGAGACCATCTGAAAAGCTTTTATGAGCACGTAAACTTGGTCATTCTTTTGAAGCCGGGAGGTTGTTCCACATAAACCTCTTCTTTAAGCACACCGTTCACAAATGCACTTTTCACATCCATTTGATAGATCAGAACTTCGTGTGGGCAGCATATGCAAGAAACAATCGATGAGCTTCTAGTCTTTGGCAAAGTGCAAAGGTTTCATCATAATCCAAGCCTTCTTCTTGGGAATAACCTTGTCTAACTAGCCTTGCCTTGTTTCTTACAATGTTGTTGTTTTCATCTCTTTTATTCTTGAAAACCCACTTGGTTCCAATGACATTGTGCCTTTCGTGTCTATCTACTAACTCCCATACTTCATTCCTTGAGAATTGATTATTTCATCTTCGCATAAAGAAGAATCCAATAAGAATCTTGTAGAGCTTCACCAATCTCGGCGGTTCTTTCTCGATGGGAAAAAAGCCAGAATAGTGCACTCTCACCATGGAACCTTCTTGTCTTAACACCTTCGGTTAGATCACCCATCGACTTGTAGGATGACTATCTAACCATTTCCTTCTTGATGTTCCCCCTTCAATGATATCCTCAACATTTGAAATGTTAGGTTCAGTTAAATCAGCAAACTCAGGGAACAACGAGAAAAGAAAGAAATCATCTTCCTCGGGGGAAATTCTATTGAGAACATTGTCGAGACATTCGTTCCCCCTTTGGTTGATAGATTCAGAATTTGCCTCGGTTGTGACCACATCTTCATTGGCATCACATACGGAAGTGCAGGCGGTGTCTGTTCAAATTGGTCACCTATGGGTGTTGGTTTTCACGAGGCTCACCATCTGAGTTCCATCTGAACTTCCTTATCTGAGTCCGAGTCACTCCAATCATAGGATGTGACCGACTTCTTCTTTTCCGGTTTAATTGGATGATTTATCTTTCTGTTTCAGGCTTAATCTGGTGATCCTCTTAGTCAGTTCATCTGCATCATGTTTTGTTTCTTAACACAAATAGATTCATCAAAAACAACATGAGGTGTTTCCTACACAATAAAGTCCTCTGATTTGTAAACTCTGAAAGCTTTTATTGACTTGAGAATATCCTAAGAATATTCCTTCATCGGCTTTTACTATCAAAAGTTTTCAACCCATCTTTACCATTATTGTATGAAACACTTGCAACCAAAACACACGAAAAGAAAGAAACAAGAGGCTTCCTTTCATTCCAAAGCTCATAGGGTGTTTTGTCTTGACTTTTGGTCAACATGGATCTATTACGTGAGTAGCATGCAAGATTGGACAACCTTTAAAATCTTTTAGGAATATCACCTTGACTATCATAGTCCTTAGAACTTCTTTCAGTCTTGTTCCTCCTTTCAAAGAACACCATTCTTTTGAGGGGTCCTTGCAGCTGATGTTTCATGTGAAATTCCATTCTCACTGTGTCGGATATGATATGATTTATGAATTCAGTTCCTTTGTCAGATCGATTTTGACCACACTCGATTTTTCTCAATCTTGAGCCTTTTCAAGAACTCTGGCGACTTTATATCTCGAGTCTCTTTCTTCTTGAGTAAGAATATGACCCAAAAATATATCTCGAGTAGTCATCAACTACTACCAATGTGTATTTCTGCCATTAGTGCTTCTCACAGTGTTATAGGACCAAAAAGATCCATATGTAGTAACCAAGTATTCTTTCAAGAGAAACCTCAACTTTACTTTTAAATGATGCTCTTATCCTCTTTTTCCTTTTAAACGCATCACAAATATGTTCCTTCTTGAACACTTCGTTTAAGGCAACCCTCTCACAAGAGCTAATCTTGCAAGCTTGTTCAGGGTTTTTGAGGTGATTCATTCTTTTATGCCATAACCAATCCGTATTCAGGAACTTTTTAGCAACTAAACATGTATATTTAGGAGTTGAACTCCAATCAACAAGATACATTCCCTTTTCTTGTGCCGGTCGAAAAACTTTGCGTGATGTGTCATCTTTACAAAACATAAGTTCTTAGAGAACTCAACATTGAAACCACTTATCACAGAAATTGGCTAATTGAAAGCAAATTATGCTTCAATCCGAATACATATGAAACACCATGGATATGAATCGAGTCGATTTCCAAAGTTCCATATCCTTGATCCATCCCTTGAGTTATCTCCAAAAAGTGATCTGTGGGCCTCTTTTTGTTCAACATAGTCATTGAGTGTTTTCTTGTATCTCATATGTCTTGAACATCCAATTGTCAAGATACCAAATATCGGAGCTTTTTTCTCGCTCATCATCGCCATGTGATCTTTAGTCAAGATTCGGGCCACTTTGTTTTCCTCCTGAAAAACAAATCAATTCTTAGGTACCCAATTTGTGTAGGGTCCTACTGGGTTAGATGTACCTTTCGAATCCAAATCGCTCGACAACTCTAATCACTTTAGAGTGGCTAATTTATCTTCCATAAACATCAACATACACATCTACTACTGGGTGCCTTAGCATTTCCTCGTATATGTGTGCTAGCTTTTTAGCATGAACATGGGCTTTGAATTCTTCTTTGGTTCGGGCCTTTTGTTCGAGATGCTTAGGCTTTTGTGTTACCCGGTCTAAATCTTTGTTGACTCGGGTTGAATAACCTTTACCTTTAGGCAAGTGAGGTTCGGGTTATGCATCTTGAAATCTGGTCTCTTCAAGGTTATCTTGGACTTGGTCTCTTGAGTTGAGAATGTCTCTGCTGAGTGTTTCTCATCGAGGATTCCTCTCGATGGTTCGCCAAAGGTGGAGCCTTCAGTTTGCATTCTTAACTTTTGAGGCTTTTGAAGTTTCGTCAGAAACTTTCAATGGGACGCTTTCTTTTCTAGCCTTCACCGAGGTTTGGGCTTTCTAACACGATCATTAGGTTTTATTGAAACCATAGGTCCTTTTCCCTTGTCTACAACCTTGGGCATTACTTGACTTGAAGTGTAGGTGCCAACGGGTTTACAAAGATAGTCTTCTTGCTACATGATGCGGAAGATTCGATGACCTTGTGAGGTTCCCCGAATGTATCCCAATCCAGCTTTTTATAGTGGTAGATCTCTGGTAACTCAATTTCATCTATCACTTTAGATGCTTTATTCAATAGAGTTAACTTTTTTGTGCACTATCCTCACGCTTCGTAGAGTTTTATGCTTCTCGGAGAGGTCATTGAACTTCGATTACGATTATTGAATCTCTTTTAGTGGATTTCTCTAGCTTTTTCGCTTAGGGACATGATCAACTTCTCTTTCTTCGAGAGTTGTACTTTCAAAACATCCAGTTCATCGAGAGTTCCCATTAATTGAAAGTGATCTCGTTTTGCTAGAGTCTTTCCATTTTAGATTTTTCAAAGATTCGGTTCCTTATTCTCGCTCTTGAGTTTTATTTAAATCTCTTGCAAAAAACAAGATAGTCCTTCATCGATTCTCAAAAGAATCCATCAGTCAAAATAACCGTTTTTCGATTGAACTTGAAAACTCTTTGTGCTAGTGTAGAGCAACAACAGAGACAAAGAGTTTACCTCCTCAATGGCCATCAGACAGATGTCATCACTTTCCTTTGTCGAGAATATCTCATCCGAAGAGCTAGATCCCTCCTCGAGTGTTCTTCTTACGCAACCATGGCCTTTTTTTGAGAACTTACGGTCTCTTTTAGCTTGTCTTTCTCTTCTCTCTTAGCACTCAACTCGGACAATCATCTTTGGAAGTGACCTTTTCTTCCCGCAATTATAAAGTCTGTTGGCATCATCATCCCGACCATTTTCTTCTTTTTGGACTTGAGGCCTTCTTTCCGATGAAGATCCTTGACTTTCAAGTCCTTCTTCTTCTCGCTTGATCCGGTCTCGGGTTTCTTCCGGTACTGTGGTTCTGTAATATATTTTTGTATTTTCCAAATCTACTATTAAGTCCGTCAAACCTCCTTGCCATCGATCTTTAGCTTTTCCTCAAGCTCATCCCCGATGTTTGGCATGGATTCTCGAACTCTCTAGTTTTTCTGAGTTTTATCTTTGGCTTTTAAAGCCACATTCTTACTCGATGAAGAATCATCTTTCTTTGTCGACCTTTTTGGATTTCTTATCAATTACAAATTCATAGGCTTCCAAATTCGAGAAGACTTGTTGGTATGGCATTGAACTAATGTTCTTGGTGTTTTCAATCACCTTGCATGAATATCCCATTTCTTAGAAAGACCTTTAAGAATTTTCAATGCCACTTCTCTTTGTGGATATTTCTTTCCAAGAGCGTTTAGATCATTCATGATGCTAGTGAATCGACTTCCAATTTGTCTATTGATTCACCATCATCCATTTAAAAACATCCAAACTTTCCAATTGCGGCGAAAGTTTGTTTTTTTTTATGATCGTGCCTTGGCACAAAAAACTAGTGTATCCCATATCTCTTTAAGCAGATATTCGGTGAGAGATCATTCCCATCACACCATCATTAATTGTCTTTGTATAATGTGTCTTTTTGCAATGTAGTCTAGATTGACTAACTTTCTCTCCTCGGGGAGTTAGTTGGTCATCAGACTTAGGAAATCTCGCTTTCTGGATCAATTCTCTCCTCTTCTGTAATTCTCGATTCACCACAAGAAATTTGAATGGTCCTTGAGAAACCACTCCACTCCACGTGTTTGGAATATATGTTTGGAATCTCCATAGATCATAGTTCTCTCTTGGCGAGAACATGGGAAGTTTTTAGAAGACATTTTTCCGATCTTTTGAAAGAAAAAATTCAAAGAAATAAGATTAATTTCAGATAGACCACAAGTATTTTTAAAATAAAACTTTGATCAACACAGGTGGTCAAGTTGAACCACCGCTCCCATACCACTTGTTGGTCCCAATGAACGTCTTACACGTGTATGGGGGAATACACGTGTTCGGCCCATTTAAAACTTTTTTCTACCGAGGTTGACTTTTGGGTCGATAATCCTCAAGATTAGGTTACGAAAGCACAGATCGCTCGAGTCAAAAAGTCTCTGAGACCGATGATCTTTGGCCGCCAGATACCTCGGATAATCCCAACCGATCTGAAGTGTCGAGATCTGAGTTACTTGGATCGGATAACTAAATTCTTGAATCCTCGGATGAAGTTCGGTTTGGTAACTATCTGTTCTAATTTACTTTCGATGCGTCTTGGAATAATTTGGCCCTTTAGTTTATACTCGTTTTAAGCTTTCTTTGAAAACCTTCCCTTTATGAAATAGTGATTAAGCTGTGATTCACTTAAACTTCGGTGGATTGATTCAAACCGAATATCGAAAAAGTATGCTTTCAAAAATTAAGTTAATCAAATGATTAAGCACAGATAAGGAAAGCAATAAAGAACACAATGAAGTTATAGTGGTTCCGGAGACTCAAGCTCCTACATCCACTCTCCGACTCTTCAGAGAAATTCACTAGCAACCACGAAGCTTTATTCTACCTCCGTAGTTTACTTACTCAACTTCCTTCGGTTTTTCGACTACTCCGTAGTTTACTTACTCAACCCGACCTTTGAGGTTTTTACACTACCTCCGCAGTTTACTTACTCAATCACACACAAGCTTTGAGACTGCCCCTTTGGCTTACTAACTTCTCCTCTAGAGTTTTACGACTACTCGTAGTTTACTAACTCTTTCTGTTCTACTCAACAACAAACACCTCCAACTACCTTCTCAAGGGTTTGGGGTTTCTTGGTTAGTTTCAACTAGGATGAGATATCCTTTACAATGAAGCAAATGCAAAGGTTAGGATATCCTCGAAATAAACACTTTGGATAAATCTTATCAAGCTAGGCTTAGTAAAGTGAGCTCTCTTCTTATAAAACACTTGGGAAATTCGAGGTATTTCGAGTGCTTTAACTTTTGCTTAATAAGTTTGAGCTCTTGAGTTGCGATAAATTTCTGTCACCTTACAAAGTAGAGGGCACCAAGATTTATAGGCATAAGCCAAGGTCACTCTTGAAAAACTATCCGTTGGAGAGATAACCCGTGAGTTCCCTCTTATGGTGTGTGAAAACCATTCTATTTAGGGTTTGAAACTCCTAACACTTTTTAAACAATAGCCTTTCATGTAGCCGGGTCTTCACTTTTTGCGATCTGAACTTTTGTACATCCGACATCTTTTTTCATGGCTTGTCCTTTTGTCGATGTCAATATATCATGATGTCGTCTTCTTCTTTTTGACTTTTTGTCTCGGTTAAAGGTAGATACCTTCAACTCTTTTTGATTACAAACTACGAGTCCGATTTAACCTTAACTTGACTTAGTTCTTTTTATGCATTTGAATGTCTTGCAATATCTAACTTTCTAAGGTATCGCGTTTTTTCTCGATGTTGCATCCTTGAATAGATATATTATGTGCCTCCGGAACATTCAGTTCATCTTGATCATTGATACATTCTCAGTCTTCCGTCTTCGTCACTTCTTTCTTGATCTTTTCGGATCTTCGATCTCCGTCTTGTCTTCATCTAGTCTTCGGGGTCTTACGAGTCTTGATTTATCTTGTCCGATATCTTTTGGTCTTCATCAAGCCGAAGTCTTTAGTTCTCGATTTCATCTTGAGCTCTGATATCTCGATTTTCATCTCTTGATCTTCATCTTTGAGTCTTGGTTCTCGATTTCCTCTTGAGTCTTCGATTATCTCGTTTTCATCTTGAGTCTTGAGTCTCGATTTCTCCACCGAAGTCTTTAGATTCTCGATTTCATCTTGAGAATCTTCAGAGACTTCATTTTTCATCTTGGAAACCAGTTTCTTGGCATACCTTGAAGTTCTTCGTCTTTAGAACCTATCCTAAACTATATCTGCGACTATACATTTTGCGGATAACATCCTGAATACTCTAAAAGCTGAATCTGACTAACTATCAAGATCAATCAACATGTCATACTCGGTATTTTTGGGATCTTAATCAAAATCATATAATCTATTATTAAATTCATCTCCCAACACTTTAGCGAAGATTCTGATGAAATCATCCCCATAACACCATCATCAATAGTCTTTATATAAAGTATCTTTGGCAATATAGTCAAGATTGACTAACCCTCTCATCGAGAGTAAGTTGATCATCGACTTTTGAAATTCGATTATTAGGGATCATTTCTCCGGTTTCGATAACTCGGATTCTACAATGTGAATTTGAATGGTCCTTGAAACCACTCTCCACATTCTTTCATAGCTTCGAATACATATGAGCTGCATTCTTAATCTCCATAAATCATAGCTCTCCACCGAGAACATGGGGAAGTTTCTTAGAAGGCATGATGTCCGAGCATCAGAAGTTTTCAAAGAATAGATCCATTCGATGAGACCACAAGAATCTTTTTAGCAAATTAGATTTTGGCTACCAAAGCAAATGGTCAAGCGAACCCCTTTGCTCGATAATACCACTTGTTGGTGTCGGATCGTATGAAGTTTTAAAATGGATCGTTTAGGTGATCACTTTTGAAATCGATTGATCTTTTGAACTCCCGCTCGATACCACTTGTTGGTCCCAAGGTTGATTAATCTTCGTGTATGGGGGAATACGTCTTCGGTGATTTTTAAAACTTTTTCTCAACCGAGGTTTGGATGGGTCGGGTTGTCACGATGATTTGGCCCGAGAAGACAAATCCTACGAGTCAAAGTCTACCTCGAGACAATGATCTGAAAATTCGAAGCCTTAGATAATCCCAACTGAGTTTTTCGAGAGATCTTTTGCCGCTGAATCGATAACTATCTCATTTGAACCCTGGGAAGAGCGAGTTGGTTTAGTAACTATCTTGTTCTAGCTACTCGGATGTCAAGGAATGGTTGGCCCTAGTTTATACTGGTTTTTAGCTTTGTGAAAACCTTCACTTTAATAAACGGTGATTAAGGTTGGATCAATTAGATGCTGAGTTCATTGGATTGATTCCAACCTAATATCGGTGAAAAATATGCTTTCGATTAAAGATATGCAAATGATAATCAATGCGATGAAAGCAAAATAACACAAAGAAGTTATAGTGGTTCGTAGACTCAAGCCCCTCGTCCACTCTCTCTAACCTTCGGAGAAATTCCTTTAACCACTTCCCCAGGTTTTCTCGACTACCTCAATGTAGTTTACTAACCTTTCTACTTTGAGCTTTCTCGACTACCTCACTTTGTAGTTTACTTACTCAAACACACACAAGCTTCGACTATCCAAGATAGTTTACTCACTTCTTCTCTGAAGTTTTTAAAGCTACCTCAATGTAGTTTACTAACTCTTTACAACTCCAACTCACCAACAATCACACTCAAACTACCTTCTGAAAGGGTTTGGGGTTTACGTTTGGTTTCCCAACTAGGATGAGATATCCTTTACAATAAGAACAATGCAGCAGCTAGGATATCTCTCTCTAAAACTTTGCATATATCTTATCAAACCAGGCTTAGTGAATGAGCTCTCTTCAATGTAAAGCACTTGGGAAATTCTTGGGTTTTCGAGTACTTCAATTTGCAAGAATAAGATTGAGCTCTTGAGTTCTTTCAAATTCCTGTAACCTTCAATGTAGAGGGTCACTAGTATTTATAGTAATCACCAAGGTCACTCTTGAAAAACTATCTTGTTAAGGAAGACACTGACTTCATGAGTTTTCCTCTTATGGTGTGTGATGAACTACTACTTTTAGTGGTTTGAATACTCTCTTTGCATGTTTTTGGGCAATAATACTTTCATCACATTGCTACTTCACCACTTTTTTCACCGAACGCCTAGTACTACCGACAGCCTCAGATGACTGGTCGCTTCGATGTCGGTGTAAGGTCTATCCTTCCTCCGATTGTCTTTTGCCTTGATAAATGGCAAACAACACAACTATTTTGGTTTGGTTGAAAGTGATATAACCTAACAACACTTAGTTTTAGTTCCTTTTGTCTGCATGAGAATGTCTTGGGCAATATATATTTATCTCGAGTA